>LS519888.1:49059-86793 GCA_900490845.1 Pristionchus japonicus | reverse complement strand
CTATTGCCGCTCTTCCCCTCTCTTCCTCTCTCGTGATCACTCGTGATCACTCCTCTCTCTCCCCTCTCCCTCTCTCTCCGCATCAGGAGTCGGACACGGAGGGGGGAGAGAGAGGAGTGATCACGGGTGAGGAGAGAGGTAGAGAGAGGATGCATCAGGAGTCGGACATTCGCTATCGGTGAATAGTATGTTAGGTGGACAAGTTAGCGAAAGAGATCAAAGATCATCAATGAGTTAGAGAAAAGATCAAAGATTAAGTAAGCGAAAGAGATCAAAGATCATCGATGAGTTAGAGAAAAGATCAAAGATCAAGTAAGCGAAAGAGATCAAAGATCATCGATATCTAATATCGGTCAATTGCAGCGCACTCACTTAATCAGCGTGGAGAGGACTGGCCTGGTGTCAGAAGTGGTACCGCTGAGCCAGCGGACGACGTTCACGGCGAGGCTGAGAAAACAGGAATAGAGCCAGCCCTGATTGCATATGGCTGAACTATGCCCGAAAAATGCATTACTTTTCGGAGTGAATCAGCTTGCTAATGCAATATTAGGTTAGTGATGCGAGATGAGTGAATGAATGACTACTGCATGTCGAGGCTAGTGATCTTACACATTCAGTGGCTCCACCAGCGGATGACTCTTGAGTCGAGAGACGAATGGGCTGAGCACAGCCAGGACCTTCAATCACAAACATTTCATACCACTCATGCTTTTCCTTGAGCACCCAACAACAGTAAACGCTACCTGCAGTGCTGCCGAGAGATAACAGGAATTTGTGAGATTCCTCATTCTGGAAAGTGTTCAATCATAGCGTGTAAAGGTCGAAGCAATGATAAAGCACCAGCCATTCAGCCGTGCAGGCACTCCTTCCACTTACCTCTTTATCACAAGCCGAGATTCCTCGGCGGTGCGCGAGAACATGCGCGAGGTCCTGCAAATGGCAGGGATCTTCACATGAACTATTCGTATTATCTATCAAAATCTCAGTGAAAGATCGAAGACCACTCATTCGAGTACCCAAAGTTCAAAGACCACTGACTCAAAGACCGAAAGATCAGAGATCATTAACTCAAGGACCGAAAGATCAGAGATCACTGACTCAAGGACTAAGAGATCAAAGATCACTGACTCACGGGCCAAAAGATCAGAAATCACTGACTCAACTACCGAAAGATCAAAGATCACTCACGTAATGCCTCGCGTTTGCGCTGCGGCGCGCTCCTTCTCCTTCCCTTCCTTCACCAATCTCGCGTCCTCCCTCTTCTGTGCTTTACGTGCCCATCCTTCTCTAATCAGTCTGTGATTCTGAAACAGATAAACGTACATAGTTTTCCAGCGAGAATAGGGTCCAACTCCTCACTCACTTCCTTTGACAGTTCGTGAAGAGCTGTCGCTGCACGCTTCTTGTACCGATCAAGCGCTGTCTGAGCAGCAGCGACAAACGTTGCGGCGTCCTTCACGTTTTCATGAGCAACATCGAGGGCGGAGATCAGACTGAAGAAGACGTTAGAAGGGATGGGAGGGGGGGGGCTCACTGTTTGGGAAGGAGCGGATGGAGAGATCCGTCGATGGAGTCTCCGTCACTCCTGAAAAGCAATCGCTATGGTTCACCCAGCAAGTTCAGCTTTCTAGTCCGCCCCCGTGTTCTCAAACTGACTCAGCCCCGTCGTCTTCCGTGACCCTCGTCCTCGGCTCGTCCGTAAACGAACCGTCGCTGCTTGCCTTCAATCATCGGTTGGATACGGTATTTATCGATTGACTACGATATCTACTCTTCCATTATCATCTTTCGGTTGAATACCACCAGCGTGACTTTGATCTATGATCTCCCTATTGTGCCTTGCGATCCGTACCTGGTTCTCACGCGTCGCCGCTTCACGCGTATCCGCCTCGTGCGTCTCCTGCTCACGCGCCGCATCGTGGGACTGATAAAGGTGAGCGTTGAACTCTAACTCGCGAAGAACAACGGATTGTCCTCGCATCCTACTCTATTCCTACCGTAAGCTAATTTGCAGAGCAAAGATCAAAGATCAAAGAGCCGGAATTCATACTTGCGGTGCCAGTCCGCCGCTCTCGCTGCTTTCCCGCACTTCCGCCGTCCGCAGCTGCATCTCCAACTGCGCGACTCTCTCGAGGAGTCGGAGAACGTCTTCATCCCTCTGCACAAGCCGCTTCTTCAGATCCTGGATCTGCTCGTCCTGAATCATGACACACGATCACCACAGTCAGTTGCGTGTTTCTGTGTGAATCAGAGTCCGTTAAGATCAAAGATTAGAAATTCTAAACGCTCACCTTGGCCGGACAAAAGACGCAGGCAGCAGCGGGAGAGTCCGTCGAGTGAATACTGGACACGGCCTGTAATACGACACACCTCTCATTCCCGGTCTCTTCATTCCACATGCTCTCTCAGAGATCAGCGAGAGAGTATGGAGAAAGAGGAGAGTATTACTGACTTCTGGCCTGTTCTCCACGGTCTCGCCGTAAGCCGGGCTTTGCAGATTAGCCTCGTAGCTGATACCAAACTCGTCGGCGTGCATATCACCCATCGACTCGAAGTCGCTCAGGAATCCGCCCCTTCCTCCTGCAAAGATCAAAGATCAAAATGTTCAGAGACGATGCCAAAGATCAAAGATCACCTTCATCCTCGTCGCCCTCCGCTTCCCAATGGACACTAGTCTCTGCATCTCCAATGGGCACTTAAGTAGTTGCACGAGTGCCTTATCACACTGCAGAAGATCAAAGGTTTTTATCAGATTTGAATCTGCAAAGACGAACAGGCTACGGAGCTACATAATTCGACCTAAGATCGATGCATTTTCGTATACGGTGTGGTTACGGTAGGATAACTACTAAGTTCTCTTTCAAGCACTGAGGAACCCCGATACTCCCATTTCTCGATGGGGCGGAGCCTATCCCGAAAAACAAACAATCGCGAGCGGGAAGGTCGAGGCGAGCCGTTCGCTGTGCGATTTTCCGATCGGAAAATTCGCGTTGGCTAGAGAAGCAAAGAATGGTACAGGTTGACCAAATAAACGTCCAGATTTTGATATAATTGAAGTGTCCAATAAGCAGCACCAAGGTATCTATCCAATCGATAATCACCCACAATGGGTGAGAGGACTTTGGTCGGCGATCCAGTGTAGATCTTGAGGTTCTTGGGCGTATGCGAGGCATCCAGAGGAATGGTCTGAGTGGGCGAACCGATGTCACACTGCAAGAGATAAAAGATTGGTCTCACAATCATATTTAAATAGACCAGAAGGCCATCGAGTTGCGGAGATCAAATATCAAAGATCACTCACCCGATCTGCGTCAGAGGGCGTTCCCTCAAGGCTCACGTTGGACATGTCAGCTATTTTTCCGGCGACCACGGCACGTCGTGTCTGAGCATCATCCTGCAAGAGGAGTATTGAAAGTGGGAAAACCGATTTTTTAGAAAAGTATCTTTCAATCACCAACCCATTCACTGTCGATCAAGAGTAATTGCTTCTCGATCTCAAGCGATCGTGTGGAAAGTGCCTGCATTTCGGATTCGTCAACTATGCCCGGACACCTCCAGATGCAGCAGCTGTAGCTCCCATCATCGTACTTTCTCACGAAGTGCATTCTCTCAGTTACACATAAAATGCAAACGAGATGGCCACGTTTACCTGCAATGAAATGGTTAGCGTCCGACGCTTTATTCAATTTTCCAAAAAAAGGTTGTATTTCGATATAGTCAAAACAGCCTACCATCCTTGCGGCGACATAATGTTTTTCCGTCCCACGGGCGCCAGCTGCATTGGCAGCACTTCTGTCCCTTCTGAGATTTGAAATGTTCTTTTTTCATTACGAATAGGCAAGAGGCGATTAGACATTCGCTGTGTCTGATCAATCACGTTGCAGTCTATGAAATGATGGAAACTTTGATAATTAGCGTTGTGAGACTGGTTGCCTCTAGAGCAGATTACGGAGGAGAGAGCAAATTACTCACGACGCTGTCCTGAATCGAGAAGGGAATCAACTTCAACTGTGCAATCTTCGCCTTTAATAGTCTCAATTATCACAGAATCTGAGAATTCGCGCTTCTACTCGCTTCACAATATTTTTTTATCCAGAAAATAATTGAAGACCCAATGAACCGAAGTCCTCCGTTGAAGCTTACCATTATCTTATCCTTCAACAACGCTGCATCTGGCGAATTAGAAACTGCCAGAAGTCCGACAACTTCTGCGACACTCAGAGTGCCTCTGAAATATAAAAGAATCGCCTAAACAACTAATGAAAAACAGATATCAAGTATTATGTGGGTTGTCGAGTTACTCAATGCACTGCTAAAATAATCTGCCTCCCCTTTAATTTGCATAGAAATGTAACTGATCAATGATATCCTCTTTTCCAATTCAACTGAAATTTTTTTCTCGGAAATATTCCTACTTACTTAGGTTGAGATCGGTCAATTCACACCCTCAACAATTTCGATCCTGCATATATTCATGAAAATGAATATATTTCCACGATTGACACAGACAAGATGAATATAGAGACCAGATACAATTAGGTTGCTCGCTCACGCTTCTTCCTTTTGTCCGCAGCTGGCAGGGCATTTAATGCTCTCCACGTCGAGTATTCGGATTTTACTCGATCCATCCTTTTTGCTTTTAAAGGCCTCCGCTTTTAACAGCGAAAAAACGCAAAAATAATGCGGCTGCGATTCTCGACCGCTCCCTGCAATTTGCTCATCACAATCATCCGGACTTAACCAAGATAATTTCTTAAAACGCGTTCTCTGTAAGAACGCAGTGAATGGGGGAGTAGGTGGCACAGGTTTTGCCGAAATTCTCAAATTCCTCTCTGAATTCACCAAAGGAGCCCTTAGGGACCATATGAACTTCATTTTCAATTTTGACCCAAAAATTGATCTTTGATCTTTGAAAAGTCAAATTTTCAAAGTCATTTTGAGCGACAATAAAGGTCTCATTCGAAAGAGCATAAAAAGTTAACTGTAAAACATGTTTGGATGAAGGGATTTGAGTCATTTTTCGACAAGTTAGAGGCCAAAAACTGAAAATTTCGGTCCAAATTGCTATTTGGCCCCTTGGTTGCCCACTATGCTGTGACTTCTAAGTCGCCATTTTGAGCTATATTATGTCTTTTCTATCGTAGAAAATAATAAAATTATTTCCAGGGTCGATTTTCGGTGTAAAAGTACCGCCCCGTAAGCAAAACTGGACCCACCCATATGGTTGGTTCAATCCCGCCCGGCGGTATAATGTTTTGCCAGAATTTTTCACTGATGATAATCGAGTATTAAGTAAATTTACGATGATTTCTCACCATTTGAACATATTTGATAGAACCTAAATTGATACGGAAGGTCGGAAATCGTGGGGTGGAGCGCATGGGGCTACCAGGTCAACTTTTACTATAAGGATGATACTTTTACACTGAAAATCGGTTCTGAAAATGATTTTTTTTATTTTCTACGATAGAAAAGATATAAAATAACTTAGAATGGTGACTTAGAAATAATAGCATAGCAGGTTACAAATAGGACAGACAGCGATTTGAACCGAAAAATTAAAATTTGTCTTCTTGAATGGCTCAAATTCCTGCTTCTTGAATGGCTCAAATTCCTGAATCTGAGAACTTCACAATTACTTTTAATGTTCTTTCGATTAATATGCAACATGGTGCCCATCAATGATATTTGCATGGACCAAAAATATTGATCTTTGAACTTTGAGAAGTGATATTTTCAAAATCAATTTTCAGGGACGATACGCGTCTCATTCGAAAGAGCAGAAAAAGTTAAGTTAAAAGGGTCCTCGGATGAAGAAATTTTAGCCGTTCTACAACAAGTTATAGGTCAAAAACTAAAAATGTTGGTCCAAATCGCTATTTGGCCCCGTGATTACCCACTGTGATATGATTTCTAAGTCGGCATTCTGAGTTATAATATGTCTTTCTATCGTAGAAAATCATAAAATTATTTCCAGGGTCGATTTTCAGTGTAAAGTATCATCCTTATAGTAAAAGTTGACCTGGTAGCCATATGAGCTCCACCCCACGATTTCCGACCTTCCGTATCAATTTAGGTTCTATCAAATATGTTCAAATGGTGAGAAATCATCGTAAATTCACTTAATACTCGATTAGCATCAGTGATAAATTCTGGCAAAACATTACACCGCCGGGCGGGATTGAACCAACCACATGAGTGGGTCCATTTTTGCTTACGGGGCGGTACTTTTACACCGAAAATCGACCCTGGAAATAATTTTATTATTTTCTACGATAGAAAAGACATAGTATAGCTCAAAATGGCGACTTAGAAGTCACAGCATAGTGGGCAACCAAGGGGCCAAATAGCGATTTGGACCGAAATTTTCAGTTTTTGGCTTCTAGCTTGTCGAAAAATGACTCAAATCCCTTCATCCAAGCATGTTTTACAATTTACTTTTTATGCTCTTTCGAATGAGACCTTTATTGTCGCTCAAAAATGATTTTGAAAATTTGATTTATCAAAGATCAAAGATCAATTTTTCGGGTCAAAATTGAAAATGAAGTTCATATGGGCCCTAAGGGCTCCCTTGGTGAAGTTTGAGCACTGGGAGACCATTTTGAGCAACCTGTGCCACCTCATCTGCGTTCTTACAGAGAACGCGTTTTAAATTCCAAAAAGAGTTCGTTTTAACAAAAACGATCATTTTCTTCATTCGTTTTAACAAAAAAATTGTTGTGTTTGTCAGTACGAGCTAGTATAAAACTGAGGGAAAAAATAACTTTCGCACGCAACGACGTCATCACGGTGGTGCAGTCGACCGCACAACAAAGTAGTGCACATAACCTGTAAAAAGTCTCGTATCGGGCAGCGATAAGAAATACTAGATTCCCATTGTATACAAAATCTCCACCTGCGCTAACATCAACATGAAAAGTGCTCCGGGAATATCCGTCATCTAGTATTTTCGTCGATTGTTCTCTGTGCTAATATGCTAATATATTCTATGAAACAATCGATCATTTCGACCTCGCTCAAAACACTCGAAGAAAAGCGAAAACGTTTTTCGCGAATCTAATTACACTTACGAAGAAAAGAGTGCGAAACGACTTTTTTTTGAGATTTTCATAGGCAAAAAGGAAATGTCTTTGCCTACCTTTCCATGACAATTCCCCTTGTGAGAGAACATTCGGGTCAGAACTTGAATGCGGAGGAGAAGCAACGCTTGAACCAACCCCAGGGACTGGAATACCACTCATGCTTTACTCACTCGACCATCGGCGCGCTCGTCTCCACCAGCCTCAGCACGATCACAGAAAGCATTCGTGGTAGATGATGGCACTGAAGTGAAAAGCATTGAGTCAGCCGACCGCAACCATATTTGAAGAACTAATGATTCGATCAATGTTTCGTCACTTCCTTTGTAGATTCAATTGAAAAATAAAAGAGGTGTTTCCCAAATTTTGCAGCTAAGGCGAGGTTTTCGTATTGTCGAAAGAATAATTCATAGGCAAAAAAGCATGGGAAATGATAATGGCTGATACATAATTCTTTGTGAACAAAATCTGGCCAGACATCATAGAAGTGAGATCGTACCATAACTCTCTAATTCGGTCGATTCCTTATGGCCAGAAAGAGGGCATTCCTTGTCAGAGGTAACGGTGTCCCCTGTAATGGCATTTTACGATAAATTTTGATTACAGTAGGCTATGGTGGAACAATAAGTACAGTAACAGATTCTAAAAAAATTGAATAAGAAAAAAATGATCTTACTATGAGTGCTTTCTTCAGTCAATTCCTTCTGGTCGTCGAGATGGTCGTTGTGAGATCCGTGAGAATCTGTAAAAACCATTTTACGATAAATGCTGAATAAGACTGATTAAAATAGATAATTCAAAAACTAAAATCGATGAGTTGATTATGATTTTATATTTCATTTTAGTTATAATGGGAAACAATACAAATTAAGGACCTTCATTTTCAATTCGAGTTCCCTTCTTTGTAGTAATCCTTGGCATTACAAAGTTTCGAAGAAGAGCAGCAGCACCCAATAAGACAATTAAGATGATTCCAACTATGAATATGCCAATCGTAATGGCAGCCCTGCAATTTTGATTGATATTAATTGTTTGAAAATGTTCCTGCTTGAGATTGACAGAATCTTTAGTTACTCGGCTAAACTCGGAAATAATAGAATGATATATTTAAAGAATATGGAAAAATAATATAGCTCACCCATATCCAGATCCAAGGCTCCTCGACTTAGCCACATACTGTTTCTTGATTGCGGAAAAGCGTGAGATAGAATTCAGAAGTTGCCTTTCAAGATCTTTGAAATATCCTTCCAGGTCATACGTTGCTTCTTTCATTGTATCTTTGCTATCAATCTTCCTATATTTGATCTTCCCATTGGTCGGAGTTCGATTCAAATTGTGTCCTTTTTCTATTTGAGACACCAACGTTGCCTTCAATTCTTCGGCAGAAAGTTCATTGTAATTACCGGTTATGGAATCCAAGGGCTGGAAATTCAACTTCGAAGTAAATTTAATTTTTCCACTTGAAAAATGAAATAATCAAGAGAAGCCTAAATTCAGGCATGATTCAGTAATTCTGAGACGAGAGATTAACTAATCTTATTTTGTGCTAGCTCTTTCTCTCTCTCAATTAGTTGCTACATTACAGTCAGCGATATCCGACATTTTTTATTAATTAATTTCAGGAAATCGCTCAGTGATTAGCACCCATATCGGATTTCAATTTTATTTCATACCTTGACTGTAACAGCATCGTTCTTTCTTTGGTATTGCTCCACCAGTTTGTCATAATTATCGAATTCGTAGGACGTATTATTTTTTCGGGACTGAAAAAGTTGGTTCGCCGGGTTTCGAGTAGCAGCATTGGATTTGGCAACTGTATGAAGAAACAAATACCATACTAATAGTAACATGCCCATCTTCAGAATAATATAATACCCTCGAGTGCAATTAAATAATTTACACCTTGACGTGAGTATGACAATATAACAACGCGAACATGATCCAATAAATTCAATTCATTGTTGCGTAAACTTGGCGCGCTGTTTGGTGCAATAAACGCACGAGACCAAAGGTTATTTCAGATGTCGCTCGTTTTCTCCTACTATTTTACCCCTTCCCTGACTACAGTATCCTACAGCATTCTCACATCATTTGCTAATCGGAAGGGAGCGGCTTGAGAGTCGAATACGACGAATGAACTCTGGAATCAATTGGGATCATAAGAAGGTCAATAGATACGGTATGTCACTAGATGTATATCAATAGGTACGATACCGTATTTGGTGTGGCAGAACCAGGAGTATCATAGAAGTTCAGGGTATCGAATTGGCGCGAAATCCTTACCAAAATCAGCAGGAGAGGGAGAGGAATGGAGTGAAGGAACCGCATTCCACGATCGGACTAGAAGAGAATGAGGAGAGTAAAATGACCTTTGTGTAACCGGAGGTACAGAAAACAGTATGTCGTGGAATCGAGAACTGACTTTTTAGGGAAAATTCAGAGAAAAAAATTAAATAAAAAGAAAAAAAAAGAAAAACGAAGAAAAGCAAATTTATGAAAATAACACAAGGAAATCGGTAACTCAAGAAAAACGCAAAAAGCTTCGAGATCAAATCCTTCTAATTTTGTAATGGCAAATAATAGTTTCTCATAGCAGAAGAAATTAAGTGAACAGTTTATCACCTTTTCCTGGTCATGCAGAAGTGAAATGGACACCAATGAGAATGAATCCACTATCATGTCCTTTGAACGGTGAATTTAGAACCCAAAATTGTTCGAACTTAAAATTCTGAATTATTATGAGGGCTTCCTCATTTCCCATAGAAAAATGATACTGAGAAAATTTTTTTCCCCAGTGATGTTAGTTGAGTAATTCTCAATTCGGTTTTCGAGTACAACTGAAGTTTATCGGAAAGCATGTTTTCAATTTCCTGGTCATTGATCCGTTTTTGGTGCTAAGTTTGACAAAACTTGAAGATCATCTCCAATCGATATCCTCCTGTTCCAATAAATTAATTGCTTGTGGATAAATATTGTGCTACTTTTTTGCAACTGCATGAATTACTATCTTTTGAGTCGTGAATAGATGAACTGCCTTTTCTTAGAAAAAAACAATGCTAGGGTAGACATTAAACATGAAAGTGCGCAGCCTCAATTTACCTCACTCAGTTCAATGTGCATTTTCAACTGATCAAGTTCAAAAAAAACAAAGCATGGCGTCATGATCATGCAAATAAATTGATTGATACATTTTTATCAATTTCGAACAGAATGGAGAGCGCTCGACTCTTGTTATCTATTATGTGCGGTCGCTTGATCTTTGATCTCCCTCAGTCTTCTTCGTTGAAGATGTACAACTGACCCTCGTTCTCCCTTCTGCAACCTTTTTTTTTCAGGAAATCACAAGTCTTCGGATGAAAGCAGGTTGTAGAGTAATGCAAAACTGGGCTTTCAAATTGCTGGGCATACCGATTGGGGAGAAGTCCTGCGAGTTGCGAGATGGGGCTATTCTGTCTTCCATCGAGTACCGCCCACTCCTTCACCCGACCGATCCACTCAGGATGCCTCATCAGAATCCTGGCATGAGAGAAGATTAATATTTTTATTATTTTTATAATAGCGAACTTATTGTGTTTGCCAAAGCAGCATTGTTGCTAAGATTTTTAGGATTTTGCTACTAAACGCTGAATCAGTCTGGGCTCAAATGGCACGAAATGTGCAACAGAAGGTATGAAAACGAACGCCCGACAGACGAGGAAAACTCTGTGGTCGCAATCAAGTCTGCACACGTCGAGAAATCCTGCGAATTACCCATTTACGCTCACAATTCAACAGTTCAATCGAAAAATTAGTTGAAACTGCTATCGTTCACATGCTCAACAAGTCTTATTGGTTATAGAACCGATGATCACCGTTAGACTGACTGAATCGCAACCAAATAAGTATGAAAAGTATGAGAATGAAATTGCCTAAATATTCACATTGTTCCCGATCAGCCGATTCACATCCGTTGTGAACATCTGGCCTATATATTCCAAAGCGCTAACAATTTAGTGGCTGTCTGCCTTCGGTTCTAAGTATAGAAAAGAGGCTGAAGATACCGTATCCGAGCATCGACTGTAGCGCGGTCGAGTGATCGTAAACTGACCAGAGAAGATTGCACACCATGGACGCATCTGACGTAAGGTGTGATTGCAGGCTTGACCTTATCGTCTACAATTCGAACTGCGAGTTGCACATTTGCACTTACATTGATAGTGATCGAATGCTTCGGGTGTTTCGAATGGTCTCGCCTCTCTGATATATTCACGAATTCGACCGAGGAAGGCGGGCGTCTGTATTTATTGATCATTTTAAGCAATCATGTTTTTTAAAGAATTTTTACTCCTTTGAGACATCAAAAATGAAACGAATGGATCAAAAACACTCTGAGGATAGCTATTTCAAAACACAATTGTTAAAAAATATAGACACTGACAGTGGCCATTAATCCAGCGAAATTCACGGCGGAGCTAGCCAAAAAGACATCGTCCAATCCAAGGAGAGGCTGAAACATACGATGGCTAACTATCGTTTCGAGTAGTGGTATGGAGAAGGTCACGCTTTACTTCACAACCTAATTTTCGCCAATTCAGATGCCTGTTTAGAGCAAAGTTAATGTTGCGTTAAGAATTGCAACTGAATTATCTACTTTCTCAGGCAATTTTAAAGAATTTCTAGGTAGTTTTCAATCAGCTGAGCATGAACAAATGACTGAAAATGTGGGCTCACGAGAGTCAGTTGGAGTTGCGGCCAGTATCGGATGATCACCGGCACATCGCGAGAGGAGTTAAACGAGAAGAACGAGAGGAACATGGCGATGAAGTTCAGGATGGCTTTGCTGCGAAAGATCAAAGATCAACGATTGAGAATCGTGATCGGAATCAGAAAAAGAAGCAAAGTATTCCTCACTCACCTCGCGTCGCCCTCGCGAATCGCTGCGAACGTCCATGAAAGCACGCTACTATCGATTATTGCATCGTTTGCCGCATCGACCCATGCGCCATGATCGCACCATGCGATCTACAAGTATGGAAGAGTGGGCGGAGCTAACGCGCTTTGCCGCGCGGTTTTCCTTCTTACCAGTAATATTTTGCATTTTTTTAAAGGATCTGAAACATTTACCGTTGTGTTGTAAGCATCGGCGAGATTGATCAGAGCGAGATTGCGCATCATCTCATCTTAATGCGATAATCGTTGTTGTATAGGTATATTCATACTATGCAGAATAAGTAATTACGTTAATTACCCTATTTAGTAAGCGTACTAAATAGTGTGTGACCCGCCATGTGGTGTACGCCCCAGCGAACTTACCGTACCACCAATAGTCCAAAGCATACTAGCGGAACACTTTATTCCCAAACACTTCCCATACACTTCTGTCGTTGCGTTTTGTATATTTGCGCGCCTCCGACTATAAGTCAAGTCAGTTGAGTGGACTCCCGTCGTCCCTGCCTGTCCGTCCCTGCCCAATCCTGCTTCGGCCTCCAATACTCACTCAAGTGCTTGTCCGTCGCATCGAATTCGCCATCGATCACCCGAATCAGAACAGGGTACAGGCGGAGAAATGCCTAAACTTGGATTTAGAATCACTAACGAAACTGACATTTCTGTTCCCGTTCATTCTAGATTTAGTGTAATTCATTGCTGTGAGCAATCTTTCGCTGATATTTGAATTCGAGGATCTTACGTCTAGTTTGTACACTCCAAACAACTGCACATGTAGATCGAGAGAGATCAGAATGATATAGCGTTCTCTAGGCGAGAGTCTCTGAAAGAAAAAGAGGATGAGAGATACCTGCCACTTCCTAATCGGAACATGTGGAAAGTCAAAGAGTTCGAAATACGGGTAATTATCTCTTCACTTCACACACACTCTCGCCTCTGTGAGAGAGTGTGCGAAATAAAGAGACGATTACCCGTATTTCAAACTCAAGTAACCCTGTTGGACGCTGCCAACTAACCTCTTGGCCAATAACATCCGCAATGAGGCTGTACTCAATGCTCATTCGTTTGTTCCTGAATAATCAATCGAAGACTCAGCCTACGATACCGCAACACGTGACTACTTAACAGTTATCAGACAACTAGATGTCGAACACATCAATCTAACACGCTATCAAACATACCAGTATCGTACCGGCCCGATGTAGATGAGGCACGGCGCGACCAATCGGATAAGTGGGCGAAGAATCAAACATCTTATCCTGATATGTCTAGATATTGTCAGAGTTAGGAAGATTATGTTAACCTAGTCAATGCATCGGTACAAAGGCAAAGATAAAAGCAATGAAAGACAATGGCTCAATCACTCGGGTTATTGTAACGGAAAATTTAATTGCCGGCAATTGCCTCTTTACTTTCAGAGTTCTATTCAGATTCTTAGCAAAACTGTTAACTAACTTGGCGTTTTTCTCGTTCGGAAGATGAGCAAAACATAGGTCGAATAGAGAGTGTATCGCCTGAATTGTTTTATTTTGTTCAATTGAAAGGCAGAACCAAACAATAGAATCACAATTTGATAGAACCGATCAATATCCCTTGAAAAAAGTGACCTTGAAAAATATCCATCGTAGAGTCGCTCTCTTGCTGTATTGTGCCATATACGAAGGCCACTTAGCAGCCAGGGGATGTCTGCAAGGAAACAATTAGCTTGTTTTCAACGAAAAATGGTCGTTAGTTCCAGCGGGATTCTGCGAGAATTCGAACCTCCAGCTCTCGGGAGTGTGCGGGTCGAGTAGAGTCGTGAGGCGTGAGATGAGGATGTCGTGCTAAAAGATGACATTTGTATCGTAAAATAGAGCAATCTGAAACTAGCATCGTGGTGATTGTATATATTTTTAAGAAATATCAAAGATCAAAGACCACTCTCACCCGTCTACTCCTTCTGCTCCCTCCATCCTTGCGTCTTCTGTCCACTGTCTTCACATGCCAACCTTGCCATTGATCGATCGATGACTTGCCAACGGAACCAGACGATCGAATCGCCCACTCGTAGACAGAGAAGGCTGCATAAATTAAGCAATTGTCGATCGATCGAGCCAAGATTTCGGTATCGTATGGCCAGCTTATGGTCGAAAAGATATCTGTAGTGCTAATGTGACTTGGGAGGTCAAATATCAAAGATCAATTTTCACAATTGAAAGATCAAAGATCAAAGATCACCTGCAATCATTCCGAAACAGGTGATCAGAACTGTTGAGGAGAAGGGCGCGAGGAAGATGCCAAAGAGGAGAGAGACGATGAAGGAGAGGGAGATAACCGATGTGGGGAGAGACGTGCCTGAGAGGATGGAGCATGGTAGAGGCGCGGTATGATAGGATACGATCGGAATTTCATTCACAAGAATAGATATGAATGGTTGCTAAGTGACGTTGATGATGCGTTTGGTTTTTGTTGATCCCGATTCCGCATTCTCTTACCACGTGGAATGTCGTTGCTGCTGGGGAGCACGCCATTGGACACGGATTTGGGCTGAATTCGAATTAAGGTAAGCGCTCATTACTCAAAGAACAAAGAAACCTGAACTGGAAAAGATCAAAGGTCAACTTCACCTCATTAGTGATTCCCTTGGAACGGAATCGCTGCTTGTTCGGCTTCACTCTAAGCTTCGGACTGGAAAGCATCGGTATTAGCTGATTCTTTAGAATTGTGTAAACTCAGCCTCATCGCAAACTGACCGCATTTTTGGACCGACCCCACCGGGAGAGTGAAAGTGAGGAGAATGAGAGAATGCGAATAGAGATGAGGAGGGCAAGGATCGGATTATGGATGTCAGAAGTGGAGTGTTTTTCGCTTCAATATCGCGCGAATTTCACTTCATGTGTAAAAAACCTACTACAAAGCACTGTTCATTTGATGATGTATCATACTTTTTTTTCACTTTTTTCAAAATATTTGTTCAGACCTCAAGAATCCTTGATGGTTTATAGAATCGACCATACGACTGTTGGGTGTCATAATACATGATAATTGATGGTGATGCAGAAGCCATTCGGGCGAAAATGGGGATGAATCCACTAACACGCTGTTGGAAGTTAGAGCCCAAGCAACAGAGCATCTCCGAATAAACAAACTGAAATATTTTGTGAGTTTCTCATCACCTGTGGTTTCTGAAACTGTTAACGAGACAAAAAGGATTTCCCATTTGTTTTTTTTCATTTTATGATCTTCTCCGATCGATATCCTTATCTTCTGTACCAAAAAAAACTCAGAGAGTGCTTCATTATTCTAGAGGGTAAAGCTTACAACGCGGATTCATTCACTTTTCCCTGGATTAAATTTATATTTTAACAATCAATAAAATAGTCAATCTTCTTCTTTGAATATTTCTCAATCAATCGAGAGAGGTTATCCGATTCACCCCACGGCATTTCACTCATCTTCCCTCCTCTCGTGCGGTCGCCCTTCTTCTCAATGGACGCACCTCAGCACCCCTCCAGCGTGGCTGCGCTGATTCAGGTGAAACTTTGAAGATTTCCGGTGGTGAGAGTCTTTATCCTGAGAAATTTATGTGTGTCAATGTTTGTTGAGGGTTGTTTCTGCAAGGTTGTCGATGGTTGTGGCCCCGCTCCTATAAAGCGGGTGGGGCCCCCTGAAATCCTCTGAAACGAGAGTTTTTTTATTTATGTTTTTCAGATGGGTTCGTGCCCGGGTTGTGGCGAGTTGTACAGGACGAGTGAGTTAATCCGTTCCTTTTTTCGTATTTCGTATTTCGAATTCAATGTTCAGCTCCTGATCACTCGCACGAGGCTCACGCACTCGGCTGCACGCACATGATCTGCGGTGGCTGCCTGCAGCAGCTGCAGCCGGATGGAGCGTGAGCCATTTTCAACAATTGTTTAATTTTTTTAATATTTGTAATAACACAATAATTTGTTGTTAGCAATCTGAGAACTTCTTTACACTAGGTTTCTGAAGTAGCAAAAAAAAGAAAATTTGAGCAAAAAATAAAAGCATCTCTACACCTAAGCTTCAAACCCGTGCATTGACCACAATATAGTTTATTTCGTGTATTGCATTTCAGAGGCGACAAGCGCTGTCTGAATTGCTCGGCAGTCATTCAGGTCGCCGTTCGCAGCTCGGCTTTCGGAGGTACCAATTATTTATTTATTAATAAGCTAATTAACTTTGATTTTACAAATAAAAAATAAATTAATTGCTCACATTGCAGTCCTCGCCTCGAACGCGATCGCCCACGCACAGGTAAGGCATCAGGGACGGGGACGGGAGGATGTGGGTAGCTGCAGCCCGGGGAGCTTGGAAGGAAGTTGTTTTGCTTGCATATTTCCACAGTTCATAATCAATATGCCCTTTAATAGCGCGAGGAGGCTCGCATGGTCGTCGCTGCTGCACCGGCTGCAGTCGCGGTGAGGATGATCTTTGATCTTTGATCGCAAAGTTCATTAATTGAAACTCTCAGGCTCCCATTGCCGCTCAGCCGCCTGCTGCAGCTGCTGCAGCTGCTGTTCCTCCTCTTTCCGCCCCCGCCCAGGCTCCGCTCGATCGAAACGGTTAATTTGTTTTCTCCTTTGAAAGATTATACCATAATTCAAAAACTGTGTTGTTTCATTTTAGCCAATTGATCATAGGCCACATAAACCAAAGTTTTCATTGCAGCCCGCATCCGCCAGATCATGCTGCGAGAGCGATGCTCCCTCTCGCAGGCTCTACTCCGCCTCGAAGCGAGAGAGCGCGTCAATCGTCGCTTAGAACAAACTCCTCCTCTCTTCTCACTCATAGAGTGATCGATCCCTCATGCATTTTGTATGAATAAATATGGCATGCAGCTCATTCACTATCGTTCACCACTATCTGTTCATTTCTTGAGAATTCGCTTTTTGGTACTTGGCACTCTTCTCTGCCTCGAAACGAGTGAGCGCGTGAATCGCCACTGAGTGAAGACTGCTACTCTATTCTCATTCGTATGACTGCTTCCTGAACCGTGATGCTTGTAGAGATGAAAAATATCGTAATATTGCAATCCATCATTGTCTTGTGGTATATTTGAGCTTCGTAAAGAATGAGTTTCATAGTCAGCGACTGCTTAACAAATGTGCAAAACTTTTGTATCACTGGAGAGAAGGAATTCATTTTGATCAGTTTATCATTATTACATGGTATTACGAGGTATGAGGTTTACTGGCGGCTTCTCTCCTCCTCTTCTCTCTCTTTTCTGAACAGATACGACAGTCTGGGGATCGTTCCGTAGAAGAACTGAGGATGGGTCTCGGGAGTCACTTTGTCTGCGTTGATCGCGGCGTCCTGAATATATTGAGGCTTTATGAGTCATACAGTATTAGGTATTATGGACTGCTGCTATGTTTCCATGTATAAACAAGTTTATGGTCGAAGAAGCTTCAGTTATAAAGAAAGTGTGTGAAATGAAGAGGTTTCTATAAATAGAAGCATCTTCGGCTATAAACTAGCTCATTTGCGTTATAGTTCATTCATTGTTCGCTCACTTGCTAATCGATGTGGCTACTAATGATTCTGCTTCGCTTCGGAAAATCTAGGAAAACAATAGGATGCCCGTTCGAATCGTTCTCTATCAATAACAGCTCACTGATGAAATCTCATAATGAACTTACCCTCTTGACCCTCTGGAGTCTCGTCTGACCTTGCCTCTGCAAAGAAAGAGATTGCGTTTTGTTTGGGCTAACGATAGGAAAAATACAGTTTAAACTGCATTGGTAGAATTCGAAATACGAATCGCCGTCTCTTCATTTCACACACTCTCTCACATATCACAGTGAGTGTGTGAAATGAAGAGAGCAGTACCCGTATTTCGAACTCTACTGGATCTTACCTGTCGCAACTTGTCCGCAAGGCCCGGAAGCTGAAAAGAAATGGATAGGAATTTTTTGTTGTCGTAGACAATTTTCTTCTTTTTTTCAGCCAACGATGCAACAGCAAACCTCAATGTTACGAATTCCAGCAACGCATGCGACAATGAGAGCGAGAATTAGTAGAAGGCGCATTCTGAAAACGAATATTTCAGGGCTGGAGAGCATTCTGAAAAAAATAGTAAGGAGAATTGGCAACTGGCCGTAAAAACCGTGCTTAAATAGCAGGTGCTGATCGCAAACTGAAATGGGAGGAAGCAAACAACGGAGATGGTCGCTGGTTCTTTGCGGGTTGACGAGTGGATGAGAAATACTGCGGGAGAAGCGGAGATACCGCAGAGCAAAAAGTGTCCCAATCTCGTTTCATTGCCCGAGGCTGACTAGAGAAAGTCTCCATGCAGCATCAATCGTTAATATAATTATTCAGATCACGAACTGTATTACTCACACGGAATCATTGGTTCAACTTAGATCACCTGAAACACTGAAGCGGAACTTTTAAAAAGTTGTTGTAAAAAACAAATGGAATTTACAACAGTTGTCGTAGATTTTGTTATCGTTTTAGCGTAGTTGCAGAATTTTCGATTTCCATGTAAACCATTTCAAACTGCGACTTATATCACAGGCTAGAACAAATATTTCCGAAGTTCTAAAAAGCGAGTTCTTGTCCCATCACCATCATACGTACGTATCACAGCACACTCGGTGGAATGTTGCTTATCCCCTATCATTTCATCTCTAGCTCGCATGATGCAGAACAATGGCTGATTATCGCGCACCCGGTGATTTCACTTTCGCACATCCTTTATCCCTCTCCAAATTCGGACGTGATCTTTCTTGAGCTACGCACTGCGCTCTCCCAATTGCTCGTGCTCTATCGCACTCCGTTTTGCGCCATCGGCGTTAAGATCGGTGCCAAACAAGTGGTCGCCGGGCGGCAGGTCTAGTTTGCTCCGGCCTGGATAAAAGCAAAAAAGGGAGGGAGGGGTGTCAAACTGATAATGCATCGGTCCCTGCTCTTTCTGTCTTGCCTTGTCGCCTGTGTTGCTGCCTGCGCCCCGCACACGCCTGGTGAGAACGAAACTTCATATTTATTCCTCATCGGAAATAGTACTTGAATAGTATTCAGAATAGACAATAGAGGCTTTATTAGCTTGATTATACAACATTGTTTTGAGGCTGTATTTGGTCGAAATAGAATAGGAAATAGAAATAGCTTTATTAGCTTGATCCCTTCAACAACATTCTGAAACAAAATGCCCTTGAAGAAAACAAAAGGCGTGCCCCATCAGGTGTTGTCGTCCCAAGACGACAGTAAAATCGCCGTGTTTGTGGATTCTTCATCAAATAACGTTCAGGTTGCCCGAAGCTGAAGCCGATGAAGCAGGAAAAGTGTCGGTCGGCTTTCGGCCCTGTCGCCACGTGCACTGCAGCCACCATCACGAAGAACAGTGCGTCCTGCTCGGCTGCCGGGGCCGTGCTCGTGGTGGACACGGATGTGAGTGCGGGTTGCAATTACAATTAGTCATCCAGCAGGAGTACGCGGGAGAAAAATGTGGCTTAGATCTTCGTGAGATTTGGGTGGAGGCCCATCGTCTTGATGGTGATTCGGTGGGGTTAGATTTATGAAAGAAACATCTTGTGCTCCGGAAGAATGGTTGACCTAATAAAATAATTACAAGGGTTGGTGGTCGGGGTGGACTGAGGTTAGACACTCGTGCACCTTTTTCATCGCTTGATTTTCCACCACTTTATTTGGGAATTCACAGGAATAACATTTTCCACATTTTTCCATTTGCCGAACACTGATCTCTTCTGAACACCCATCTCTTCTTCAGGATCTCTTCGGAGGAACAGACAAGATGTACTGCAGCAAGAGCACTTGGAGATACAATGAGGTATTTGTTCAGCTTTTCCCATTTATGTTTCCCAACCTTGAGTCATCAGAGCAAAGTTCGAATCTCTATGCACTGTAGGGTTGCAGGTTCGGGTTCGGTTATACCGAGCCCCCGATATTTCTTTCCCTCTCACTCGAGCACGTGCTCTTTGAGAGAGAAAGAGAGATCAAACCCGACACAAAACCGACTCGGAGTCGGCTTTGAGTCGGCTTTGACCTCGTGATCTACCTCTCCCCTCTCTGTGTCTCTCGTTTCCGCACGCTCTCTCTCTCGTCTCTAGCCTCCTCTCTCCCTCGGCCTCAAGAGGTCAAAGCCGACTCAAAGCCGAAACCGAGTCGGTTTTGTGTCGGTTTTGATCTCTCCTCCTCCCACTTCTCGGACGTGCGCTTGCGTACGTGCGGGAGGGAACGAGAGGCCGGTAAACCCGAAACCGAAACCGAACCGGCAACCCTAATGCACTGTGCTCGCTACTCTGAGCATAATGACCGGAAGTTGGATAATCGATCGCGGGCACTTCTGTGGTTTTTGGTCCAGCCCTTCTCAATAGACTATTCTATCCCCACCCTTCTCATTCCCCGCCTCACTTCTCAGGCAGAACGGTTATAGAGAGGAAGACCCTGGAGTTCCCGCACAGAAGTTCCCGATCGCGAACTGTTCATTACAGATCGATCCGATCACTGGGAGCGCAATGGATGGTCCGGTACCGGGCGGAAATATGAAGGTTGCTTGCGTCCAGTTACCACCGCCAGGAGGCAAATAAGTAATACTATTTTACCATTATTCACTATTGTTCTGTCCATGCAAATGTGTCATACTCGCTAATTGAAGTTTTCATCTCCAGATAGCAATGAATTCTTTTTGTTTCTAACATAAAGCGCAATAAAGCATTATCGGATGGATAATAACTCAAAACCTAAACACAAAACCTTAGATAGTTAAAAAGTTTTTTTTTGTAGCCATTTAAATCAATCGACAAGAATCCTTGTTGGGTTATGTAATCGAAAAGGCGACTGTTCTTGAGTCAGGTTCGATTCTTGAGAATTTTGGGAGGATGGAAATGTGTAACCAGGTATAGCTCACCAGACTGGCAAGATATCTGTAATGAAATGACGACTTCTAACACGTCAAAACACTATTCTCACTTCCTGTATGCCTTCATGAAATAAATAGTAATCACGGGCATTATCACTGGAGGAAACGAACCAATCTGCGAAGAGAGTAGTATATTACAACAAGCACTTGTTAAAAAAATTTGCTATTGATCTACATAATAAAATCGAGTATGCAGGAGGTAAAGATAGTGCAAAAACATACAATGTAGATTAGCTCCTCCAGTAGAGGATGAACGAACCCCAAAATGATCAGAACTAATGATGCAATGCCAAAAATGATCGAAAGAGGCAGAATAGCGTGAATAGTGAGAATCTGAATGAAAATAGGGAAATTCAGGTGCGATTTGGTTCCGTACTTTGAGAAAAACGCGATGCAAATCGTATGTTCTCTCGCTTATTGACTTGCTCGTGTTGAGAGCTCGAACGACCTAAAAAAAGATAACATAAAACACGAACCTAAATTAAAACCTCACTCGGTATCTCGTGATCACTAAATATGAGAAAAGCACTGGGAGCATAATAAAGAAATACAAATAGGCAAAAGTCTGACGAGGCTCAAAGAAGTTAGTCAAACCTAAATAATGTCTGGTTCTTCCTGTCAACATTGGTTCCGATTCTTACCATACATGTAGACTCCGGTCCAATTATGTTGAGGATAGAGAGTCTCAACTGCTTTTAATAGTTCAGGCCTATGAAATGAGTCTCGCTTGACATCATTGTAGTAAATCTGAATTCATTGACTGGTTTTAAATATCGTTAGATTAAACGATACCATGTGGGCAATGTTAGGAGTAACACAAAGGAATACAATCAGATTCAGTTGTGCCCTTCCTGGTGGAGGTTTAGACAGTATTCTGAGCCTGGAAGTAATCTTAC
Organism: Pristionchus japonicus; assembly: GCA_900490845.1. NCBI lineage: Eukaryota > Metazoa > Nematoda > Chromadorea > Rhabditida > Neodiplogasteridae > Pristionchus > Pristionchus japonicus. The sequence goes on along the minus strand of LS519888.1, from coordinate 65,005 downwards.
TTACTAACTTATCCAAAAATAATTGCAAACCTGTACCAGAAAGATACACATTGGATAATCACTGACTGAGCAATGATACTGCCAAATATTGAATTGCAAAAGTTACAAAACTCAAGCGAAAACATAGTACACGGGCCAGTGGGAATGTAGATGAATGTTGGGAGAAGTATAGTCACCCTATAGGTAGAATTGTTTGAATGAACTTGGCTATTTCCACAATATGTTCTTGCTATCTTGCTCTTTGATTTGGCTTGTAAGGATACACATGGTTGATTGCTTGGCAAATAGCAGAAAAATATTTGTGGTGATCAATCTTTTCACAACACCTGCCATTTGGTCTAGATCATACATGAAAGAGCTAGATAAATTCGTTTCGGCTTCAGAAGCATTGAAAATGCTTTCTTTCATGCTGTACCTTTCCAAAGTCATGAGATCAGCCGTTATTGGGATGAGATCGTTCAACGCGCCCCACAGAAGAAGAACTGAGTAATTCTGAAAGGAATCTACGATAACTCATGAATATCATAAAATAAATAAAAAATAAAAATACAAACTTTTAACTCCCGTGGAGTGCCATTGATGATTGCCAGGAGAAGGCAAATGCCCGTCACTAAGCCAAAAAGGAGCAACGAGAGATGGATGAAAAGAAATATCATCCTGAAATAGCTTCAGCAATATAATGAAGAAATCGCAAGATATGAATCCAAATACCACAACAAAAGCCAAACAGGTGCAATCATTCCTCTAATCTTTCATCTCTTTCTCTAGCATTTTGCAACTAGAACATTCAAGAACAGACAACCAGGGAGAAAAGAGTTGCAATTACTGTGTTCAGGATGCAAACCCGTTCTCACTCCCATTTTGTCCAGACAATCGTGCCCGGAAGATACAAAATTCTCGCTAGATCGGTTACTTGAACAACAGAAAATACAAATATAATTTCTTTTTCAAATGCTTACAGGTTTCCAAACCCTGTAGTTCACATCATCACCGTCTCTGATCTTTGCATGATAACATGTCATGGTTATTTGCAAGCACCGCATCACATAGTAAAAGCCGGCATAATCATCCTCCTGTCTCTTCGTTCCGCTCAAACTCTAACTGACAAGAGCTGTGAGTGTACGTGCTGATTTGAGAGACCGAAGCTTATCGCGACATTGTAAGGTCTTATCTCTGAAATCATGCGATGCCATGCAAGGAATAGTTATCGCTCTCTTAATATCGTTCACTATCTCTCAAATTTAGGCGTCTGGACCCTCCAATCATCCCACTCCCTCGCCATGCAGCTAGATATGCCCATGAATCACGCTTGCTCTTTGCACTGCTTCCTAGCAGATCAGAGAAACGAAAGTTCATGCGGATTGAGGAGTGCGCAATAGCTATGCTGTGCCTCCAAGCAGAGACTATAAAAGGACATCAGATCAGAGGGTTAGTCAGTCTTCTCTCAGATTCACTATGCTCTCTACAGTGGTCGCCTTCTCTGTTCTCGCAGTTGCAGCTAATGCCCTCGCCATTCCGCTCAACCCGGTTGACAGGTTGGATTTAAAAAATTAATTATGTTATTAGTTAATAAATTAACTTCTAGAATCGAGCTGGCCTCGTGCGAGTACCCGAACAACACGGCTAACGCGCTGAACATGTACTCTTGCTCGACTGCCGGTGAGAATTCAAGATATTGTCAGATGGGCAAACCTCCTAATTAGAGCGCATAAAGCAAGAGTAGACTCTCTCCATTCTCCACAATCTCTCGTCGGTGAGAGAGTATGTGAAATGAGGAGACCAACTCTTGCTAACAGAACTCCTCTTCAACGTAATTCGTTCAGGAGACACGATCGAGGTGAAATGGGTGCGCATCACGGACCTCAACGGCGTGGACATGTACCCCATCGACCCCCGAAAGCCGTTCATCCTCGAACTCGTCGCCTACAACAACGGCCCCGACGTGAGTGTCGCGCACGCATCGGCTTTTCGTCGACAATTCGATCAATTTGTGTAGAGACATTCTATTTCTGCAGACAATCGCGCACGGATCGGCTTTTGTTTGAAAAAAATGATCTTTTTACATTGAAGACAGCAATCTCTGCAGACAGTCGCGCACGGATCGGCGTTTCTTCGAAAATTTGCTATTTCAGTACGAGGACAACAAGGTGGACGTGCGCCTCTTCGAGTACCAGAAGAGCTGGCAGACGGGCAAGTGCGGCTGGGCGGAGATCCCCACGTTCGGCGCCCTGTGAGTCAATTTGAATGTTTGAATTGGCGCCAAAATCTCAAACATTTGAAAACATGAAAATTTTGTGCAGGAACGGCATCGACGGCTGCGATTTCGCGCACAACTGCCCACTGACTTCGGGAGATCTTGACCTCAAGGTAATTTTGCTCATTTTTTCACAGTATTATTGTTTTCGAATTCTCGAAAATCATTTTATAAAATCGAAAATTGTAGATCGAGCTCGACCTCTCGCCCTACTCGAGCATCATCTCCATGCTGACCGCCAACGTGAGTACCGTAGTTTGGGTTACGGTAGATTACGGTACTGATAATCGATTTTTCAGTCGGCGATCCAGCTGCAGATCTCGATGAAGGACTACAACCCGGGAAGCAAGCATGAGGAGATTACTTGTGTTGAGGCCCAGCTGAGAATCAACTAAACTGAACACTGCATGATATCTGTACAAAATAACCGATAAATGATGAATAATTACTACTTTGTTTGTGTATTGAATGCGCTACATGATATCTGTGCAAATTAACCGATAAATGATAACTATTTACAACTTCGTTTGTGCACTGAATGATACATAGATACAATCTGATATTTTAGCACGAACGTAAATGTTTTGTGCATTAAGTTTGCTCTGGAAGCTTCGAGGGTTTGATCTTTTCGGTTCTATGCCTAACAACATGCGATCACCCCAGAAAGGGCGTTATCGCTAACCATGAGACCAGCGAAGCAGAGAGAGCCGCATATCACTGTCGTAAAACCCTTATCACTGCATCGATCCTTATAACCATGCGATTAGTCACTGACAACCTTAGATTCCACACATTTTCACGTGTTTGAAGCACATTGAGAAGCTGTGCAGTTTGCAAAATTACTGAACAGAATAATGCTGAACTTCACGCTGAATACCGGAGATCATAAGCTAAAAATGATTTTGGCAGGTGCATCAACAAAGATCGAATAATATGATGAATAAAAGTTCAGTCAGAGTTGGAAAGAATGATCTTATTCTGTATTATTAACCTCTTTGACGCTCGTTTCAAACACAACTGATTCTATGTAATCTCTGATGCTGAACTAATATCCGACGGTGAATGAAAACCGTTAACTCTAACTCAGTTACCAAGTCGTCAAGGAAACCGTCTAGCTCACTTCACAGTCAACAGGTTCTTGTCATTCCCTTACCTTTCCACGCAAATGTGAGCGCGAGGCCAATGATCGATGGTTCTTTTCTTATTAGCCGGTTGCTTGGCGATCCTCCAATTCGGCTACGCAGTTCATGATGCAGAGCAGTTTATGTGCCCGGTGAGCTCTATACATTTTCTGAATCTATACAAAAATTCAGTTTCAAAGCACTTGTCAACTGTATTCTGAGACATTATGAATTCTCGTCCTTTTATCAAAATAGATGGATTATCAAACTACAGACTTATCTTTCCAGCTCCGAGTAATCAACCATCACGGCTATCCTGCAGAACGGCATGAGGCGGTGACAGAGGACGGATACATTATCACCCTGTTCAGAATACCGAGGGGGAGGACGATTCCGGGCAAGAATTGTGAGTGACTCATTTGTTTCCTTCCGAAGTTCTTTTCCAAAATGAATTGCAGCCTCAACAACAACTCGACGGCCTCCTGTTCTTTTCCAGCACGGTTTGCTGAGCAGCAGCTGGGATGCAGTTTCTAATTTGCCCAACAGGGCACTGGGTAAGACCTAGCAGGGATTCATAATAAAGAGAGACTGTTGCAGGATTCGTGCTGGCTGATGCTGGATTCGATGTGTGGATGACAAATTCTCGCGGGAATATCTACTCACCGAATCACGTCAATCTAACCTCGGCTGATGAAGAGTACTGGAAGTTTAGGTGCATAGACGTATTTTAGTTCGTGAAATATTCAGCACTTTCAGTTGGTATGAAATGGCACGATACGATATTCCTGCAGCTATTGACAAGGTGTTGAATGAAACGGAAAATGAAAAACTGTACTTGATCGGACATTCTCAGGTATTTCACTCCATTTAGTCAATTGAAAATGACAATATTCTCAGGGAACGCTAATTTCTTTCGCTGCTGCTGTTCTGAGTCGTGATTTGAAAGATAAGGTGAAGCCATTGATTGCAAACTCTTTTAGATGGAATCTGTTTCAGATTGTTCATTTCTATGCTCTAGCACCCGTGCTCACCGCTCAGAACCTGCGAGGTTTCTGGCTGAATACGTTTGTGTTTTTCAGGGACGTAATCGAGGTATGATCTCACAATGGAGAAAGGACATCATAGAGATCCTTCCAGACAGTATTCCAATCCAGTAATGATGCTATCTCCTCTATGCCTATACTGCATCCAATCTGCGGACACATACCGGTTTTTTAAATAATTAATTTAAATAGAAAATTCAAAAATTAAGATATTCTTCGCTTCTTGCGACTTTTTCATCAGCGATTTCACCGGGCCATCGACACAGGTCAACCAGGTAGGTCTCAGAAGCTAAGAAACAAAATGTACAGGCAAATTATAAGAATTGATTGAATTTTCAGTCACGAGTACCAGTCTTCACTGCAAAATTTCCTGCCGGCACTTCAAAGAGAAATCTGATTCACTGGGGTCAGATGACGTCGAAGTACGGAACCAGGCCATTTGATGAAGGAATCGAGGGAAATCTGAGAAAGTATGGAACGGTAAGATTCTAAGCGATCAAAGTTGCTAGAATATCCGATCTTTGAGATGTTTCCACCTCCCATTTACTGGAAGTCTTACTCCATTCCCACTACACTGTTCTACTCAGCAGCGGATAATCTAGCGAGCAGCGAGGATGTCATGGTAGGCATGTTTATATTTGTACGTTGGGCGCTCCTGCACTTTCCGGACAATAGGGTAAAAATGAAATGAGTTTCAGTGATTCCCTGAATAAAATGATTTCAAGCCGGGTTGGTGATCGGGGTGAGAGGAGGTTATGGGGATAGTTGCAATTGTCCGGGAAAGTGCAGGAGTGTCGTACTTTGATATGTTTCCTCAGTGTGAGCAACGTCTCGAGTCCTTATAAATCCCATGAAAAAAAGCTATTTGATAGATCCTGAAACACATTTCATTCTCGCACGATCTCATGTCAAGTTTTCCTTTTTATGCGTTTTTTTCTGAAACAAAAGTCTCGCTTTCATGACAGTCAAGGAACAGCGAGCCACTCAACGTTCTTATCAGTGGAGTATCTCAGAGTGCCTTAACTGTGCCTGAGAAAGGCTTCCGGGGTCTAGGTAGCAGTTCTTTGAACCATCTAGTGTCTGATAGGGCAGCTTTAGAGGGGGACGGGCGAGGCACTTTGATGACAGGCGGGTCAGAGTGCCCTACCTCATCTGTGAGGTTTAAAAGGATGGGCAGTGAAGGAAAGGGGGTATTAGGAAGGGGAGATGAATGAGGTGAAGACTGACGATGGACTTGCAACAGTGAGAAGCGGACTCCGCCCCAAAATTGCCGTGGTAACACCCGAGAGAGATGCCCATGATCTATCTGTGCCACCTGCTCTCCCGCTCTGCCTGATCGGAGATATCCCAGAAAGAGCGAGAGAGGGATTAGTCATAATCTCTTCGCTCCTCTCTCGAGGAGGAGACTCTGTTCCATCCGCCCACCTGGTCGGATAATTAGGCTGATGCGCACTGCCCTCCAATTAGAAAGAGTAGCTTGGATTCAAGAGGGATTCGGCATTATTCAGTCAATTCAAGATACATAGTCAGAATTGTCCAAAAAAGGCCAAAAAAAGTCATCAGGGGCACAAAGGGCACTGGTTCAAAGATAGATAACAACGAATTCGGCTTCATTCCAGAACCTTCTCTCCATCCTTCCTCGCTCTTCTATCATTGCCGCCCACAACCTGACTGACTTCAACCACAGCGATTTCGTGTGGGGACAGAGGGCGAGGAGGGAGATCTACGATCGAATTGTAGCTCATATGAGAAAGTTAGAGGCAGCTAGGGAGCAGTGATTAGCAAGATAAGTGATAAGATCCATGTTACCCTTGTTGTTCAACATAGACAAAAAGATAAATCCCTGATCACTGAACATGGCTGCAGACAAGAAGCAAGATGGAAGTATTTTCCGCTGTCTCTGAGCCCGCACGGCCGATTCCCGGATGTTTTCGGAAGAGAATGCAGTATGCTCGGAGGAAACATTACAAATAGTTGATGGGATTGACGGAATGGAAAAGCCTGAATACAATAGCCATTCACGGCATAGTTTGAAATCTCGAAGTTCAAGCGGCACGTATTCATCTCAATAATGGTAATTGAGAGGCTCGAAGACGAGATTTTCCTCTAATTTCGATGAATATTTCACTAGGCTCGTGAACACTAAGTTGGAAAACAATCGCATTCATTACTTCCCGCTTTCTAGGGTTGAGTATTCGTCTCAGTATCAAGAATGAAAGCATGCGAAATGGGATCAGCACTATTCGCCGGTTCCTTGTCAACGGATCTCCTCACACCACTTATCGAGACTGTATTCCCTCGTTTTTCGCATGGTCCAGACCACTTTCCGACATGATGTTGGCTCTCTCCTTTCTGCACGATCTATCGTAGACCAGAAGCAGTAAAAGACCACGTGAGGCCCGTTTCCGTCGTTTTTTCCGCGTTTATGACGCGGCGCGCAAGGAAGACAATGCATTCCCTGCACACTCGAAAGATTTTTCGGGAGTGATGAGGGACCACTTGAGTTCGCTTGTTATGTCGCGTTATGAGGATTCTCCACGAAATTTCAGTGATGAAATGCCTACATTTTTACTGGATTCAAATTTACTGGGAAACCCTACGAACCGTTTACTTCAATACATTACACGCTTCACTAGGCTAACAAACGCAAATCGCTACTGTGTATCACTATCGGCGCTCTCATGGCTGAGATATCTACCCCCATTCTCTCTTCTCTCATTTCCAATCAACTTCCTTCCTCTCTCCTCTTCCGTCCCTAACACCGCTCCCCACTTTCATTCCCGTTCTGACCGCAACCACCACACTTTCTCACTCTTTGCAGCGATTTATCAACGCACTCGCACGTTCGGTTTTGGTGTTAAGATCCGCGTTTGGAGGCTTTTGCAGAAAAGGTCAATGAAACGATTAGCAAACCCCTAAATGATCTTCGAATTCACGTTCTTGAGTTGCATTCAACCACATAACAAAACTAGGCTGTCTCCCAGCTCTACTTCTCCTTCCAATCTAGGAAAGTAGTGGTATCGCATTTCATATCCCGCTTCCCGTAACCGGGCCCACCCTCCCATAACAGTCGTGTGTTTGTCCATACGCCGACTCAAAGCATCAACAATGCCTGAGGAAGACGATCTAGCTATTCATGAACTCTCTTTACTCTGAACGTTCCGCTGACAATAACCAGATGATCGTAGAACGGACTGTTTTCCCAAGAATATGCGCCACTTTGATGCTCTTTCAGTGAATATGCCTTTGAAAGCTATCAATTTGTGAACGGGGTATTTGCTTCAATTTCTAGCAAATAGCCAGTTTCTCAACCGCATTTGGATCATCCATCATAGAACGGGCACTGTTCCTCACAACCGCTCTCTTTGTCGAACAGCGGCCCACCAAAGAGATTCTTTTTCTTTACAATCAGAATTTTTTCTCATTTCACGCGCTCTTTTAGTGGTCGACTGATCAAGGGACTGTGTGAATCGTTCCTTGTGACCACTTTTCTCCTTCTGCCTTCCTTTGTGGTCGATTCTCAGAAGCTTGCCTTATTGGGTGACGCCAGTGGTCTTGTTCTCAGATGGGGCTGAGGAATAAACCCAATTTGCAATCATTCTACTCGCGCACTAAACGGCAATGTGTTTTCTCCGCTTGTCACAACTTTCCCTTGCACAGGCGCCAATTTCGGAAAGTGCGTGACAGAAAACATTGAGTCACGCACAGTTGAATATTCTCGAATTTTCTTCGTTTTTCTGGCCCCATATTGATCTTTGTTCACTCCTGCAATAAAGACGCGGGGCCGTGCAGTTGTTTTCATCAATAGGATTATTCCGCCGCAATTGACATTCGAATCCGACCACAGTTGCAGTTACACGATTAGGGGAAGGTGGAATAAGGAATACACTCTCATCAATCGGGGAAATCTCTCGTCTCTCTGATCTACGAAAACTCGATCCACAATGTACCGACGTTGCAGGCGCACCCTTGACAGGGGACCGCGGGCCGTAAACAAGGACATCCAGGAATTAGGTTGTTGCCGGAGACCAATGTTGAATAGGAAATGAGTTCGGAGTTGCATGCTTCCTATTCGAGCCCAAAATAGACGGGCTCATTTCCTCTTGCGAATTGCCTGAAACTCATCCTACCACGCAGTCTAGTTTGCCCTAGAAGCCGAAGTTGCTGTTTCAACAACAACATTTCTTACGGTGAACATTTTGCGGTCGGAGAATGGGACGGCAAGCCCCTCCTTCGATCTAATTAGATTACGCAAACGGGTTTCTCGCTTGGGCCTCTCGCCTCTCACCCCTCATTCCTCATCAGGAGCCCTTTTTTCTCCTGCATTGTGGACACTTTGTGGTCGTGACTTCCTTTTCCTCACTTCCCTTTCACCTTTTCATATCGCCGATAAGACAATCGATCAAAGGGTTCGTTTAGCCCAATGATCCCGCTCTCTGTTAGGTTCCACATCGACTCAAATCACTGATCGATTGTCTGACTCTCTCCTATTTCCGTGCTATCTCGCACTGTCTGACCATCGAAACATCATGCCAAGTGAAGAGGACCATTCCTCTCCAATCACTTATCTGCCTCTCCCCACTCCCCGCTTCTCCCCTATCTCTCTCTTCTCAATTGAACTCCCCCATGCGACCTTGACTGGTAAGGGAGATACGCGCAGTGTCGAGAAAAGGAAAGAGTTAGGAGAGAAAAAGGAAGAGGAAGGGGGGAAATTAGACGGCACAAACCGCGGCTGTTTACGCTCTCGCGCTTTGTGTGATTTATAGGCGTGAAGTTCGCTTTTGTAGCGCCGATTTCGGGTCTCATCTAAGGTAGTTGTCCGCTTGAATTTCATCCAAACCTCACAATTCTAGTAGTTAGCGCGAAGAACCCCATTAGGAATGTACTCACTCACAAATATTAAAACATTTCTAGACAAGGAAACAACTGTCTCCATGAATAAGTTGTGAATGAGTCAGACTTGCGAGCCTAGACCAGAACCTGACTTACAAATTCACTACGTGTATTGTTGAAATGCCAACGTGGGAGAGATTCGGGATTCTGCGCTCATCCCGCACATCCCACGTTCATTTTATAGTCTCGCCAGTGGATCCATTGTCCGGGTCGCTCCATCTCACATGTTCTAGCTCTTTCTGATTAGTGAAAGAGCGTACGAAATGAAGAGAGTCCAGCCCCGTTGTTGAGTTCATGACTTATTCACGTGAACGCTTGTCTGTCCGCCCGTTTCATTAGAGTAGGGCTATAAGAGACCCTCGTTTATGTTCTTTCGCGTAATTGACTGCGGGTTGTTCTGAACTGGGTACAAAGTAGGAGTCATTTATCCTTCTCAGTTAATTATCTCATTTTTTTGTTTTCTGCCACAAATCGTTCTTTCTTCGTACGTGCGTTTTCACTGTTGTTTCTTATGCTTACACTGAATAAGTAACGGTTTAGTCCTTCAAGGGTAAACTCCGGTCGCTTCTTGCCAACAGTCAGAGGAAAGCAAGAGTTGCAGCAATGACTATATCGTACGATGAGGAGTTTTCCTCGTTGATGATCAGGTTAGTGCACAATTCTGGAGATCAAAGATCAGATCGAAACCAGCAGCCGATCAATTTCTGCACGAAACTTTCACTTTTTAACGTTTAGAAATTTTTGATGCGAAGCTAGGAAAACAAACAATTAACGAGGCTGTATTATCAATTTCAGATGGCGCGGATCCCTGTGGAAAGCCGTGCTCAAGGATCTCATCTGGTTCTACGCCGCTTATTATGCCATTCTTGGATTTCAGGTAGAGTTTCTCTCAATTTTAAAATGGCATTCTGCATGTAGGCAACGTGACTCATTCAGGTAGTTTATGCATTATTCATAGACCAAAAGATCGACCGTCAAGGTTGCAAAGCAGGGTTCGAAACACACATTCTACAGTTTGAGCAGAGAGTGTGCAAAATGAAGAGACGGTGTGCCTTAGTTCCTCAATAGCAAAGCGTAGACTACACCTTGTGCCTACGTTTCAGCCTTAATGCTGATCATGTGGGGGACTCGCGAACAAAGGCCCTGCACTCACGAGAACCTCACTTAGCAGGCCCCCGCATCTGCTAATCCGCCCGAAATTGTTCGCTAAGCGATCAAACGCGCATAGTAGGTAACTTTCGTTGATCAGGGGAACAAGTCTCACTCTGACCAAGTAGTGATCATTGTCGAATGAGAGTGATTAGCTCGAGCAAATCGAGTCCGCGTTCGGGAAACTCTCCGCTGCTAAATCAAATCACATCGATGCGGAATGTGCTGACGCAGCGGTCGCCTACACACAAAAACAACTTGAGTGGGGCCATTTCCAAAGGTCAGCGGGGGAGTAAAAAGTGTGGTCAGAGGGATCAGACTTGAAATGGGAGCAGGCAGAGTGAACCTGGACTGTTGAATTGAGACAATTCATTTATTTTGTAATATTTTCAGTGGTACATTCTGGATGAGAAGCAGAAGGAGTACTTCACGGGGTGGATTAATTGGTAAGTTTTACAGTTTCCAATGAGAACTCAAATCAACTCAATTTTTGTGCAACATAATGATGGCATTTATCTATCTGTTATTTAGAAGTTACCGAAAAACATGTTGCAGGTGTGAGATCGGTACTCAATACATTCCTCTCTCCTTCCTGCTCGGTTTCTTCGTCTCGGTGATCGTTGCGAGATGGTAATTATTCGCTTTTTAAAATTTCATTTATTGCTTTTATTTTTTGTTACAATATGACTATCGAATTCAACCGTGCTGAACGTATTTGCGATTCATTGGACCCAGACTGGCGCCTCTAGATCACATTTGCGATCTGTTTGCTGAACAAAGTCTAGTAATTATTCAACAATGCATAAAGCGATTCAAATCTTGTGCAAACAAATCAGTGTTGATGCCCCGGTGCGTCTCATAAATTTGAATCAATCAACTGTCTAATTCAAGGTGGGAGCAGTTCAACTGGATCTCGTGGCCCGACAAGATGATGATGATGGTGTCAGCTTGCCTTCCCGGCAAGGTAAGCGAATGAACTTGTTTTTAATTGCTTCATTAGTTGTCGAAAAATTAAGAAGAATAGAGTTGAAACCGTGAGAAAAAAACCAAAACTGTTCTAAAGTTATTCGTTGCAGGAAAACCAGCCCGTACGCGAGGCCATCGCTCGCTGGTCTTCTCTCCAGGTGTGTTTCACAACTTACTGAACTTCACCAGCATCTTTTCATATTTTTTTTACAGCATCGAATAAATTGAAAAAATAAAATGAGTTTAAAACCTCTCAATTCCAGTCCGCCATCGCCTGGTCGGGCATCTCTGTGCGTACCCTCAAGAGATTCCCTACCGAGAGGCATCTCGTCGCTGCCAAATTGATGACCGAGGAGGAGTATGATCTGTACATGAACACGGATGCGCCTCAGGGCAAGTGGTGAGTTCGGTTTCGTAGTTGGAAGATCAGTTTCACCACTTTTTTTCGAAAATGCACAATACATGCAAAAAGGAACTTACTGGATGAAGAACTGTTATTGTTTTTCATGCTGTTCAAATGTAGAATGGCTCGATGACCCAATTGGACGAAGCAGGCAGAATAGGATTGGTTCGTTGGAAGAATGATCACTCCAGGTTCATCCCAATCATCTGGATCATCAACCTCATCCGCAAACAGTATCAGGACAAAAAGATCGACTCGGTCCAGATGCAGATGCTGTTGCAGCAGGTAATTTTCGTTTTTAGGCTGTTATTGAATTAACCGTAGAGTTACAGAATTCCAGTGACGACACTGATGGTAGACCATTTGTGTACCATAATGGAATGTGACAAGTAGTATTCAACACTAAAATAACGTATCGATCATCTACTACTCTATTTCGAACAATTTGATAGATCAAATCAGTGGAACCGATTACTTTCCCGATCACTGCACTGATGGAATGATGGTTCTCTCTCGCTGGTTAGACGGAATAAGAAATCTCGTAAAATTAAGAGAGCTAGACAATTGTTTTGAAGGTTATTCACCTGTGTGATCATTGATCGATGATTAGGTGCAGCAGCACTGATAGACAATCCGGCATGGGAGTATTCAGAGATCCAAGATCAAAGATCAACTTCAATTTTCAGGTCTACTCGTTCCGTGATGGATTCGCGATGCTTTTCGTGTACGACTGGGTTAAGATTCCGTTGGTGTACACTCAGGTTTGTATTTCACACTTTTCAAGACTACAACGAACTAAAGAATCTGAAAAGCTCTGCATTTTGTTGAGAGCCGAAATAACGAAAACAAAGCAAGCGAATAAAGAAAAATCCGTATTTCAGGTAGTCGCAATCGCCACTTACGGCTACTTCTTCATCTGCTTGATTGGAAGACAGCCCAAGCTCGACCAGAAGAGCATGAGCACTGAGGTCAGTAACTTCATATCCAATAATCGTTTGAAAATACGTTTCGTTATCTGCTAGAAGCACAATGACCAATCGAAGTGATCGAAAATATCGCAGATTGATCGAAAGGCACTTCTTTCAGATCACCATTCTCTTCCCCATCTTCACCACGTTCCAGATGCTCTTCTACCTCGGATGGTTGAAGGTGAGATTGTTATTATTTGTTGTTGTTGTTGTTTTCAGATTTGCGTAAACCCGCAATCAACAGAAAACCATTCATCAGGCGTCGCTAAAAGCGCTCAAAGCGCTCTTCAAGAATGTCGGATCATTCATCTCTCATAATCACAAACAGCACTGATTAATTTACACGCACAATCACCACATTCACCAGCACAACTGATTTTCCGCAATCTTCAAATAAGAAAAAATACAATTCGCAAATTTACAGGTCGGACAGTTCCTGATGAATCCGTTCGGCGAGGATGACGATGATTTCGGTAAATATTATTTAATTATTAATTATTCAAATAAATTAATTAATTTCAGAGCTCAACTACGTGCTCGACCGCAACACGGCGATCGCCCACATGATGGCGACGGATCTGGCTGATCAGGTAATTTTCGAAACTATTTTTCGAAACTATTCTTAAACATGCATTTTTTCAGTGCCCGTCAATCGGCCGAATGGACGATCCCTCGTACCAGACCCTGATCAAGACCATTCCTCACACTAGAGCATCGTTCAAGATTCAGGTAAGTCACAGCGTTTTCGTTGAGCATACCACTTTCTGTTTTGCTACTATACACTTCAAGAACAGATAGCTTACCTAGAATTTTGAACCCCGAGCCTCAGAATTCGATCTGAAACCATGAACCCTGATCGCGCTAAACGATGAACATTGCAGGACGTTATTCCGAAGTCGCACCTAGCCTCATTCCGTCTGAGCGACAACGAGATGCAGCTCATTAAGCCTGAAGTTTGCAATAAAATCTATTTTAAAATTTAAACGATTTAAATTTTAAAAAAAACTATTTAAAGGACATCGAGGACGAGAATCGTGCTGCTGAAGCTAAGGGACAGCGCCAACGACTCGGCGGTCTCGTGAGAGCGATTGAAGCTAGAAGGTATGTTGCTTCATGATTGAATGTGTCAGCAGCATGAATACTCAGCAAGAATTCATTGCAATAGTCTGTGACAACGGGCTACTAGCTTATGAATATCAACTGATCAATTGTAGTCCGGCGTTTACGCGGCTTCGTAACGTGAGTTTGGCCTAGTTTCGCATAGTTTCCCCTCTGCAACACCTTGCTTGATGTGGTCATCGTGAACTTCGAGCTTTCCCATTTCGATTGCAAACTTCTTCCCTCGCCTGTCTTTCCTAGCTCTCGATTCATCAAATTATTGCAAATATCTCTTTTGCAGAAAGAAAACTACCGAGGAACCACTCTCTGAGGAGGCTGAACACCTCAACAACGGTACTGACGACGGCAAAGACAACTGAGGAATACGGTAGTTATCGAATTATCGATCGCTCATCTCATTATTGATTTTCTGTCTTTTGCTAGTCACATCTTTAGTTCGAATCGAACCAAATCCGTTTATACCAAACGTTTGCCCAACCCACCAATGACTCTTGAGAGTGAATAGATCTGGAAATATATCGCCACTGCACTGGTAATTTCTAGCACATTCCACAGTTTTCTCCCGTTTTGAGAACATGTTCCTTGCCCTTTTACCCCGCACTTCTCATTGGCATTGCTATGCAGTACCGGTTCATGTGAGCTATGATAGTAGTTGATGATAAATGATGTTTGATTGATGGTGTGAATACTCAAAAGAAGGAAGGAACACATTAGGTAGTTTCGAATATTATAAGCCTGAAAAAAATGCAAAACGATTGAGTCAACTCTATTCACTCGACTTGATCATCAAAACAACTACTGCGCTTACCTCGGCCTCTTTTCATGATTGAGTCACTGATAAACACAAATTGTATTGTTGTCTCACGAGTGTTGAACTGTACGAAACGTGAACAAATATTGATGTCCCGAGGCGTTCACTACTGCAGTCTGTTGATATTGTCACGGAACTTTGCACTGGAACCAGCTACTATAAAGGGCCTTGGGGAAAGAAGATTATCACCATCAACCCATCTTCCAATGTACTGCGGAGTTCTGCTTCTCACAGTCTGCATTGGTGCAGCGATTTCGGTGAGGTTACATCAAAATGAGTCACCGTCTCTTCATTTCACACACTCTCTAACCGGGCAGTGTGTGAAATGAAGAGACCGTTTTTCGCAGGTCTATTATAAACTGACTGCGAAATTTCGATGATTTCCCTAAACTCAATATCGCAATGATGAATTCATTACAGAAAGATGTCGGTGACTACAGACCGCGGCCCGGTCCTCGTCCCAAAGGCATCCTTCACGATGAAGCTGTACGCCAGGATGCGACCACAGCAAAGCCCCGTCCCATGGCTGATCCGTCCCGAACCATAGGACCAATCATCATTGGCCCTGGCCCGAAGGCACCACACATTGTTCATGATCCCTCTCGCACCCTAGGACCGATCATCATTGGACCGGGACCGAAGGTTGAGGCAACGACTGCTCGAGCTGCGCATGACCCATCCCGTACCCTCGGACCTATCGTTATCAAGCCAGCCAGAGATCCATTGAGAACGATCGGTCCTATCATCATTGGACCTGGACCTAAGGCAACGACACCCCATGTAGCTCATGATCCATCCCGAACCCTTGGACCTATTGTGATTGGCCCCGGTCCTAAGGCACCACACAATGTTCATGATCCCTCTAGAACAATTGGGCCCATAATCATTGGACCTGGCCCTAAGGTTGAAGCTACGACTGCTCGCGTTGCGCATGACCCCTCCCGTACCCTTGGACCCATCGTGATCAGTCCAGCCAGGGACCCATCCCGTACCCTTGGGCCCATCATTATTGGACCTGGTCCTAAGGCAACGACACCCCATGTAGCTCATGATCCATCCCGAACCCTCGGACCTATCGTTATCAGTCCAGCCAGAGATCCCCTTAGAACCATCGGACCCATCATCATTGGTCCCGGCCCGAAGGTTGAGGCAACGACGGCACGAGTTGCGCATGACCCTTCCCGCACTCTCGGACCTATCGTGATCAAGCCAGCCAGGG
>LS519888.1:25886-35927 GCA_900490845.1 Pristionchus japonicus | reverse complement strand
ACAACCCCCTTAGCACCTGCACCATGAATTACGCATTAAAGAACACTTTCCGACAATCCCTGGTCGTCGCCTAATGCTGGCAAATGGTTTGGCGTTCGAGGGGATCCGAACCACCGACTTTCTGCTCGCTAGACAACCCCCTTACCACCTGCGCCACGAATTACGCATTAAATAACACTTTCCGACAATCCCTGGTCGTCGCCTAATGTAGGCAAATGGTTTTGCGCTCGAGGGGATCCGAACCACCGACCTCTTGCGTGCTAGTCAATGCTCTTACCCCCTGCGCCACGAATTGTACCTTACAAACAACTTTACAACAATCCCCGACCACTCCCCAACACTTCTGCACCATGCGAAAATTCCGGCAAAACACTTGCCCCTGCCGGGGATCGAACCTGAGAGCGCATACGCGGCCAAACCCTTGTGCGTTATCGCGCAAGTTGATCTTTGATCCCTTCAACGTGGTCGGATCGAAAAAGTGTCAACATGAAAAATGTCCGCCATGGTCGACTACATATTTGCCTTATATTTGCTAAACTTTCCTATCCACCCCCCAAGGCTCCAGGGCACTTTACTTTTGACCAGCCTTTTGGTCACTCGACGATCCTTTATGTATAATGATTGCCAGATGCAGTCACTACTGTAATCTTAACAGTACTATCGGAGCGAGAGATACTGGTAGACTCGTTTGTGACCTTCATCGATATTGGTGATGATAAATTGGTAATGGCATATTAACGCAAATGTTGAATTACCCCGATACTGTGTTATCGCCATCAAAGAGGAAATGTTGCGTTGAAGAAAGGACACGTTGTCAGAATCGTGTAGTGGAGAGATTGCGTGTCGAATTGCGCTGTAAATTTAGCAAAATCCATGATAAAAGAGAGAAAAAGAGTGGACGGTCATTTCCCTTTCTCCTCTCTTCACTAATACGTTATGCATCGCTCTTTCCTCTCGATTTTTGTGAATTATCTTTGTTTCAGGTGCCTACTCCACCTTATTTCAACATTTTTGCACAATGTCTGCAAATAGGGCCACATGAACAATGAAAGGTGAGCAAATGTTGAAGGAGTTGAACATAATTTGTGATTGAGTTGCTTCCAGAACCCATGTCATCGAGCACCTACCGCTTTTCATGTCGAAAAGGCATTTCATCAGGCCTTCCTCATCAACAAACAATGTCTCCGTATCTAGATCAGCGAACTCGCAGACTAAAGCGGGTGCCAACAAACGCGTTTTTGTGTAATTTGTGAAATTTGTCGAAGATAAACACGCATTTCGCCAAACGAACACAATCAGCTTTGGTTTGTCTACAGAAGCTGGATTGCCTGAATGACAGATCGCACCTTCGACTAGTTTTACCGAGCGACTTGATCAGGGACACATTCTCTCTTCTTTATTTTACTACTCCACTTGACGGATTTCGAGTTCGCCGTATAGCAAGTGAACCTGATCACAGTGTAACAGAACAGGTGATTGGGTGTGCAGCGTAGAGCAGGGAAATGACAGATCAGCACCAACTTTCAGATGCATTCAGGAGAATATTACCCGTTGTTCTGAAGTTCAACGTTTCGATCAGCTAAAAGCTCGAACGTGATAAAATGAGAGAGAAAAGCACTATGCTAGAGTGAATGGGTTCTGGCAGGGATGATGTTGTGCCTTCTCCCATACATCTTGACCACATCTCGAGCTCAAGGCGCGACCGACCGACGGTCAGTCAATCTCTGACCTTACTCTATCTCATACTTCATCTTCCTTATAAGCCAAGGGAACTCTCTGATAGTACTCGATTGTCTCGCCACAGTCGACAGTATGAACACTCTATTCCTCGCGCTTCTTCTCGTGATGTGCATCGGATTCGCCCAGGCTCAGTGGGGTTGGTTGATTTTATTTATTTCTTTACTTTTTTGTAAGTCTGAATCATCGAATCATAGCTCTAGGGACCCGCTTCTTCAGCGCGAAAATCTAGCCAGACTATTTGCGTTGAATAACAATAAAACACAATTTTCTCGAGGTTTTCTCAACGAAATTGAAGAAGTTTATGCAACGATATTAATCGATGACGCAAGTTTCTCATTTCAGGCATGGGCATGATGTCTCCAATGATGGGTGGCTACGGCGGAATGGGCGGGATGGGCTATGGAGGCATGGGAGGAATGGGCATGTACGGGAGAAGAAGATACGGAGGATACGGAATGTACGGGAAATGAGCACTTCTGTAAACGCATTTCTTGTGGATTCACCTGTATTAATCTCTTTCTGTCTTGATAAATAATATTTCTTCGACGTTGGGATAAACTGACTTTGAATACTGATGGCATTATGTACTACTTTTTAGCAAATCCTCAACAAGCTGTTCATCAATATTCTTTATCATCCTTGGAGAGCAAAATGAACATCGTAACTGAGTGGCAGTACGAATTCATTAAAATATCAAAGAAAATGAAACATCAGATCAACAATTCATCAAAAATGAAGGAACCTAGAAAAACTGGCTGCTCATTCATCAAGAGGCTAACCCACTCTCAACTCGATCTGCTCTAACACAACGGAATCCCGATCTAGCTTGCGATTGCATAACTGAGCTTTTGAAGTAGGTTTCACGATACTTCGAGGTACGGCTAACACTAACTCCTACTTCCTCTAACGACGACTCGAGTTCATTCCAGAAGTGGAACGGTTCACCGAAATACCCAGCTCGCACTAAATTGTGATCTTCCTCGTAAATGGTGACTGTAACGCCCATATTCGTCACTTTCAATAGGAAGTTGCCTGAAATTTGCGTTTTTCTGTGTTTGTGGAGAATTAATGAGATTCGAAATAAATGCTGAAACTTACGAAGACTGAGTGGAGTGCATCTAGTGCACAAAATTGACAAATTCTTTACTCCATGCTTCGGAATCAGTTTGGAAAGTCGATCCCTGAAATATCGATATTGAATAAGATTTGTGAGCAAATTAAACGTACTGAAGCTGCTCTGTGAGATTGAATTCCTTCACTTGAAGATTGACGATAGGTGTACCAAATTCTATCAATTTGGTACCCAAATTCATATAATAATCAATAATTATATCGATTTGCATAATCAAATCAGTTCTCGATGCATTGGCCATCCTACAGTATGCCCCGCGCACTCATCCCTCCCTTTGCATGCCATTTGCATTTGACCTCTTGATCTCCCGTGGAATAGTCTAGAGCAAAAGCGGTTGCGTTTGTCACGCGTTGCGGTTTGCCTCTCGCTCTATTTCCGCGCTGACTATTCCTCACTTCAGCGAGAGCGCTCCTCCAAGGAGGTCGCTTGGTTCCCTGTTGTCACCTTCAGCCAAAGGCTCATAAGTCTGCGGCGCCCATTCAGAGCGGAGGTTGGCTATCGTTGGTGAGAAACGGTACCACACCTGTTCCCTCAATTTCATTCATTCTCCTTTTCACTCTTTTCATTCCATTGACGCCTTACGGTTGTCATTTCATTTCCTCATCGTTGACTTCTCTCCCTTTCGGGTGTGAATCAATCGATATCACTCTCTCCACTCTAATTGGTACTCAGCTGTCACCCTCGTGCACTGATCTACCCTCTCTCCCTTTCACTCTCCCACGAGTTGTTTACGTGTGTCCACGTGCGCGCCACGTGACCTCGTGTCTCTTCCCTTCTACCGTCACCCCGACGTCCTACCACACACCGGAGTGTGCCGATTCACGTTATTGTACTGTTGTTGCCTCCGATAATAATCTATTTATTGATTATTCACTCGTTGCCCTCATTCACACCGCGAATCACACTCCACCCAACCAGATTGGTCCTTCCAATAGAGTCGGAATTTGGTACAATAGGAATATCTCCAAGAGTGGCCAAAACAGAATCGAAACCAGAGCAGGATGGGTCTTTGACGTGATCGAGCATTAGCGTATTGATTCGCGAGTAGAATGCGAAGAATCGTTTGAACAGGACTCCTCTTCTTTCAGCTCGCATTTTAGTGGTCCGATAGTACCAACAAAGCAGCGCGATCGTAGCCAGAACGACGATTGGGCCGAGAACGAGCCAGCCCTCGAAACCAAACACTGCGATTACGATAAGGCCCGAGATGAAAATTGAGAACAGAAATCCAGCGATCACTCCCAACACGGATTCAAATTCGAATGACTGAGGAGAGGATTCGACTTCGAGTTTCTGTAATTTGTGATGCTCATACTTTTCATTTCTTCAGCTTTTTTCATCTAAAATCTCTTTGATTCTCAGAAGCATCTATACATGCTCTGTAAATTCTCAGCAATTTTGCGAACTCCGAAAAAGACTCACATTTGGCAAAACCTGGTCAATTGTGAGCCATTTTCCAACTCCGATTCGAGCCAAGTCTTTCTCGGCAATGATTGCACGCATGTGCACGCTTCTTCTCGACGATGAATCATGCTGAAAATAGTTTATCATGCTTTACACCACGAAACCGCAGAAACGAAAACAGAAGTAAAAAATAAAATCCTACCCGTGCTCCATTTGAGCTGTAGTCTGGTCCGATGAAACCGCTTTTCAAATGCACTCGTTCAAGTGGAGGCAGAAACTGATTCAACTTGAGACAGTCGAGAACGACGCTATTCCAGATAGGTGAAATCTGTAAAGATCATGGATTGGAATATGAACAACTATAAAAAAAATACTTCTCTACTTCGCTGGAAGGCATCCATTCATTCATGACAATCTAAATTTTTGATTGAAACTCCACCATTCATCCGGGGGAAAATATTCTGCGCAAGTTCCAGTCAATAGTAGCAATTTATGGTAAACATAACTGATTCCAAAGAGAACCCACCAATCTCAGATTCATGCAATCATCGTATCCATCCACCATTCCAACGATAGTTCTAGTGATATCGGGAGGAAGAAGGCCGAGATGAAGTTGTTCTGATGCCATCTAGACTGATTTAATAGGATTAGTAAATATCAACGCGGGAATGGAATTAGTGGACAAAAAGGGAGAGATAGAACCCGAAAGATGAGAGCGGTCAATAGTTAGAATGATCAGCTGTTCCTCTGCTTACCCGGGGTGTTCGGACTCAGGGTTAAGCAGAGCCAGGGCACAGTGTAAGAAGTCTGACCCAGATCAATGTTCGGACTCTCTTCAACCTACACACTCTATCATTTTGTCTGCCCTGACAACTTCTCTTCGTTTCAAAGTCTGATGTGAAAACAAGGTGTCTAACCCAAAGGGCACTCTGATGTGAGGGTAATTTTTGGACAACAAAACTACAGTTGAAAGGGAGTATTCAACCCATATTTTCAAAAAAATTTCGAAAGTTGAAGATCTCCGTTCAGTTTTAAAGTTCGTGAGAACGAACTGACCCTCTGGCAGTGCTTCGACGTTGAGACAGGATTTACGATCTTGCTCTCCTCATTTCGCACACTCTCTCGTCAGAGTGCCGTCTAGATCGGACACACCCGGATATGGAGACTGGCGACTTCAGATCTATCGGGTATAAATAGTGCCCGATTCGTTCTACCAGTATCAGTTCTCAACTGTTCTCCACCTCTCAACATGCCCAAAGTCACCAAAGCCCGCGCTGCAGTTATTGCCCTGACCAAGGTTTGTATTCATTTTTATTGAATCTATTTATTTATTTTTAAAATTACTTTTAATTGTTTTCTTTTATTCGTGTAATAATTTGAAATTCACTTCAGAAGGGTGAAATCAAGAAGACGGCTTCAACCAAGAAGACAGGTCGTGTCCAGAAGGCTGTCCCTGTGGAAAAGGCCGCTCCTGTCAAGAAAACTGCTTCTGCTAAGAAGACTGCTGCGACCAAGAAGGCTGCTCCTGCCAAAAAGGATGCATCTGCCAAGAAGACCGGAGGAGTTGCGAAGAAAGCGAGAAAAGACCAACCGACTGAGGTATGTTTCAAATCCCATTGGACTATTTTCAGAGGGTGTGAATTGGAATGGATAATCCATAAAAAAATTCCCTCCTATCTAATGTGTTCTTATTCCAGGAAAGCAAGAAGGCCCGCGGTCAAGCGAAGCCCTCTCAGTCTGCAAAGAAGGCTGCCCCTGCTAAGAAGACTGTCTCTGACAAGAAGGCTGCTTCTGCCAAGAAGACTTCCCCTGCCAAGATCGGAGGTGGAGTCAAGAAAGGATCCAAGGGAACAAAGAAAAATCAGGTATTCATTGCCAATAGGACATACATTTCGATTTTCTAGCTTGATTGAAACGTGATTCCAAACGCTTTGCTTCCCAATCCCATCTGAATTATTTCCATCCCAGGCTGCTTCCACTCGTAAATCTCTCGAGAAGAAGGTCAGCACTCCCGAGTCTGACGCTCCTGCTCTCTGCACATTCGCATCTCTCGAGGCAGCTGCGAACGCCAACAATATCGTCACCTTGAAAATCTCCAAACTGGAAACTACGGTGTCGACCGAAGACCTTGAGGTAGTATAGATTGATTGATTATTGATTTTTATTCATTATCAATTTCGCCTTTCATTCAATAACCATAGTGTGGATTCACTCACTAATCCTTACTTTCTTCTAGGATGAATTCGCCTCCTACCCCTTCGATTCTGCTGTTGTTCACTACGGAGAGAATGGAGAGCACCTCGGAACTGCGGAACTTGTGATGAAGAGAAAGGATGCCGAGAGGGCGGTCAGGGATTTCGAGGGAGTCAAAATCGATGGTGAGTGAATATCGTTATCTACCGTAGAGTAACGCTGATTGCTTATTGACTTTATTCAGGTGTTTCCTCAGTACTTAATTTGAACAGAGTAATCTACCTCGCTAACGCAGATTGATTACTGACTATTTCAGGTTCTCCCATTTGCCTGAAAATCGTTGATGAGAAAGCAGGAAAGCCAGCCAAACTCAGCCCGCTTCAAATTCTCAAGAGACTCAGAGCAATCAATAAGATGGTCGGAGTAAAAGGAGGAGCTTTTAACAAGTACGGTTCAGATATCGATTAGCTTTGATTATTTTTCTACGTTTTATCGTGAAATTAATGGACGTTTTTCAGATCTCTCACTCTCACTCAGCGTCTCGCTGGACTGAATACGGTCGATAAGAGGTACTGTACAAATATCGACTTATAGATTGGCATCTCTGAAATATCCCGTTCAGATCCTACATCGTTCCCCCGCGAACGGTTCGTGTGGGGGGAAAAGCCAACCTGGAGAAGGCTCTTATGAATAAGGTGAGGTCTCATTACAAAATTTCGACTTTCCTTCACTTCTTGGACTCAAACAACGTCAAAACGTTTCCGGGAAACTCTCGGGGTGTCCAACGTGCAGTCAAATTTCAGCGGGAACGAGATCTACTTTTGCGGCTCCCTTGTAAACTCCAATCATTTTTTTTCAGGTCATTCCTCGCAGTCGCAGACAATCCAATGCATCCAAGCCCACGACTGCGGAAGATGTGAGCGCGTAACTAGATGTCTACATCAAGAATGCCCTGAACCAACTCCAATCAGTATTCCACCCTCCTTGACTACCAATATCCTACTGAATTTCATACATACCGCCCTTGCCCAACCAA
The DNA here is from genome assembly GCA_900490845.1 of Pristionchus japonicus. Lineage (NCBI taxonomy): Eukaryota > Metazoa > Nematoda > Chromadorea > Rhabditida > Neodiplogasteridae > Pristionchus > Pristionchus japonicus. The sequence goes on along the minus strand of LS519888.1, from coordinate 28,422 downwards.
CTCTTGCACTTGGATTCTACTAAATTTCATTTGTTTTTCTTCAGTTACTTTGATTCTGACTTTATCGACGTTATTTATAATATGTTTTCTTCCATAAATAATTATACAAAAATGATTGAGCAGGGGTGAGAAGGTGAACAGTTATGATTTTTCGCATTTCATTCGTACTTGGTCTGGTTAGGGAGATGATTCGACTCTGCCCTACAATTGATAGGACACGTGTACACTGACATTTTCCACTCCGCGTGTTCCTCTGTATGGTGATTCACAGCGTGCATAAAAGAAAGAGGCGTCCCTCTTCCTTGGCCATTCCTCCGTGTTCTATCTGTAAACGATCAGAATAGTGTTGTACAAAGTCAAGGTGGCGCCGTCAGTTTCTTTTTTGCGGACCTCCTGCTTCTCACCCTTTCATATTGCTTCCTAATTAGAGCTTTTTATGCATTATTATCGTTTATATCTCATCATCGTTACTGATTTTTTTCGTTCGTTTCTTAATTTAATGACGTTCTCTTTCAGGGCCTACACCCTTTGCATCAGTCGCTTCTACACAGCGACGATAACATTTTCCTTCAAATGTAAATATGAACTGGTGAGCGTTCAAACGTGCCTTCGTACTCTAATTTCATGTTCATGTTGCAGGATCAATCGATTTCTGTGCAACCACTTTCTCTCACCTCTGCGGTACTGTAACAGTATTGATCCCCACTCTTTGCGTTTTCGCTTCTGGGTTTAATTACCCAAAATAACAAAAACAGTTGTTGTTGAATTGAATGCGGATAAATAGTTATCTCTTGCAGTCTTGTAGCCTTGGCCTTTCATGGAATTCAAACACCTTTTTTTCGAAAATAGCTAATATAATAATCGAATGGTAAATGCAAATGAGATAAGGAGGACAATCATTGTGTGAATCATTGGATGGCAGTTTGAGCCACGTTGTACACTGAGCAGAGAGCGAAAGGGGAAAGAAAGAAAAAAAGCCTGACTCTCTCGCATTTCTGATCTCGTTGGATAGAAAGATTACTAGCAGTATTTCCTCAATCTCGACTGACAGGGGCGATAAGAAACGTTTATCACTATCGCTATTGCTTTGACTATTTTTTACCTGAGCTCTTAGACACATTTCTAATTTTTATGATGGTTTTGTAATTTTTGTCGCTGAGATTATTAAATATTCAGGAGTCTATACTTCGCATAGAGTCGTTCCTACACAACGACATTATGATTTCATCCGTGATTTCAATAGCGAAATGGTCAGTCATTATTTCAGAACCGACATCTCAGCAAAAACGAAATCTGCAACTTGCAGGCTCGACAAGTTCAGCGGCGATAAGTTGCTCGATCCCAATCAATGGGTTGTTCTGGGATACAACTGGATCTAGCAGATCAACTGCTAAATATCCCGCATGTGGTTGCGCTATGGCCTTATTCACACACGTAATGCTGCTTGTAAGCTGCTTTTGTTGTGATAGTTTCACGTCTCTAGTTCATGAACAAGAATAATGTAGACATGTATTATTGAGGATTTTGTTGATAAAAGGGATTTTCAATTCCGTTAGCCAATGGGTTATTTTCAACTACATCACATTGTAGACAATTTTTGTAAAAATGAGGAAAAGTATGAGGGAGTGCTAGCTTGAAATATCTGCTTGAAATATTTGCTCAGAAACATAGTTTCCAGATAAACCATCTTGTTACGAATTGAAGCGAAAAACTCGGTAGTGAAATCCTTCTCAGCCATCGTTTATTTGACGGACTAGAGAGCGAAGCAGACACTTTTTGCCTGCTTCCCTCTCTCGATTGCAACACGAAAAAGCTAGAGAAAGAGACAAAAGCTCTCTCGCACTAGCTCATTTCGATTGCCCGTCTCTACTAGTGGCAGAGGAGCGCTCGCCGGTTTCCTTTTTGCGAAAGTTTTCCTGTCCTATCCTTGTCAATAGAGAAGAAAACATTTATGAAGTCGTTCGAATACCTTTCGTGTGTTCTCCGCAGCCTTTTCGTCACGAGTACGTATGATTTCCTACTGACTTGGCTAACTTTTTACAGGGGCCTACATCCCTTCGCCCACTCGTTTCCACAGAACAATGGTGCTCGTCAATGACTGTATGAGAGGTAAGTCTGATTGACACTTATCAAATCATGAAAAACACTACAATAATTGCAGAATCTATAAAAACGAGGAAGCGAATGATCGTTTGGTCCACAATAGCACTAAGATCTCGGCTACAACACGATACCGGTACCAGGGTAGCAACAGCTGCTCATTGTGTCGGTCATACTGCTGATTGAACAACGCTGGGACATCGATCTGTTCACGCGGTGCTCAGAGTTCTTGCCTTGAGTAGTCTATGCCAGTGACGGAAAACGTAGTTTGTAGTCTGGTCAAGCCCCGCCCACATTTGTAGGCCGAGTTTGTAGTCTGTCTAGCCACGCCCCTTTTTGTAGTCTGTTTCGACCATGTCAATTCACGCGTGCTTTTGTAGGCTGTTTAGACGACCTATCACTTTTGATTTATGACCCGAGATTCAAACGATTCCCG
>LS519888.1:5775-16623 GCA_900490845.1 Pristionchus japonicus | reverse complement strand
TTCGTTGCGCACACTCCCGAGTACACAGGATAACACTCAAGTGCTTTATGACCCAAATGTAGACACCAAACTAACATTTTACGTCATTCACACGACTTAAGTGTATGGCAAGTGGTATTTGGGCATGGCGCATTCGTTGCGCACACTCCCGAGTACACAGGATAACACTCAAGTGCTTTATGACCCAAATGTAGACACCCAACTAACATTTGACGTTATTCACATGGATCAAGTGTGTGGCAAGGGGTACTCAAGCACGCCGCGTTCATGGGGCACACTACCGAGTTGACAGAGTGGTACGCAAACGAAATTTCTTTCTCGTTCACCCCTCTCCGTCTAACCACTACGGAGGACTCGCTTTACAAGGAGTGATTAGTAACACGTTTTGGCATACTATTATCCATACCCATTTTTGTAGTCTGTTTAGACCACATCAATTGACACTCTTCGTTGTAGACTGTTTAGACAACCTGTCACTTTTGATTTATGACCCGATATTTAAGCAATGTCCCCAATAACATTACTTACATCACCCTGGCGACGGTGCTTGGTAGTACCACTCTCACGGGGGAGTAGGTGACACCTTGCACCTCAAAATTGGTCGCTCTTTGTGGACCGTGAACTAGTTGTACCCTTGCTCCGCGGCTCTGAATCGAGTCCTCTGAGCAGAACCTCATATCAGGGCTAAATTCTAAACGTGCCGGGTAACGTACCGCGATTGAGGTACGGAGGGAGCCGGTCCTCCAACCTACGTTTTCACCCTTCCCCACAAGTTTTCGCACACTTTCCACACCTAACCGTTGGGAAACAACCACTACACGTTCATTGCGCACACTCCCGAGTTGACAAGGTGTTATTAAAGTGATTTAAGGCCAAATGAAGAAACCTCGCGAAAAGCATCTACAGCCGCCCGAATTGAAGTATGCATTAAGGTCACTTCAGGGTACCAACATCAATCCCTACATCACTACCATGACTTTTGACAAAGAATAAATTTCTCGATAGGGATTTTCACAATGTTTGGGCATTTTCAGTGAGAATCACATTCCCCACACACCTACACGCTCATCACACCTTCATTCGTCGCTTTTCATTGATTTCATATCACACTCTCGACAGACTCTCGACACTCAAGTTGTGCAAGCCGTGATGGTTTTTGTAAACCCCCTCCAAGACTCTCCTTTTACCTACTCTCTCACGTGCTCTAACCACAGAGAGATCATGCAAAATGGAAATAAACGTAACTTCTTACTAATCTCTCGCTCTCACGGTGTTAGAACACACCTTATTTGAGCTGAAAGCTGCAATCGGGGGAAACAACTCTCACTCCATACAACTCTACACCCTCTGACGTGAGGTCCACCTTCAGACTCACTCCATTTCCCATTGCGCTCACACCTTCTCTATCCTCCAAGGGATCACGCCAAACGGTGCGAGATGTATCATCTTCCTCAGACTTTCTTCATTTCCACATGCACTCACGCCTTCTCTAAACTCAGGGAGATTATGCCAAATGGAGAGAGGTGTATCTTCTCCCTCTTTCCTCTCCCTTAATCCTTGCAGGGGTAATTAGTTGCATGGGTCAGACCAGGCGAAAAATAGAGTCATCAATCGCGTCTTCGCTCACACTTCCCCACAAGTCCAAACCCTGCTTAAGCGCGCACTAGTGTGTTGAGGGTAAGGTAAACAGCACACAACTAGGCCCACACAGCTGTACGCACGACTCAATGGGCCTAGAGTAACGTTTAACGTCAACAGGCGAGATGCAATTTGTTTACACAAAGGTCAAGAATCGACACAATTCTACCCAATTCCACCCAATTGTCATATCAACATCTACAACAGTTCTACATCGTTTTCTGAACCAACAGCAAATTTTGTAGACTGGTACTGTCAACTCACAAGGTTTCCGAACTCTAAGCAATCAACAGCGGCGCTGAGCGTGCGTTTGCACACCTCTCACCAGTGTGTTAAGGTTGTCATACGCAAGAGGAACGGAAAAATCTCAACGTGTGACTTCCTTTCTCCACACAATCATGCCCAGCAAGCATCACATTTATCAAAGTATTACCAGAAACTCAATAAGTGCGACAATTTGTTCTGGGAACAGTGCTATTACGTCAACGATTCATCTTAGAAACAATGATCTGGAAGCCGAATTCATCGTGGTAAGTCAGCGAATTCCACTTGTGTATACCCTTGTACACAATCTCTGCAAGGTTTTCGCCCAACTTTTCGGTAGGAGTTCGAATACAATTAATTACGGTGAAATGATTGCCGAGGAATTTAGGATTGTGCACAGAAATCGTGGAAACAGCCAGCCCAGGCTTTAGAGAAACGATGAAGTTGTCGACAAATCGTTGAGCAGGTAGGACAAACGGATCTTCGCCAAAGACGAGCTCACGTTGAGGATCGAGGCAGAATCCGTTGACATCAACCACCCAACAGTAATCCGGTCTCATACAGCGCACATGCGAGCCTTTAACTTTGTAGAAACCTAAAATATCCCGGGTTTAAGCAATCCAAACACTCTTATATCACCTGGTTCTCCGTGGGGAACAAAGTTCGTATCGCTGTAAGGGTTAGTGGCCATTTTTTGTAGAGAAAGAGTAGGCGCACACGCACACAGACACGAACCGAGATTCAGCCAAGAATGAGCAACATTCCTCTCCCGGCTTTCCGGAACCCACCCACCCTGAGTCTTTCAAAGTGTGGACTTGACACGTTCGCTGTGCAGGGTTTCACCCATTTATAATACTCCAATTCTTCTTTGAACTTATCCAAGTTCGAGTACACTGCTGTGCGATGTGAAACTCAACCATGACATCGCGGTCATTACAGTGGACTAAAGTTCACACCCGTCTACTCGTCTATTCCCTTCCACTCTCGCAGTTCTGAAGTAAGAGACACTATTTTTGATACATAAATCGATCAAACCCATGCACAACCATTCTTCTGTGCGTAGGGAACTCTCTCTCTCTCTCTCTCACTCCCCGGATATCTGACTCTCTCCGTTTAGCTCACACTCTCGCCGTTTCTAATGGCGATGGATCATTGTCAGACTCTAGAGCAAGACAGAAACCTGTCAATCCCCTGCAAACCATACTTCTGTGAGTAGGGATCTTACACGATTTGAATTCTCCACCTCTCTCCCTTTTTCTCTCTCTCCCCTGTTCTCAGACTCTCTTCATTTAGCACACACCCTAGCCGTTTTTCGCACAGCGAGGTATCATTGTCAGACTCACAAAAAAAATTACGGGGTGGACAAGAGAGTGCACAGAAGTAAGAGAGCACATATTTGTCGAAACATAATCGAGGGCGGAGACTGTGTGTGTGCGTACATGTCTGTAGGAGGAGTGAATACTGGTGTATTTAGTCGTTGTCAGTTGAACTCGCTGCTCACGTCCAAGATGGTGCGCAATTCAAACAAGCAATCTGCAATAGTCTTCAAGTGCCCGGTACGTGTCAGTACAAGTACATAACCATAGTCATGTGTCAGTTCATACACTCAAGCACTTTAGAAACATCTCGAACTGATTGGCGCCATAGTTGTGGGACGCTGCAAAGTACTCTTCGAGAGATTAAGGACGATTCATAAGGCGGATAGACTCGACTCAAATACTGCATATCAAGTAGCCATGAAACAGAAAGACCCTGAAGAGGGAGTTCGAATTCTTCACTGTGCTGATTTTATCCGAAGAGTAAGTTGGGATAAATCCAATCATGCACTCAACGATCAATTGTTGAGGCACGTACAAACGAAGCGGTTGTAGAACGGGAGTGCAAGAGACTTCTGTGTGAGGCAGGAATTGATCCCGAAGGAACTGGAAACTACGGCCTGAAACACCTCAGCGCTATTCAATCAGTTCTTGATCGTGATGAGATACGCATTGTCTGCTTTGAAAGAGTTAGTTTAAGGACTTTCAATTTTTCAAATTTGAATAACTCGCAGGACACATTTACGAAACGCAAAATGTTAAAATGGGCAGGCCCCAAGATGTACACTACTCTCCTTACAATTTCGCGCTATCAAGACACTTACGAGCTACTTCGCACACCTTTCTCACTTTTCAAGAGAGCTCTCTGCAATATATGTCTGAAAGGGCAGGGAAAGGGGAACCATCGGTGAGCTGTGCATTGTATCAAACTCGTAGCACAATAATCTATAGTTGCACTATCAAGTGTGAAAGATGCGGAATTGTCTACACCGATGTGCACACTGCGATCGACGCCAAAGTACGTCACACTACTCTACTAGAGAACCAATTTCATTGCGCAGGTTATTGCAGAAATTCGGTAGTATAGTTACTGAAAACGATTATTTTTCAGAGTGCTCGTTCGACTGACCTCACGATCGTTCCACAACCAAGAATCGCAATCAATATTGGGGGCGTTTGCCCACCTTCAACATCTCTTTTCAACTATACCTTTCTCTTCCTTTCCCGCTTACTACGCATTCTTACTCGTCTCAGTTGCAATTGCATTTCTCCTGTCGATTATCGTCGCAACATACACATTATGTCATATGCATCATTCTGTTGTAGTGCAGAACAAACGCTCAATAGGTTCACAGAGTGCACAGTGAAAGAACGAGAGAGGGTGACTGAGAAGTTTTTTCTCTCTGTCAGCTCGATTTCAAGATTGATTAAGTGCTCACCATACATACGTAATGCACCATTCGAATAACCCACTCATTGACGGTTCAACGTGGTGAGTTGATAGATATGAAAACATAACCAAACTGACATGTGCAATTGATAACTTCCTGCCCCAAAATCATCATCGACCCTAAAAGTGGGTGTGTGTGTGTGTGTGTGTGTCTGGGATTCGACGATTCCAAGATTCGACACTGTTGTGAGAGTATCATTCGTTCCACCCACTGCCACAGGGAGAAAATGTGAATGTCAGTTGTGATCACTTCCGCAGCGCACCCTGTTAAACGCAGGAAAAAGAGTGGACGTCAAAGGTTTTTTCGGCGATGCAAGTCTCCGTCGTCTCCAAACCGTGGAACCTTACCCGGCGCGGCTAGAACGTAGCCTGGCTATGAGGTCTTTCAGAAAGGCCTCGAATCAGAGGGCAGGGGAGAGGGTCCAATTCACTCAAGGACCCCAAAGAGCGACCAGTTCTTGAGGTGCAATGCGGCAACCCTACCCTTGGTGACTTAAGTAATGTTCGAAACATATACTAATGTTGAAAACTTAATGTTGAAAACAAAAAAAGGGTCTGTGAAAATTAAAATGTGATTTTGAACTATAAAATCATTACTTAATTATGGAATCTGAAAATCGACAAATCGATAAAAAAATTTGGATTAAAAATATTGATTTATCGGTTGATTGATTTATTGATCGACGTTTTCAAATCTAGAGCCAAGCAAAATTTGAAAAATGAAAATCGATAAATCGATAAAATTTTGGGGTGAAATTATTGATTTATCGATTTTCATTTTTCAAATTTTGCTTGGCTCTAGATTTGAAAACGTCGATCAATAAATCAATCAACCGATAAATCAATATTTTTAATCCAAATTTTTTTATCGATTTGTCGATTTTCAGATTCCATAATTAAGTAATGATTTTATAGTTCAAAATCACATTTTAATTTTCACAGACCCTTTTTTTGTTTTCAACATTAAGTTTTCAACATTAGTATATGTTTCGAACATTACTTAAGTCACCAAGGGTAGGGTTGCCGCATTGCACCTCAAGAACTGGTCGCTCTTTGGGGTCCTTGAGTGAATTGGACCCTCTCCCCTGCCCTCTGATTCGAGGCCTTTCTGAAAGACCTCATAGCCAGGCTACGTTCTAGCCGCGCCGGGTAAGGTTCCACGGTTTGGAGACGACGGAGACTTGCATCGCCGAAAAAACCTTTGACTTCCACTCTTTTTCCTGCGTTTAACAGGGTGCGCTGCGGAAGTGATCACAACTGACATTCACATTTTCTCCCTGTGGCAGTGGGTGGAACGAATGATACTCTCACAACAGTGTCGAATCTTGGAATCGTCGAATCCCAGACACACACACACACACACACACCCACTTTTAGGGTCGATGATGATTTTGGGGCAGGAAGTTATCAATTGCACATGTCAGTTTGGTTATGTTTTCATATCTATCAACTCACCACGTTGAACCGTCAATGAGTGGGTTATTCGAATGGTGCATTACGTATGTATGGTGAGCACTTAATCAATCTTGAAATCGAGCTGACAGAGAGAAAAAACTTCTCAGTCACCCTCTCTCGTTCTTTCACTGTGCACTCTGTGAACCTATTGAGCGTTTGTTCTGCACTACAACAGAATGATGCATATGACATAATGTGTATGTTGCGACGATAATCGACAGGAGAAATGCAATTGCAACTGAGACGAGTAAGAATGCGTAGTAAGCGGGAAAGGAAGAGAAAGGTATAGTTGAAAAGAGATGTTGAAGGTGGGCAAACGCCCCCAATATTGATTGCGATTCTTGGTTGTGGAACGATCGTGAGGTCAGTCGAACGAGCACTCTGAAAAATAATCGTTTTCAGTAACTATACTACCGAATTTCTGCAATAACCTGCGCAATGAAATTGGTTCTCTAGTAGAGTAGTGTGACGTACTTTGGCGTCGATCGCAGTGTGCACATCGGTGTAGACAATTCCGCATCTTTCACACTTGATAGTGCAACTATAGATTATTGTGCTACGAGTTTGATACAATGCACAGCTCACCGATGGTTCCCCTTTCCCTGCCCTTTCAGACATATATTGCAGAGAGCTCTCTTGAAAAGTGAGAAAGGTGTGCGAAGTAGCTCGTAAGTGTCTTGATAGCGCGAAATTGTAAGGAGAGTAGTGTACATCTTGGGGCCTGCCCATTTTAACATTTTGCGTTTCGTAAATGTGTCCTGCGAGTTATTCAAATTTGAAAAATTGAAAGTCCTTAAACTAACTCTTTCAAAGCAGACAATGCGTATCTCATCACGATCAAGAACTGATTGAATAGCGCTGAGGTGTTTCAGGCCGTAGTTTCCAGTTCCTTCGGGATCAATTCCTGCCTCACACAGAAGTCTCTTGCACTCCCGTTCTACAACCGCTTCGTTTGTACGTGCCTCAACAATTGATCGTTGAGTGCATGATTGGATTTATCCCAACTTACTCTTCGGATAAAATCAGCACAGTGAAGAATTCGAACTCCCTCTTCAGGGTCTTTCTGTTTCATGGCTACTTGATATGCAGTATTTGAGTCGAGTCTATCCGCCTTATGAATCGTCCTTAATCTCTCGAAGAGTACTTTGCAGCGTCCCACAACTATGGCGCCAATCAGTTCGAGATGTTTCTAAAGTGCTTGAGTGTATGAACTGACACATGACTATGGTTATGTACTTGTACTGACACGTACCGGGCACTTGAAGACTATTGCAGATTGCTTGTTTGAATTGCGCACCATCTTGGACGTGAGCAGCGAGTTCAACTGACAACGACTAAATACACCAGTATTCACTCCTCCTCCAGACATGTACGCACACACACAGTCTCCGCCCTCGATTATGTTTCGACAAATATGTGCTCTCTTACTTCTGTGCACTCTCTTGTCCACCCCGTAATTTTTTTTGTGAGTCTGACAATGATACCTCGCTGTGCGAAAAACGGCTAGGGTGTGTGCTAAATGAAGAGAGTCTGAGAACAGGGGAGAGAGAGAAAAAGGGAGAGAGGTGAGAGAGAGGTGGAGAATTCAAATCGTGTAAGATCCCTACTCACAGAAGTATGGTTTGCAGGGGATTGACAGGTTTCTGTCTTGCTCTAGAGTCTGACAATGATCCATCGCCATTAGAAACGGCGAGAGTGTGAGCTAAACGGAGAGAGTCAGATATCCGGGGAGTGAGAGAGAGAGAGAGAGAGAGAGTTCCCTACGCACAGAAGAATGGTTGTGCATGGGTTTGATCGATTTATGTATCAAAAATAGTGTCTCTTACTTCAGAACTGCGAGAGTGGAAGGGAATAGACGAGTAGACGGGTGTGAACTTTAGTCCACTGTAATGACCGCGATGTCATGGTTGAGTTTCACATCGCACAGCAGTGTACTCGAACTTGGATAAGTTCAAAGAAGAATTGGAGTATTATAAATGGGTGAAACCCTGCACAGCGAACGTGTCAAGTCCACACTTTGAAAGACTCAGGGTGGGTGGGTTCCGGAAAGCCGGGAGAGGAATGTTGCTCATTCTTGGCTGAATCTCGGTTCGTGTCTGTGTGCGTGTGCGCCTACTCTTTCTCTACAAAAAATGGCCACTAACCCTTACAGCGATACGAACTTTGTTCCCCACGGAGAACCAGGTGATATAAGAGTGTTTGGATTGCTTAAACCCGGGATATTTTAGGTTTCTACAAAGTTAAAGGCTCGCATGTGCGCTGTATGAGACCGGATTACTGTTGGGTGGTTGATGTCAACGGATTCTGCCTCGATCCTCAACGTGAGCTCGTCTTTGGCGAAGATCCGTTTGTCCTACCTGCTCAACGATTTGTCGACAACTTCATCGTTTCTCTAAAGCCTGGGCTGGCTGTTTCCACGATTTCTGTGCACAATCCTAAATTCCTCGGCAATCATTTCACCGTAATTAATTGTATTCGAACTCCTACCGAAAAGTTGGGCGAAAACCTTGCAGAGATTGTGTACAAGGGTATACACAAGTGGAATTCGCTGACTTACCACGATGAATTCGGCTTCCAGATCATTGTTTCTAAGATGAATCGTTGACGTAATAGCACTGTTCCCAGAACAAATTGTCGCACTTATTGAGTTTCTGGTAATACTTTGATAAATGTGATGCTTGCTGGGCATGATTGTGTGGAGAAAGGAAGTCACACGTTGAGATTTTTCCGTTCCTCTTGCGTATGACAACCTTAACACACTGGTGAGAGGTGTGCAAACGCACGCTCAGCGCCGCTGTTGATTGCTTAGAGTTCGGAAACCTTGTGAGTTGACAGTACCAGTCTACAAAATTTGCTGTTGGTTCAGAAAACGATGTAGAACTGTTGTAGATGTTGATATGACAATTGGGTGGAATTGGGTAGAATTGTGTCGATTCTTGACCTTTGTGTAAACAAATTGCATCTCGCCTGTTGACGTTAAACGTTACTCTAGGCCCATTGAGTCGTGCGTACAGCTGTGTGGGCCTAGTTGTGTGCTGTTTACCTTACCCTCAACACACTAGTGCGCGCTTAAGCAGGGTTTGGACTTGTGGGGAAGTGTGAGCGAAGACGCGATTGATGACTCTATTTTTCGCCTGGTCTGACCCATGCAACTAATTACCCCTGCAAGGATTAAGGGAGAGGAAAGAGGGAGAAGATACACCTCTCTCCATTTGGCATAATCTCCCTGAGTTTAGAGAAGGCGTGAGTGCATGTGGAAATGAAGAAAGTCTGAGGAAGATGATACATCTCGCACCGTTTGGCGTGATCCCTTGGAGGATAGAGAAGGTGTGAGCGCAATGGGAAATGGAGTGAGTCTGAAGGTGGACCCCACGTCAGAGGGTGTAGAGTTGTATGGAGTGAGAGTTGTTTCCCCCGATTGCAGCTTTCAGCTCAAATAAGGTGTGTTCTAACACCGTGAGAGCGAGAGATTAGTAAGAAGTTTCGTTTATTTCCATTTTGCATGATCTCTCTGTGGTTAGAGCACGTGAGAGAGTAGGTAAAAGGAGAGTCTTGGAGGGGGTTTACAAAAACCATCACGGCTTGCACAACTTGAGTGTCGAGAGTCTGTCGAGAGTGTGATATGAAATCAATGAAAAGCGACGAATGAAGGTGTGATGAGCGTGTAGGTGTGTGGGGAATGTGATTCTCACTGAAAATGCCCAAACATTGTGAAAATCCCTATCGAGAAATTTATTCTTTGTCAAAAGTCATGGTAGTGATGTAGGGGTTGATGTTGGTACCCTGAAGTGACCTTAATGCATACTTCAATTCGGGCGGCTGTAGATGCTTTTCGCGAGGTTTCTTCATTTGGCCTTAAATCACTTTAATAACACCTTGTCAACTCGGGAGTGTGCGCAATGAACGTGTAGTGGTTGTTTCCCAACGGTTAGGTGTGGAAAGTGTGCGAAAACTTGTGGGGAAGGGTGAAAACGTAGGTTGGAGGACCGGCTCCCTCCGTACCTCAATCGCGGTACGTTACCCGGCACGTTTAGAATTTAGCCCTGATATGAGGTTCTGCTCAGAGGACTCGATTCAGAGCCGCGGAGCAAGGGTACAACTAGTTCACGGTCCACAAAGAGCGACCAATTTTGAGGTGCAAGGTGTCACCTACTCCCCCGTGAGAGTGGTACTACCAAGCACCGTCGCCAGGGTGATGTAAGTAATGTTATTGGGGACATTGCTTAAATATCGGGTCATAAATCAAAAGTGACAGGTTGTCTAAACAGTCTACAACGAAGAGTGTCAATTGATGTGGTCTAAACAGACTACAAAAATGGGTATGGATAATAGTATGCCAAAACGTGTTACTAATCACTCCTTGTAAAGCGAGTCCTCCGTAGTGGTTAGACGGAGAGGGGTGAACGAGAAAGAAATTTCGTTTGCGTACCACTCTGTCAACTCGGTAGTGTGCCCCATGAACGCGGCGTGCTTGAGTACCCCTTGCCACACACTTGATCCATGTGAATAACGTCAAATGTTAGTTGGGTGTCTACATTTGGGTCATAAAGCACTTGAGTGTTATCCTGTGTACTCGGGAGTGTGCGCAACGAATGCGCCATGCCCAAATACCACTTGCCATACACTTAAGTCGTGTGAATGACGTAAAATGTTAGTTTGGTGTCTACATTTGGGTCATAAAGCACTTGAGTGTTATCCTGTGTACTCGGGAGTGTGCGCAACGAA
>LS519875.1:33293-52507 GCA_900490845.1 Pristionchus japonicus | reverse complement strand
TTTTAACGAGTTTGTATCACTATTGCGTTGAGTTGGTTTCTATAAGGAAAAAAATCACTCACCGTGCAAATATTCATGTTGGCGGACGTTGCCCGAATTCGATTGATCAGGGGTAGAAGCGTGAGGTCTTCCGTATTCAGCTTGAAAGAAGTGGATAAACGATAAAATTGAATATATATTCACATGGACTGTCAGCGAGTCCACGGACACATTGCTTGCCAACTTTATGAGTCCATCGATGTACTTCACTCTTGAGCCCTCCAATTTCATTATAATGCTGTAAAATGAAACGATGTGAGAAAAAATGAGGAGATAGCTACCCTCGAGCGAAAGGCGTCCATCCTGGATTCCAACACTGGGGTTGCAGACTATCGGGACCGATTGTCATTCTCTTCGAATACCATTGGCAAGCCGATTCAAGCTGAAATTCGAAGAATCATCATTCTCACAGTAAGAACGATGGTAAGAAGGCGCACAATGAGTGGGTTTCCAATTTCAAAAGGTTGAGAGTGAGGTCATTCGTTCAGCCTGCTACACTTTTTGAAGTGAAACCCAACCAGTTGGTCGAATAACGCTTACTAGATAGAGTCTCCGATTGACCCTCGCCCTCAGTCGATCGGCCGTTTTCACGCGACGAAGAATCATCACGATGAGCTCGTTGGGAAGCTCCAGCAGGGGAAACGATTCATCTTTCCCGAAACAGAAGAGAATCGAGGTTCCTGAGAGTACGTTGATGAGATAATTTACTAGTCTAAGCAAAATCAAGTAGAAAAGGACCTTGGTTGACGCAAAATTACATATAATTGCACTGACCACAGCCCATTCCTAGCGAGTTGACCACTCAATGCGACGGGCGGATGAGGGAATGAGGGAATGAAGGAAAGGGAGGAGAGGGAGAGAGAACAATAACAATTAAATGAGATCATCCCTGTTTTCAAAACTTCAAGTTTTAGTCAGGTACACGTATATTTGTTTTTTGTTGTTGTAATCTTTATCAATTATCACAGGCTCAAAGGTAGGTCACTGGTAGTCTCTCGAAGCCTCCCTTGCACATTCGAATGTCTTCAATCGGGGATTCGTACCAGCGAATGTTGCTTTTCAGTAGGCTGTATCCGCTGTATCTTTGGATGGTGATTTCGCAGCTCCTTCCATCCAACACACTTTTACAAAAAACAATGGACATGTTCGACCCGATCAGCACGAAACATTCGCAAACATCTGCGAACACCTTCAAAAGCCAAATTCACAAAAACGAAAACAAAAACATTATTTCCACCTCGACATCCCTTCTGATTGACTGGAATCGTCTTTCGATACAGCTGATTCCCAATGCTTCGAGCAGAATTTCGAATTCAAGTTGGTCGTTGGTACTCGTGATTCGAATTAAATTGAGCGTGCAATCGCCTCTCGTCAGTTCCTGAACATCAATTTTCTTCCAGGAACTTCCGTACTTTTTGGCCCAGGGTCTCCTTCTCTATGACAGCTCTGCTTGAGAAGTGAGGCTGGGTTTGAGAAGGTTTGGGATAGAATACTCTATTGAGAATGGTTGAGCCAAAAAGTACAGAAGTGTCTTCCAATCGAGTTCATTGATGACAAAAAACGACTGCCGCGCTAGGTGGAGAAGAACGGAACGGAGGCTTATAAATGAGCGCACTACGATACCCCGGCTGCCCAATGCTTTCAATTGTAAGCGCTTAATCGATCGATGTAGTTTCAATTTCTGGAAGCAGATACCAATGAATGAATATCTACGGATGCTAGGGTTGCGGGTTTGATATCGAAAACGAGCATCCGTCGAGCATCCGGATCCTAACGGACACATACATTGAATATCCAGACGAGTTGGTCACCAGTAATCTTCGCCCATAGATTGAGAGTTTCCCATTGTTCGATCCACACACTCAGGTATTCATCCATTACTTCTTTGCGGAAACTCTGGTATTTATGGGTTTAGATCAGTATTAAAATACGAATAAATACAATAATTGTGAAAAATAAATACACTTGCCGAGCGAATATCAATATCAGTGACCTTGGCACGAATTCGATTGATGAGGGGAAGAAGAATGAGGTCTTCTTGAGTGTAGTACTGAGTGAAATGAATCAATAGTTAATCAAAATACCGAATACCTCACCTGGACTTTAAGAGAGTCCACGGAAACATTGCTTGCCAACTTTTTGATTCCCTCGATGTACTTATCTCTGGAGCCCTCCAATTTCATCAGAATACTGTAAAATGTAACGATTTAAGAAAAAAATGAAGAGATTTACTCTTGAACGAAAAGCGGCCACCCGCGATGAAACCAACACTCGGAACCGATTAACATTCCCTTCGAATACCATTGGCAAGCCGATTCGAGCTGAAATTTGTGGTATCGTTAACGGAAATCTCGCACTCTCTCTCTTTAGCAAGCTCACAACGAGAATGTATGTGAGAAAGCACAGAGGGAAATTAACTCCTTTTGGTCATGTGGTGTTAAAATCTCGGAAAAGTTGTTGGAAAAGTTGAAAGTAGTGTTAATTTTTCGATGGAAAAGTTGTTGGAAAAGTTGCGAGATTTGAATTCCCGCACTTTTCGAAATCTCTATTCTCCGTGACCAACTGACACCAAAATTGGTCGATACACTTTTCATCACATTATCACTGAATTGATCCATTTTTAAGTCGGTAGGTTCACTGGGAAGTGGAAAATAAGCGAAAACGGAAAAGGCGGGAATTCAAATCTCGCAACTTTTCCATCGAAAAATTAACACTACTTTCAACTTTTCCAACAACTTTTCCGAGATTTTAACACCACATTAACTAGCTAGGAATCGGAATGGTCAGTGCAATTTTGGCTAGTTTTGCCTCAATCATTGTTTTTTTATACATGATTTTGCTTAGACATCTACTTGGACTGCTTCCTAAGAGGATGAGCAAGGTCGTACCTTCTTATCCTCGCTCCTTCTACAAACACATCTGGAGCTTAAGCCTTACTGATCGTTCTGGTGTCACTCACCAGATAGAGTCTCCGATTGACCCTCGCCCTCAGTCGATCGGCCGTAGTCATGCGGCGAAGAATCATCACAATGAGCTCGTTGGGCAGCTCCAGCAGCGGAAACGGTTCATCCTCAGGCCGGCAACAGTATAGAATAGAGGTTCCTGAGAGTGGTGTGATCAGATCATTCACTAGTCTATCCCAAAAAAGTTGAAAAAGACCTTGATTGACGCAAAAAAACGCTTAAATTGCACTGACCACAGCCCATTCCTAGCGAGTTGACCACTCCATGCGACGGGCGGAGGAGGGAATGACGGAAAAGGAGGAGAGGGAGAGCGCAATAACAATTTAATGAGATCAACGTAGTTATGGAAATTCCACTATTTTGTTGAATTCTCAAGCACTCATCAAAACTGAATGTTGTTTATTTTGACTTTCTTGGCAGGGGGATAATGACTAAACCATGTTCAGAATGTCTGCTATTTACAATCCATGCATTTATATACTTGTTTCAAGAATACTACAAAATAATACAAGGTGGTAAACCCATTTGTTTTTTATCATTGTTTTGAGAAAGTCTTGCGTCTTTTCCGGTGGACCGTTCGTTTGCGGAATCTTCTTCTAAGACGCAATCCTGTGTGTGTTGCCCTAACTACTCGCTGTCTTATAGGAATTCTGCGATTAATTTGAGCTCAAGTTCCCTCAGAGTGATACAAAGTTCCTCGAAAGTCGGTCGAGCTTCTCGATCATACGAACGGCATTGCAGCATGAGTTGATAGATCTGAAAAACCAGAGATTTTCTGAGGCGAGAATGTGCTCGAGAAATTTCAAAAACTCTTAATTTAGCTTGTATACCTCATTAAGACAATTGGGAGGGCGAGGTAGTTGCAGTGTTCGGTCTTGCAGCTTCATCAAGAAGTATGGCAAGGAAATGCCCTTGAAGGGCTCCTTAAAGGTCAGTTATTGAGTTTTGGGAGAGATGTCTGTTGTTTTTTTTGCAAAACGAACTTCTCCCCCAGTGTGTATCTCCCACAGCACAACACCGTAGCTCCAGACATCCGAAGCCTTAGTCGCCTAGAATTTTACAAATTTATCCTCGTACATTTTGTCTCAACTTATCGCTACTATCATATTCTTTTCATTTTTGAAAACGTAGATCATTTTACAAAGAAATACAACTAAAATATTGTCTGACCACGGTGCTGTGATTGTTGCATAACAGGGCTTCTGGAGCTGTCCACTTCCACGGCAGGGCACTCTGATCAATTGAATCACTAGGTTGGATGAAAACATTCGGATGATAACCTACTGGATGAGCACCTAATGAAGGAGAGAGAACAACTGGTATGTAATAGACGGAATATGCAAATCGTGCCCACCCAGTAGGTTATCATCGCAATGTTCTCATCCGACCTAGCGCCGAATCAACATTAGACTATCATTTCAAGTATTACTCACAGCTTGAGAAATATTGTATTGAGAGTTCAGTAAACTGCGCGCTAAGCCGAAATCCGCAATCTGCAATCAGTTTTCTTCATGGAATAAAGTCCGAAGTAGACAAGCCTTGTCATGAGTTTCACCGACGAGAATATTCCTTGCAGCGAGGTCCCTATGAACGATGTCCATCTCTGCAAGGTAGGCCATTCCTTGCGCGATCTGAATGCTCACTTGCTATCATCTTGTCGTTTTTTCACTGCTGACCCTCTTAATGTTTTCGAAAATATGCGACCATTTCGATTAGTCATACCTTGTGCGCAATTGATAGTTTCACCGCATCACTGAGGTTGCCATTCCGGCGGAGATAATTGTCGGGGCTTCCGTTGGGCATGAATCTGGGAATTGAATTCGCAAAGTTTGAGCAAGTTACCGTAAAAGTCCTCTTATGTTCGCAGCATAAGCTCTTCCATCCCCGACAACCCAACTTGCTGGAAACCATTCCATTTAGTGGTTCAGTGAAGCTCATTTCATGTTCGCCCTATTGTCCGGGAAAGTGCAAGAGCGCCGAAAACTTTCCAATCAACCGGTACTATGATCACAGCCACGTTCTCAACACGCCACTCTGACCGGTGAGAGAGTATGTGAAATGAAGAGACGGCGACCCGTATTTCGAACTCTATTCTCAACGATTCACTTACTCCGTGATTATCAGCGGCGGATCGCAACAAACACCGATTGTTCTGATCACATTCTCATGATTGATTTGGCGAGCGATTTCTGCTTCTCTGCGATCAAATTACCTCTTCTTTTTAGACTTGGGTAAAGCAAAAAAAACTCTTGAAACACACTTCATTATCCCATCTGTCTGTCGCTTGAATGACTTCAGTGCAACAAGTTCATTGCCGAACATAATTCCCATGTAAACCTGTAAACAGTGTTTCACAATCATTACGCATTCGAATCAACAGTGAAACGATTATAAGAACAAAGCAGGAATCACCACTCCAAAGTTGCCTGCACCAAGTCGTTGTTCTCTCAAAATCTTATTATTCTCGAATTCCCACGGAACTGGTCTGTTCTTGACTACGCTATACGAGAGCTGCAAATTGGATATACCTTGTCCTGGTAATGGAAGTATTTTTTTTTAATTTTGGTTAAAAATAACTCGAATAGTGCTCAATGAGCTCTTTCAGCGAGGCAAATTGTATTATGCTGCTCTCAATGTGATATTTATCGTTTTCCCTCTTCACGGAATAGTGAACGACTTGCACACGTTTTCTCAAAACGCATATTGATCATTTTTGGATAAATAACTACAATCACTTGACAGATATTGCCAGGCCTTCGCTGATATTCATTCTCATTCGGGGTCTGACAATGAATGAACCAGCACGGAATCGTTTGTCTGATAACTTCCTCTTAGCGCTCTCAGGAGAATCTCCAACAGAGATCCATCTGAAATCGCAGGTTTTGATGAAAATCGATTTTCTTTATCAGTTTTTGAGAGAGAAAATCCCAAATACGTCAAAAATTTATGCTCACTCTAAATTAGGCTCGTCACTAGCTCTGGCAACGAATGTTTTAGATACGAATCCACGTTTGTGAGACGAGAGGCTTCTGACAAGCCTGTAATGTGAATCATAGTAAAACAGTACACTGAGATCTTTATGGAGTTTGTAAACTGCAAATTTTATTCGAAATAAAAGTTTTTTTCTTTAGAAATTTTCAGAAAATAGAAAATGCCAAAATATTCTCACCACCACAATTCGTCAGCATCCGAGATCAAATGGAAACATTCTCCTTTGCTGATCGAGAGAACATTCGTTTGGTTACACGTTGGCGAAAAATCATAAAGAGCAACAAGTTGCTTCTTAGCACGGGCCTCCTGAAAAAAAAGCGAAATGGAACTCTTTCGCGACAGAGTTTACAAAAATAGTTTTTAAAAACCTCGTTCAATGGGCTAATTTCGTGTATCGAAACGGATAAACGTTATCAGCGACCTAATTTTATCCGGGCCAAATCAAAGAATAACCCCATGTAAAATTAGTTTGAAAAAAAAATTGTAAACAGAACCAACCTCTTTTGCCGAATTCCTCCACCACTTGCGCCATCGTTTCGCCACTGTTTCGTGAAACCCCTGCACCAGGCTTGCACGCAATTCGGCCAATACATTTCTCCCGGCAACATCTTGGCCATCGAGGTCGGCCTCTTGCATAGTTTGTCTGCTGATGTCATAAGTGACTTGCTCGTAGCCAGCTGCGGCAATCTCATCTTTAGAATCATCGTTACCAACGACTTCGTGAACATAATAATTGAGGCTCTCCGTCGCGAGATACGCCATCCTCCGAGCTGATTCACTCCTGAAATGGGTCGTCGAATAGCTAAAATAGGAACATCCAAAAGGACGGGAAAGGTGTTTTTCTTCGTGTTCAAAGATAAGAGAAAATATGAGGAGGAGAGAATAGCCAGTACTATGTATGTGTGGAATGATAAGTGAGCAGTCCATTGATTCTCTCTCCGCGCAGAGTTGAAGAGCAAACACTGTCATTGATACGCTGAAAATATTTGCGCGCAGTGCGTAATGATCATCGATGACTAACACTGCTCACTTTTTTTGGTTTACGATGACTCAATCAATCACTGATTCGAAGAGAGTGCAGGCTGCGATATTGTCGAAATGTCAACTAGGAATGGTTAGGCAACGCTCTCTTGATCTCTCTTGAAAGGACTGGTGGTCGATTTCTCCAAATGAATACAGCACCCGAAGAAATCAGCACGCCCTATAACACCCTAAGACGGCTTGATTCTGATAAATATTCTGATTCTGATTCTTGATCTCGCGCACTCCATCGTTCCCTCAACCTGCGAGACGGTGTGTAAAATCAAGAAGTCGTTTAGACAAGCCATCGCAATTGTATACGAATCAAGCTCGTTCTCTTTGATTTGCGTACTTTCTTGCATGCCGTGCTCTAAAAGAGTCTGCATTTAGGAGAACAGTGTCACGTCAACCGAAGAGCAGTATTTAACGTTTAATGAAGTGTAAACCATCATTCCATTCTTCATTGTTAGTGAATTTGTCTCTTCTGATGCGGAATATCTACCATCTTTTCTCCTTCTCCGTTATTGTGATCGCTTATGCCAGTGGGGCTCCGCTCCCGACAAACGTTAGTCGTA
Organism: Pristionchus japonicus; assembly: GCA_900490845.1. Taxonomy (NCBI): domain Eukaryota; kingdom Metazoa; phylum Nematoda; class Chromadorea; order Rhabditida; family Neodiplogasteridae; genus Pristionchus; species Pristionchus japonicus. The sequence goes on along the minus strand of LS519875.1, from coordinate 44,919 downwards.
ATTTCTCACATTGTTTTTTTCTCTGACCGGATCAAGAACATGGTCGAATAGATTTCGAACTGGCCCATTTCGAACTATTATAGGACTTCGCTCGACTCGAGCACAATTTCACCGCTTATTTTGATGCGACTGACTACAACGCGACATGGTCTCTATCCATTATGGCGGAAGAAGCGAAAGTGATCGAAGTCACGATCGACGAACTATTCGAGAGCTGCATTGAATGTGAGTGAGTTGACGATCGTGTAGGAACTGCGGGTGCGGGCGAGCGACAAGAGTTATGCCATAGGTTTGGTTGTCATCCAGTCGGTTCTCATCCGGTGGTTCTCTTCCGACTTATTGTTCTTGCTCGTGACTACTGATTTCAGAATTAAGAATGGCTCTCCTCATTTTCCACACTCTCTAACCGATCAGGCAGGCGAGAGAGTGTGTGAAATGAGGAGAGCCATTCTTAATTCTGACATCCCTGCTCGTGGCTTTTGATCAGCAGCATCCAATGTTGATCGTACTTGAAGCTTCTTGTTCAGTTGCCAAGATCACGGAAAATCTTGTCGAAGCCTTGAAAGAATACGAAAGCAAAAACACTACTTTCCGCTACTCAAGCGTGGATGAGGTTAGAAAGCGGAGAATAACTCGGAATGCGTTTCACAACGCTCAATATCTTTCAAGAGAAAAATCAGTCAGAATCTGCAGATCTTGATTTCCATGCTAGATGCAAAAACACAGTCAATGAAAGTACTCAGTATTCCACTTGCTCTGAAAATTTCGTAACATACCCCATGACCCAACGTGCCCTAGAAGCCTGACCAGCATGGGATACGTAGGTCTGTCAGTACCCTTACCGGTGTACCCCACCAGGCGTTGTCGTACGACTGTAAAATCGCCTTGATTGTGGTTGCAACTTTACCTTTTACTTTACTTTACTTTACCCCATGATTCAGATCATGGACGTACTCAGGAACGAAACTCCTTTTGCGTACGACGCACTTACTGAGTTGAGACCGGTGTACGATAAGATTGTCGCTACCGGTGACAAAGATGCTGTTATTTTTGCAGAAAATGTGAGGTTTTCACGGAATTGTGCAGTGAACTTTTCATGACAGCAATGAATGGCTCAGTTGAAAACGCTCGCATTACAAACGGTGTTCAACAACTCGAATATTGACGAACCTAACCAGGACTTCAAATATTCCAAGCAGGTCGCGCTGGTCGGGAGATCATTTGAAAAGGCTGGTGTTCTATCCGGCATGCTTTCCTCCATAGATCTTCTCTATGAGTTTCCGTACTACAATCAGAACATTCAAGCAACCAAATGAGACATCTATTCAGGCTCTTGCGATCTACAACGCTTTGTCTGACGCATCGAAGAACAATCTCGAACGAGCCACATGCTTCCGAACTAATGATCGAATGATTGCGACCACGGGGCACATGGGGGTAATTTTTTATGGTATCTGAATTTTAAAAATATTTATTTTAAGTTGATGAATGCGTTCAAATATTTGGTTGACAGTGGAAAGAAGATCGATGCGTTTTTCGAAGGAAAGAGACCTGAAGAAAGCAATAAATTGCGCGTCGAGATGATCGGAGACCGGATCGTTGTCAGCTGGAACGACGGAAGAAAACTTCCCCGTTGAGAATGAAAATTCTTGATTGTTGGATAAATCATTGTATGCGATTGCATATAAGCGTGAAGTTGAGTTATTGAGATAAAAGAGGCGCCTTTAAATACTGTTCCATTGCCTTGTCCAAGTAAGGTATTTAGGAAGTCAAGCACTTCTTCAAGCATCAACCCACTCGACTTGGCGCCAATGGCAACGGCAAACTCAGTGAAAGATGCAGCGAGAAGTCTTTTACGAAGCACTCTTTCACTCTTTTCGCTCTTGTTCTCATTCAATTTTCACTTATTTCGGGTATCATTCGCGCTGTTATTTCGTGTTTCCATTTGCAGTTGTCTACCCCAACTCAGTGCCTGATAAGGAAGGAAGTAATCATTGCATTCTTTTCTCAGAGGTTTGTCCTGTTCATAATTTCAAATGTACGTTCGAAACTACTCAGATGCTGTTCTTCGATGATCCGTCTTTCAACAGTGTCATGGACAGGGAAGAAGAGTTCAAGATAAACAGGAAAATGCACAAAGTTCTTGGAACAAGTCATTACCATCTCGCTAAAACCGTCCGTGTTCGAAAAAGGAGAGTGCGAATAAATGTTGTTGATTGATGTGTACTCCTGCATGGCACTAACGTTATCTATCGCAAATCATGTTTATCATTGCGAGAGACAACGAAACAATCGCGTATTCATCTCTAAGATACGTGAGATTTGAAAACATTGATCTATCGTCGATCCTTCACTCCTTCTCCCGCCAGTCAATCACAGGCGCGGGACGGTTGATCATATGGGCAGGAGGGCCGATCACACGGCGAGGCGCGCCCTGAAGAGAGATCAGATTACAACTATAGTGCGGAAAGCAAGGTTAGACTCTCCTCATTCCACACACTCTCTCGTCACTCTGACCGGTGAGAGAGTATGTGAAATGAGGAGAGTTTTATAAAAACATTTAAAAAACCACATCAGTAACCTTACCTGGATCATCATTCTCGCGATAGTCTTGCACGCGTTTTCCATCAGTCCCTTGATACCCATGGAGTTAGCAGCGCTGGCGACGTCAATGATACTCTTCTTATTCACCTGAACAATGCCAATTATGAATCTGACACACTATACTCTACACTGCAGAGAAATCACTCTAATTCGAAGAATTTTTGATCAATGAACTATGAACATCTGAACAATGGTACATTGTGAAACTGACCTAGCGAACTACCCGGCGAATAATTACCGTACCTCGAAGAACGATTGATCCCACTCCGGAACCTCCGCATCCATCCTCCTTGGGTCTGTTTCTTCGACGGGCGGTTCATTCTTGTTGTGCTCGCACCACTCGATCACCTTCTCAAGCACAGCTCTCTTGACGGCGGGAAGGGTGATGGGGCTCTCAGTGGGGTTTAGATTCTAAAGATGGATTGAATACGTATCTTGATTGAGAATGACCGCGCCTCATTAGAATACGTTCGCCGCGGCGAACAATGGAGTTCGTTTTCAATGGCACGCTGTGAATAATGTACTTTCTGAGGTCTAATGGCATTGTAAAGTTACTGTTGATAGTTAGTGGTAGTTACCGTACCTTCATTAGGCTGGCGATTGCTGGTTCGATGGTGAATTGGTGACCGTCAGAAGAAGTGAGTTCGAAGGACGTAGCCATGTTCTGGAAGGGATTAGGACTATGGAATATTCGGGATCGGGGGCAGAAACATTTATGAAGAGACAACTTACCAATCAAGAGAGCGACGAGTAGCGATAAATGATGAAGTCAGCTTCTTCTCCTCCCTTTTATACCCGGTGAGATCCGATCTCTGTCTGGCCCTACTTTAGTGACACCCGGTGAGAGAATTCGGATCCCAGCCACTGGGTATTTCTGAACTAGAGTGACCTGAAGCAATTTCAAAACCGTGGTCAAGCACACCCAGTGGGCACAGCTAAAATTATTGAAGCTGATAAATATTTTAATATATCTGGTGGTTATTCACTCTATTCTTGTCGACTGAGCGAAACGGAGCCAATGGCAACAGATTCGTGGATCGAGAGGAGAGAGGTGGAGAGGAGAGACGTGGCAGAAAGAGTCAGTATTACGAAGCTTCAGTCGTCTCCTTTTCCCTTTTTCTTCGATTCTCTAGATACGCTAATCTGATAAATTACTAATCCTTTCAGTTGCCTACACCAACTCAAACTTCCGTACAACATGTCGGATATTTGGAAATTGATTGCGGGACTAATCACAAAGGTTCGATCTATAACACTAATGACAGAAGAAGAAGAAGAAGTAGTTTTTTCAGGCTCTAGCAGTTGAAAAGTCTTCATCTACCAAAACTTCCTCAATCACTCTCATTCCCGAAGACAACGAGCCATGAAGCATCGACAATTTATCGAATAACCAATTCCGGTTAATAGGACTAATAATGGCAGATGCCGGTTGAAAGGACTAATAATGGTCTTCGAATCATTGAGACAATTGTGCAAATAAATTGATTGAATGCTAAGTTGTCTTTGTTTTGTGATATTTCCGTCATGAAAAATGAATCGGTGTGCCTACGCCTTGCATGAATTGGCTGTACGATTCGGAGTCATTGGCAACGGCTGAGTAGGAGGAGAGGCTAGAATAAAGAAGAGAACAGGGAGAGGAATCCTTGCTCTCACATCCCACCTCCATCCTCCGTGAGGCGGTTGGGCGTCTACGACCCAAGGACCGAAACGTCCAGCCGCGTATCTTTAGGAAGTCTCCTCTTCTTGTATCACTAGCAGTATCACTTTAGTTTCTTCTATCTGTAACATAGTTTCGCTTCATTTTTGTATCAAAAATTGATGTCCACAAGCAATCTGATGAGAAAATCATGCTAAAGAAATGCGTTCAGTTTTGATAAATACGTGAATAACAACTGAAATTGAGAGATCTCCATAATTGCAGAGAATTCATAAAGTTGTTATTGCTCTTTCTGCCTCTCCTCCCATCACTCAATCCCTCATTCTCTGCTCCGCCCGTCGCATGGAGTGGTCAACTCGCTAGGAATGGGCTGTGGTCAGTGCGATTCTTTTTTATCTTTTGCATGTTCTGTTCGTTCAGCCCGATTTCGCACTATTTGGCTTACTTGATGGACTCAACCAGTGCATTCTCTAACCAACCCAATGACAGGAACCTCGATTCTCTTCTGCTGCGGGGCTGAGGATGAGGATGAAGATATTGTTCCGTTTCCGCTGCTGGAGCTGCCCAACGAGCTCATCGTGATGATTTTTCGTCGCATGACAACGGCCGATCGACTGAGGGCGAGGGTCAATCGGAGACTCTATCTGGTAGGTGATATTCAAACAAACGGTTCTGTATCAACTCCAAAAATGCGGTAAGCGGTAAGCAGAACGATTTGAAAGATTGAGTGAGCGACCTCGTTCATCCGTTCAGGCAAATCGCAATCATATTTCCCCTATACTCTTTCTTGTGTGATCATTCGTTTTGAGTGATTGAAGAAAAACAGCTGGCGTTGCCATTGCTTTGAATAATGTTCATGATAGCATTTTCTTCAGCTCGAGGCGTCTTCCAATTGGTACTCGAACGATCTAATTATCCGGGCCGCGTGTCTACGCTGGAGTCTCTTTTGGCCGCAATACCTTCAAGCGTACTATTTTGTGTTTATTCAGTGTGCATCGTTTTTTTTTTCAGTATCCGAATGAGATTGGAGGGCTCCAGAGTGAAGTATATTGAGGGACTCAAAAAGTTGGCCAGCAATGTTACCGTCGAATCGCTGGCTGCCACTGTAAGCAAATATTCAACATAGTGAACGATTGTTTCGTTCAATTAACATATTAAACGATTGTTTCTAGTGTTTCATTCCGGAAGACCTCATGCTCCTTCCTCTGATCAATCGAATTCGGGCCAAGAATGCGGATATTCGCATTGTTTGGGTAAGCTGATAATCCGTATCGATGCTACCTTTTTGTTAGTACTTCATAGTGATTCAAAAATGAGACTCAGACTTTTCCAGGACCTGGTCCGTAAAGAAGTGATGGATGAATATCTGAAAGTGTGGGTGGCACAGTGGGAAACTCTCACCCTAAAGGCAAGGATCACTAACGACCAGTTGGTGTGGATATTCAATGTGAGAATATTTCTATCTTGCATTTTGGGCACTTCGACTATCACTTCGACTCTATTATGAACCCTCCTCAGAAAAAAGACAGGACCCATAACTACTGAAATACGCTTTCGAAATAGATTCATCAATAACTTCTCATAGGAATTGATGGGAGGCGCGTGCAGACTCCGTTCATTGCAACTCTTCCTCGAATCACCTATCGAACTCAACATTATGCTCGCATCATTCGGAATTGGCTGGCACAGAGGACAAATCTATACAGAAAGAAGAGATGTCGAGGTGATTTTCGAACCTTGATCTCTGAATAGACGTCCTACTTCCTAAGACGTCGTCTTTCTCTGAAACTCATGGTTAGATCGAATATCATTGCTAAACGAGTTTTTATTATCTTGTTTTTAAAGGTCTTTGGAAATGGACGAGATGCGTACGTACTAATTGGGTCGAACATATCGATTGTGACGGATGAAAAAGGACTAACGCGTGGATTGGGCAAATATATTCTTCTCGTCGAAAGATACGGTGAAAATGGCCAAGTGAGGAAGCCACTTCATGGTCTGGGATACGCCGTTGACGACATTCGAATGGGCAAGAGGGGCTTCGAGCGACTGCCAGTGACCTATCATTGAGTCTGTGATGATTGATAAAGATTCGTCACTGATAATTTCGTTTTTTTTTATTTAACACTATACGTTTTAAGGAATTTGTATAAGAACAATTTACTCAATTTTACTTGATTTTTTTCATGACCAATTTCCTCGATTATTTATGATTTACTGAATGAGCCAAAAATGCGTTCAGTTTTAATAGATACGTGAATAACAACTGAAATTGTGAGATCTCCATAATTACAGAGAATTCATTAAGTTGTTATTGCTCTCTCTCCCTCTCCTCCCATCATTCATTCCCTCATTCTCTGCTCTGCCCGTCGCATGGACTGGTCAACTCGCTAGGAATGGGCTGTGGTCAGTCAAATTTTATGTTTTTCCAATCAGTTCGCCTATTGCTGTTCTAATGGATTTAGGTCAGTGTTCATAACCAAATTACTCTCAGGAACCTCCATTCTCTTCTGTTGCGGGGATGAGAATGAGGATGAAGATCCTCCTCCATTTCCGTTATTCGAACTTCCCAACGAGCTCATCGTGATGATTCTTCGTCGCATGACAACGGCCGATCGACTGAGGGCGAGGGTCAATCGGAGACTCTATCTGGTACGCAATATTCGAGCTCTTTCGGCACTTTGGCACTTTCGGACTAGAAAAGTAATGTTCTTTCTCTATCTCACGTGTAGACACACTGGCACTTGTCTAGTTCCCCGGAATAATGGTTGAGCTTCACTCATTCCTAATAAGATATTTCCAAGCGCAGGGTTGGTGGTCGGGGTGGATGGAGGATAGACACTCTTCCGGAGAACTAAACAAGTACCGACTCGCTCTGCTTGATAGTCGAGAATCATGAGGAGATGTTGCTTTTTGGCTATCCTCTCGTTCAGTGGTCCCACAACGTTTACTAGTCCCGTCATGGTTTCACGACTAAACGAGAGTGGAGCCACGTGCTTTACGTGAATGAAAACACTAATTCCAGCTCGAAGCATCTTTCCAATGGTATTCGAAGATAATGTCAATCGGTCCCGAGTGTTGGCTTCGTCTCGTGTGGCCGCCTTACGTTCAAGAGTAGGTCTCTTCTTTTTTTCTTAAATCGTGATATTTTACAGTATTCTAATGAAAATGGAGGGCTCAAGAGTGAAGTACATCGAGGGAATCAAAAAGTTGGCAAGCAATGTTGCCGCCGACACTCTTAAAGTCCAGGTGAGATATTTGGCATTTTCATTAACTATTGATTCATTTCACTCAGTACTACACTCAAGAAGATCTCATTCTTCTTCCCCTCATCATTCGAATTCGAGCCAAGGCCGCAGATATTGCTGTTCGCCCGGTAAGTGAATTTAATTCACTTAATTGACAATCGTATGCAATTCTGGCACTTCTTTGTATCATAGTTAACGTATTTATTAGTATTTTAATGGTTATCTAAACCCATAAATACCAGAGTTTGGTCAGCAACGAAGTAATGGATGGATACCTGAGTACGTGGATCGTGCAAAGGGAAACTCTTGACCTATCGGCGAGGATCACTGGTGAACAACTCGTGTGGATATTCAATGTATGGATCCGTTGATATTAGAGTTGTTAGCCCGAGCTACTCGCCACTCGCCGAGTGAGAATGATCGCCTCACAGAATGACCGCCGAGTGCCAATCCACTCGCGAGTGAATTTCTCATTTCTCATTCGCGAGTGACACGCCGATCCGAGTGGGTCGGAAATGTACTCGGCGAGTGGCGAGCGCTCGCGAGTGTCACTCGAGTGAAACAATTCTAGTTGATATTCATTCATTGCTATCAGATGCTAGAATTTGAAACTAAATCGATCGATTGAAGGCTTAACCTTGGATACATTGGGCATAGCACACTATTTTATCAGCCCTCCTTTCCGTTCTGCTCCACCCAGCGCGCAGTCGTCTTTTATTAACCGTGAATCGATTTTCATGGAAAAAGGCATTTCTGTACTTTTTGGCAAAGCCATTCTCAAAGAGTATTCCCTCCCTACCCAGTTCATTCCCCGACTTACTTCTCAAGCAGAGCTGTCACAGAGAGGGAGACCTTGGTGCAAAGGTAAGGAAGTTCCTGGGAAAAACATTGGTCTGCAGGAGTTGGCTCGAGGCGATTGCACTCTCCATTCAATCATAATCACGGGCCCCGACGACCAACTGGAACACGAGATTCTGCTCGAAGCATTGGGCATCAGCTGTTCACGAAGACAATTCCAGTCAATCAGAAGAGATGTTGAGGTGGGCAAATAATGTTGTTGCATATGTTGTTGTTGAAATTGGCATTTGAAGGTGTTCGCAAATGAGTGGGAATGCTTTGTGCTGATCGGGTCGAACATGTCCATTGCTTTGGCTGATGTGACAGTACTGATGGGAATCGGCTGTAAAATCGCTATCCAAAGATACAGCGGAAACTGCCTTCTGAAAAGCATCATTGGCTGGTGTGACTACTCGATTGAAGACATTCGAATGGGCAAGGAAGGCTTCGAGAGACTACCAGTGACCTACCTCTGAGCACGTGATGATTGATAAAGATTCGTTTATGATGAGTTTCCTTGAATTTGGCACTGAAAGTAATATTTTCGTCAATTATAGAGTCAACATTTGAAAGATTCATTTGTCTTTTCAAAAGTCGAAACATTTCCCATCATTTTTTCCCAATTTCGCCGTTTGCTTCGCTAGCCCGAAAAGAGCCCACTTCTTCATCCATTCTTTTTCATTGGCTGTTCCATCCAATTCGAAGCTATTGTGGACTCTCCATTCTTCAAGCCATCTCGTCGAGCACACAGAATGATATTGAATGAGAAATGGAACAAGCCAGAAGACATCCCGAATTTGTCGATATTTTTTATGAGTGAATCGATTACTCTTTTTCTGGTTGCTCTATTGCTCCATTCAATGCGCAGCTAACGTGGAATCTTCATTGCCAGCTCGTCGCGCAGACAGAATGTAATTGTGCGAGAAATGGAGAGGGGCAGAGGACTGCACTCTATCGGGTAGAATTCGAAATACGGGTAATGGTCTCTCCATTTCACACACTCTCTCACCGGTCAGAGAGAGGAGAGATCTCGAACTCTACTATCCGGAGTCCATGGAAACGACTGAAGGCTGGATAGAGAGAGGCAGAAGCAAAAAGGGCTAGAGGGAAGGAAATGAGCTTGCTATTCTGCTCTCGCACTTTTTGATTTTGCATGTACTGAATGATTGCTTGCATTACAGTTGTCTACGCCGACTCATTTATCACTTTTCGCAAAGGAACATCTCTAGCAGATTAGGAAAGGTTTGTTTCTTATCCTAGATGTAAATGAAAATGTCATTTAGACATTACGAGGAATCAGTTCGTCGGAATGATAACTGAGAGACACTGGAAGGAACGGTGGACAAATATCGACTGAAAGGAATTGCAAAGGATTCACGTACCGAATTCCATCTGTTTCGGCTACTCACAGTCATGCACAGGCCATACCGAGACAAGTATTTACGGGAAGAAGTACAATGAAGACGATTTTCCTCGTATTCGTTGATAATTGTAGATAAATTGTTGTGAAATTATGAGTGTGAACCAGAAATTGCGTTCAGATGAATTAGCAGGAGAGAAGATAATACAGAAAAATTATCTCATTTACAAACATTTTTGAAGGAGAAACTGAATTGTACTCGAAATAAGGAGAACGTTCTTCTCATCGGTTGTGTTATGAAACCCGAACTCGTTAACAAAGATTTCTCGAGCAATGTCATCACACTCTTACGCTAAGCAATCCCTCTCGTTTTGGTGATGTGATTCACCCCAAAAACGAACGAATTGTTCGATTTCCTGAAATTACTGAAACTTGATTTGCCTCAATCGATACTGATGTTACTGCCGTGGTTGCTCTGTACAACTCGAAACTATTGGCAACGAATTGAGAGGTGGATGGAAAAGAGAAGAGAGGAGAAGAAAGGACCATAGAGAAGAAACAGTGAGGCCTATGTCTCGTTCGGTGAATTCCTCGTAATTGTGCTTTTGCTTTTTATCTTGTTTTTCATGATTCTTTGCATTACAGTTGTCTACACCAACTCGCATCACCTGATCAGAAAAGATGTACTGGTTCATAAAAACTGGTTTGTTTCTTATTTCCGCAAATGTTCTATTCTTTTTAGAGCTGTAATTTCAAATTGCATGGTGGAGAACTGAAAAGATGCATACGACGAGTTGCACATGTGACAATGGCAATTGCCGTAGCTCAGGACGACTGGATCGAAAGGTGCTTGGCGGAGTCATCTCGTCTCTTCTGACTCTATCAAGATCGACTACACTTCCTCAGAACAAGAACTGTGGCGAACTACATGAACTGCGCGAGATTGGATTGAATAGATTGATGAGGGCAGAAATTTCGGATAAATTATTGTTTGTCATGAATCAGTGGTTTTGACATTGTACTTAGTAATTGAATCAGTGAGCGCATCTACATTAACACGAGGCAAAAACGGCACTGGATTCCCAACAGAACGAGGCTCAATTGCTTCTCATTCTCCTTCCGAACAAGAAGTGTTCCACCAGCGTCCTACAGTGCCAAGATGATCCAGAGACACGCATTTATGGACGACGAAATGAAGTGCACGCTAGTATCGAAATTTGTGAATAAAATTTTGTGAACTGATTATTATGAAGGGAGAGATTATGAGGAATGAATTAAGAGACCTGCTCGGTAAAAATCGAGGATTTTCACATATCCTCCGGACACGTTCCTCTCGGAACGGGGTCAGCCAGCCCATACTCTAGCGTTAGGATGGTCTTGTGCGCACATTGCTCATAGTACCCCTTGTTCGGGGTTTCCACGCCAATGGCACGATAAAAGTGGAAATATGTGTGAAACGTTCGAAAAATCATAAATCTCCAAGTTGGAGAGATAGACCCAAATGTTTAATAACATTACGTTAGAGGTGCCCTGAGCTGTCTAACGAGCAGTTGAGATTGAATGCAGGTTGATTCTAGAAATTTAATCCGACTCTGACTTTTAATTTTTTGAGCAAAGCAGCCTTTTACTGCAGCGAGAGCCCAAGGTAACCTAGGTGGACATTGTAGCCCACTGGTAGAGGTACCTGAAAATTAATATTCTGGACTCATACGGAATCGCCCAATTGAGATATCGTTGCACAAAGGTGTGTAACCGGGTTTTGAATTTCTTATATTTTACTGTTATGCCATTTCTTCAGAGCGATTTGAGCAAAGTACCACTCACATAGTATTACCACACCGTATTGTGAATAGTTATCGCCATAGGAGGCGATTCCGCCACCATGAGTTTTTTGGACCATGACCCGGGGTTCATGGTTCC
>LS519875.1:1732-27487 GCA_900490845.1 Pristionchus japonicus | reverse complement strand
GCTAAGTACGGACTTCGGCGGCTGGATGATCTACTTCACGCCTCAAACGATCTCGACCAAGTGCGACTATCAATTGAGAAGATAAATGTAAGAAGATTCCATCCCTTGACCCAACGACACTTTGAGTACGAAGATCCCTATCCCTTCCCCTAAGTTGCCGCCCTGCAGGCCCATTGCCTTGATGTCAGGATAAATCTGTGAATCTGTGAATCTTCCAAGAACTTGGCGACTCCGAGAGTCTCATGCTCTCTGGCGTCTGTATTTCTTCCATTAGCCCACTCATAAGCGAATTTTTCACTCGTCCACTCAATTCACCTCCTGTCACTTCGTAATCGCTTTTGACGCCATTTCTTGATTTTCTTATGATTTTTTTTGCCATTTCTTATGATTTAATTCTTCTCACGGGGATTCCTGGATCTCGTTTTATCCAAGAAAAATTTCTTCTCTCGCCCACTCAACCAATTTCATCCCCTGTCACTTCGTAAGCGAGCCTCACCTCTCATCTCATCTCCTCCACTCGAAAATCACTCTGATTCTCTGCAATCCACTCGCTCTCTCGCATGCTAGACGAGACGAGAGAGTGTGCGAAACGAGGAGTGTACGAGCTCGATTCTGATGTCTCCTCTCCATGTCCCTTATCAGTCACTGCCCATATCATTCTTGCGATCTTGCACCACGCGCCGATGTGACCGGGAATTCTCACGATTAGTGATTAGTAGCCAGGCACTCTCGAATTTATGTTTCAGCTTGTTTCAAGGAAATCTTGCTTTCGCCTTGAATTTTTTTAGCTTACAATGTTACCGAGGTGACCACGTACATTCTCATGATTAGTAGCCAAGATCTCTCAAATTTCTGTTTCAGCTCGTTTTAAGGAGATCTTATTTTCGCATTGACTTTACTTTGATTAGCCTACAACCTCCCTAGTCGATGTGACCATGCACATTCTCACGATTAGTAGCCGGGCTTGCAAGTGTATCGATGCTCGTTTTCACCATTTTGTGAATCTCCAAGTACACTCAATATCGAAGATATTGAAGATCGAGGATTATAATTGCAACGATGAAACGCATTCATTCATCCCTCACTCTAGCCACCCAGCCTGTCATCCAGGAATGATCCGATTGCGTTTCACCCGTCTCTCTAATTCTCTTCCATTTCGCATCTTCCGATAATTCCTTGCTTTCCGATTCTCCCTCCAATAAATCAACGCCTCTTCTTCTACTCAAAAAGCGCGTCAAAAACGTTCAACCTCCGCTCTTTCTCCCGACTGACCAACTGACACTTTCCCTTCCTCCTTTTTCCAGTCTTCTCACTTCAAATATTCCCTCGTCGAGCAGACGAAGCGAGAGAACAGTTGGAATTTAGAGAGTGGCTCCTCCTCTTCCTCCCAATCCCTGACTCTCGTGTCTGCTCGTTCCGTGGTCTTCACATTCTCTCTGGTCCTTGCATCAGTTGATCTCTCACTTCTCGAGACCAGGCACTTAGGTGATATTCCACTTGACAGTTGTTGGCCTCTCTCTGACTCGGCCTTCGACTACTTCGCGCTTTTTTGTCCAAAAAGCCTCCTAGTATCCTCTAACAATTCTTTTTTTTTAAATCCCTAATATTATTCACTGACTGATTCACGAATGAGGAATTCGATTCAAGGGAAATACGTTACTCATTCCATTGACATTCACCCAAAATTTCCTCGATTCTCCTTCATATTTTCGCTATTTTTTTCACACGATGCAACTTTAGTGTCATCATATTCCAACTCTAATTCTTCGTTCAGGATGCTTCCTCTCCTCCTCGTCTGCCTGTTGGCAGCTTCAGCACTGGCAGTGCCGACCTCGAAGGCCAACAACACTGTCAACACGTTTGCTGGACCGCTGAAGTATACGGAGGTTTGTGGCCAATATCTGAAATGCTGCGAACCACATTCAATTTAAGGAATTCCTGAAACTCATTTTCCTTTTGCTCTATTATCCGGGGAAGTGTAGGAACGCCGAAAAACGACGTGCAGTTGCTCTTGATAGCGCACTCAAAAATGCAATTGCCGCGCTTTATTTTTAAACTACAAATCAGACTTATGGAATGCATCAAATATCTCCTGAATTCGTCACTGATCATTCTCGGTTCAGCATGATTTTCTGTATTCTTTATTTATCCCACTCTGACGTATCCAGTGCGATAATTCTGAGATTAATTCGTCACTGGTCATCCTTAGATGTCAGCACGTGGGGTTCCAAAGAGCACGGATTAGACACGATCAAGCTTCAAGTGATGACTTTAGCCTCGCGCCTTAGTTTCCATCATTCTTAGCGTTTGCAAGATCAAATCCCTCAACCTGGGGATAATCAAAAATATAAAAACTATTACAACAATAACAACATCGATAGCGTGTAAACAATAACAACTACACTTTCAGGACTGGGGTTACTCCCTGATCCGATCGGGAGCGCACACTTTCTGGTGGTTGTATGCAGCTGAGAAGCAGGATGAGAACAGACCACTGTTCATGTGGCTGCAGGCAAGAATTCTCTTCAGTTCTCATGCTTTCTACCGCTGTTGAACTAGTGTAACGGAAAGACTGGGTTCAACTTTGTAGAAAAATGAATAGCTCCCCGAACTGTTGTATCGAAGGTGTTTCTATACATGCCCTAGTCTGTCAGAAGGCTTTCATGTGCAGAAAGTAATGTGAAGATCCTTTAATAAATTTTTCAATCTCAGGGCGGTCCCGGCTCCTCCTCGACCGGCTACGGCAACTTCCAGGAACTCGGCCCGAAAACGATGGCGGATGAGGACAATGAGGCGACTTGGGTGAGTTGAGGGTATCGATTTGGGATGTGAAGCTGAAGAATGGCCTTATCTTCTCAATCTCGATTCGGTAATGTTTCACAGATCCTACATCAATCTGTACTGAAATATGTTCTTTCGGTAATTGGCTGGAATAAAATCAATACGGCGTGAATTTGAAGCTACTGTCTTAAAAATCCCGAAGAACTTCACACTGAACTTTTCCACTCAAATGCAAATTTTCAGCTCCAACTGGGCGACCTCATCTTCGTCGACAACCCGGTCGGAACGGGATTCTCGTACGTCGAGGGCAATGACAAGTACACTACTAATGTGGCGGAGATCGGCAATGTGAGCATCTGATCTTACATTATTTTCTTGTATCCTGAACTGTGCTATGCTGTGCTGGTAATCTGAAACCTTCCTCAACAAACTGAGGCTACGATATGCTTCCCGCTCCAATCATTGCCCGTAGTACCTGTCATTTTTAAAGCCAATCTACGATTTTAGGACCTCGTCACCTGGGCCATCGACTTCTTCTCTGTGCATCCCGAATACCGCACCCGTCCATTCTTCATTGTCTGCGAGAGCTATGGAGGCAAGATGACCGCTGAGTTCGCCGCGCAGCTGCATCTGGTAGGTCGAATCTCTAAGGAAATTGCGGCTTGTTTGTCTGCCTTTTGTCGTTACTGATTCATGTTGGTCGTATGAAAGAAATCGTACAGAAGTGTAATGGCATTCCTTTGATTGACACGTGAAACGTATCGTGTTCTCTATGGATATGCCTCTCAAGTAAATATTCGGATACTGAAAGTCCAACCCGAAATTCATAGGCCGTGAGCGCCGGTATCCTACCCTCCGACCAAATTCAAATGGTTTCCCTAAATAAGCTTGAGAACATTTAATTTTTAGCCGAAATTCTCCGTTCAAAAATTGACCAAACATCGTGCATATTCTGATAGTGAGTAACTTATTACAGGCCGTCAGCGCCGGTGTCGTTCCTCTGACCAAGTTCAAGGGAGTCGGTCTGGGAGACTCGTGGATCTCTGCGATGGATTATGTGAACTCGTGGGGAGAGTACCTGTATGCTCAGGTAATTTCAATCGATTTATCGATTGCCATGAGTGCTGGGATAGCGAAGAGGCAAAAAGATGGTGATAGAACTGGGAAATTCGTGGATCTCTGCGATGGACTTTGTCAATACTTGGGGAGAGTAAATGTACGCGCCTTTAAATTAGCTTGCAATTTCATAATCCTTTGATCACATTGACTACAAATCATGATCAAATAATTGCCTGGGAGGATGGAAAAGTGCACTATGCCAGCCACGTGGAGTCCGATTACATTCGATCACAGATCGCAGTGACCACTCCTGATAATAGTGCATCCAATGCAGTTGCACGGATCAATGACTATTGCTAAAAATAGGCAATTGTTGTACAGCCACGCTCGGAGATGGAGATATCAATTGAAGGATCAAACATGGAGTGTACAAACAAATCTCGATCTCTCACTTTCACACACTTTCTCTTTTTCTATGACCAGCGAGAGAGCATTTCGAAATGAGAGACTGAGAAATTGTTAAAAATAAATATTTGCAGTCCTACCTCGACGAGCAACAACTTGACCGTGTCAACACCAAGGCCGCCTCCTGCCAGGTAATTAGTTAATTAAATAATTAATTAAATAACTAATTAACTAATTGCTCATTCAGTCCCTGGTCGACGCGGGCAAGTGGTCGCAGGCAACCAACTGCTGGAGCGCCATGGAGGAGTTGATTGAGATCGTGAGTCATGATGAACAATCAGTTTTCGATAGCCCTGGGCGTACCGTAATCTTCCTTTGTCGATCTTCTACTCAGGAAACCAACTCCTTTTAGAGATAATCAATCATCGATCATATTCCCTAGCTACCGTAATCCTCATTTATCTTTTTTCCTCTCAGGAAACTTACAATTTGAGAGAAAATCAATTAGCGATCGATACCGTAATCTCGATTTTCCACTCAGGAAACGGACGGTGTCTCCTGGTACAACGTCCTCAAGCAGGGAGATTCGGACGCGTGGTCGGCGGCTATCAAGACGAACAGAATCGATACTAGGACGCCCGTTCGTGAGTAGTTTATGGGAACTTCTGCACTTTTGACTCTGGCCTCTCTCACTAAATTTCGCACTAGGTCGGATTAGAGCGATTTCGCGGTACAGTCTCTGACATAACAGTTGTCTCTCGCGTATCAAGTTCTCATTCGACGTAGTGCCAGATGCACGATGCGTTCGGTCTTAATGAGTTCCAAAAGTACTTTATATCGAAATGAATCTTTTTGAAACCAATCGAGAAAGAAAACCAATCATAAACTGAAAAATCGATAATCTTCAGAGAAGCTGTACGACAGACACGTCAAACCCCTGCAGCTGGACGCACTCGACACCTTCATGGACACGGTAAGATACGGTAGATGCGATCGAGAACTGATTTTCTTCGGATCAATCGCAAACTGATCGGGAGCCCGGCTCGAAAGGGTTACGGTATTCACAATCGATTCCCAGGTCATCAGGAACAAGCTCGGCATCATCCCCGACAACGTCCACTTTGGAGGTAATTTTAGTTAATTAATTAAGTAATTAAGTAATTAACTAATTAATTAATTAATTTCAGCCCAGTCGAACATGGTGTTCCAGAAGCAGTCCGGCGACTTCATGACGCCTAACTGGGCCACGGGTGAGCGATGATCTTTGATCTTTTCCAAATTCGTAGTTGCGCCTCGTATTTGTGGCAATAACTAACTGAGATCTTGTTGGTGTAGATCGTCAAGGCTGGAATTTAATCTTTGATCTCTCTCCTTTCCAGTCGACAAGCTCCTCGGGTACGGCCTTCAAGTTACTGTCTTCAACGGACAGCTCGATCTGATCTGCGATACTATCGGTAAGTATCGCGCCTCAAAACGATCGGTAGTTCATTAGGAGCCTTCAAAAACCGGCACTACTTCGATTTTTTGATCAAACTATCTATTCTTACAAATTAATTCCTCCACTCTCTTCTGATTTTTCACCTGTCAATTCGAACTACAAGAATGATGCATCCGCTATTTAGGAACTGAGCGCTGGATCAACCGTCTCACGTGGAAGGGACTCGCGCAGTACAAGGCTGCGACTAAGGTATTGTATCCAATCTCGTTCCAGCTTCTCGCGTTATCATAACATAATCGTCTGCTATGAGATCTTGGCGTTTTATTTGACAATGATTTTTATCGATGACTAAAAATTATCAGACAAGAAATCAAATAAGTGTAAATAAATAATTTCCAGAAGCCCTTCAAGACCAAGTCCTTCCCTCTGGCTGGCTACACCAAGACGTACCAGAACTTCCAGATGATCTACATCCTGAGGGCTGGACACATGGTAAGGAGTACAATTCTTAATTCAAGACTGCCTGGTGATTAGAGAACACAGGCGGTGAGGGCTTGATAGATGATTAAAAATCCTGATAGCCGGACACATGGTAAGAATTCCTCTCAGTCGCTATTAAAAACAATTAGTAGGATCACACAATACAAATAAAATGAAGACGAACTGAAGTAGAAGTATGAGGTGAATAGCCTAGTAGATGATCTATATTCGGAGAGCGGTACACATGGTAAGAAGAAGTTCTCACCGACTCTCTAGCGGTTAGGGAAAACATATGGAAAGGGGAAGCGTGACTGTTGACATTCATTCTGAGAGTTATCGAAGTTTGCCTATCTAGTGAGCACCAATGCTCGGTAGAAAATCTCTAATTTCACTGAAATGAACGAATTAGATTACTTTCTAGTGACTATACTAACAGAACTTTAAGATTACAACGAATAAGATTGAAGTTTGCAACAAGTTAAGATGCCACATTAATATACTTTCCCTTCCAGGTCGCCCACGACACCGAGGAGTCCGGTCTCTACGTCCTTCAGTCGATGATCGATCGCGCCAAGTAGACAGTCGAGACTAGAGTGTAGTCTCAAGTGTCTCCATTCTACAGATCATGTCGAATGTGGTTCTAATATTGTGTACACCCTTGTATTTATTGGCATATCATAAATCTGATAAATCTGAGTTCCGAGTTCAAATAACTTCATTTTCCATTGATTGAACTCATTTATAAAAGGCCTCTACGTCCTCCAGTCGATGATCGATCGCGCCAAGTAGACAGTCGAGACTAGAGTGTAGTCTCGAGTATCTCCATTCTACGCGCTAGAGTTCGAAATTCGGCAATCGTCTCTTCATTTCTCACACTCTCTCACATGTCAAAGCGACGAAAGAGTGTGTGAAATGAAGAGACGATTACCCGTATTTCGAACTCTACTACGTGTTCTATCTAAAAGACCTCGATAGAACAGAGATCCGTCCTAATATTGTATACACCCTTGTATTTATTGGCATATCATAAATGTGATAAATCCGAGTTAAAATGTGGTGTTTTGCATGCATCTCGATCACTTTGCGGTGATTAAGAACTGTCAGTTGTTCTCATTTCTCTAATGCACGAATTACCATACAACTGAAGGCAATTTTCACTGATTGAATCTTCCTTCACGTCTATAAAAGATCGAAAACACCTGTCCTTCTCCATTCTCGCCCTCACTTGTCCCACTCGTCCCTCCGAAGAATGGTTGGTTGCTCTTCCTCTCCCTCCTCTCCATCCCCTCCCTCGCTCTTAGACTACCGTAGACTCTGCCTCGATTACGGTAGATCCAATCCTGGTTACGGTATTCGGATTACGGTACCCCACCTCAGGCCGACACAACAACCGCCGCCTCCGGCTCAAGCTCGTCCATGTCCATCAACGGTGAGGTTGATCCTTGATCTCTGATCTCTGATACTTGATCTGTGATCTGTGATCTTTGATCGTTGATCGTTGACCGTTGATCTTTGATCTTTAACCTTTGATCTTTGATCTCTCACTCCAGAATCGTGCTCCTTCTCGATCGTGGTGCGCACGGCGGCTAACGCGGCGGCGCAGCCTGCGCGCGCTAATCTCTTCGTTCAGGTATACGGTAGTTGGGGATACGGTAGTTGTAGGGTACGGTAGTTGGGTACGGTACTGGCAGGAAGCCAACTACCGTATCCTTCTTTGGATCGCCATCTGAGCTACAGTAATCAGAGCGATCGCGAACTGAATTTCCGTAATCAGACCATTCGCAAACTGTGCAAACTAACCAAAAAAACCCTAACTGAGCTACAGTAACCAGATCAATCGCTAACTGAACTACCGTAACCCTCCCCTTCTCTCAGCTCACGGACGCGGCCGGCCGCCAGAACGACAAGATCCGCCTCAAGTGCTCGGTGACGCATCGCCGCAAGTTCCAGCCCGGACACGTACGTGAAACCGTAATATGAGTGATCGCTAACTGAACTACCGTAATCTTATTGATCGCAAACTTAGCTACCGTAAGACAGCGTTGAGTTACTGTAACCTGATCTAAGCCATCATTAAATTACTCAAACCTGATCAATCGCAAACTGAGCTACAGTATCCCCTTCCAGTGTGACCTCTTCGTGCTCGCGGATCAGTCGGTGCTCGAGGACCTCAAGTCGATCGAAGTCTGGCACCAGAAGAGGGTACGGTAGCTCCTATCGATTCATACCGTACAAAGTACCGTAATCCATCATACCGTGCCAACTCCATGGCACAAATCGATCACAGTATTCTCTACCTTAAAGGAGGGCTAATAGCAAATATTAGATGACTAATCTGTCAACGCAGAACTGTAGCTATCATGAACCATATCAGAAATCCGAAAACCGCATGGTTGTATCTTTTGCCTGAACGATTTTATAGCGAGTTGGCAATGTGCCATGGACGCTTGAAAGGACAGGGAGTGGCGGGAATTTGAATGTGAAAGCATCTCGATCATAATGTGAAATGAGAGGAGCAGGTCCAACACCCCAGTGTAGCGCAGTGGTTAGAGCTCCGGTCAGCCTCTCTGAAGGCCGGTGGTTCGATGCCTCCGTCGACCCCGGTTTTTTGCAGCCAGTAAATGCATGTTTTCGCCCAATTATTTGCTAATAGCCCTCCTTTAACCCTGTAAACCGTACCCTATCGTACCCTGATTCAGAAAGCCGATCCGACCCTCTTGCTGCACTCTATCACTGTATCCCGCTTACAATAGCCTTACCGTACCCTTAAATACCGTATCCAACAACAAGTATCCTGAATCAGGAGGCTACAGTATCCTACCGTACTCCAATCCGTTCAGGAAGCCGGTCCGCCCCTCACCCTTCACTCGATCACCGTGTCCCACTTAGATTAACCCTTCTGTAACCCGATAACGTATCTCAGTCCGTCAATCGATTACAGAATTACCGTACCCCATACCATACTTATCTGTTCAGGAATCGGGTCCGACCCTCTTGCTGCACTCTATCACTGTATCCCACTTACACTAGCCCTACCGTACCCTTAAATACCGTAGCCAACAACCCGTACCCTGAATCAGGAGACTACAGTATCCTACCCGTACTTAATCCGTTCAGGAAGCGGGCCCTCCTCTCCCTCTTCACTCGATCACCGTGATGGAGCACAACTCGCACACGGCGTACCACTTTGACTGCGCCGGCCAGAAGATGGGCGGAGAGGAGGCCGAGGATAAGACGGTGAGAAAGTAATCACCCCGGATTGAGAGGTGATGCTTGGAAAAAACTAAAATGGTCTAGTTTAGATTTGTAGTCTGATACGCCTGATAGGCTATCCGATTTTGGCTTGATCTGGGCTTCTACAATAGCGACGATGAGCTTAGGTAGATTGCGCTAGGGACTTACGCTTAAACCTTAGCCTAAGACATTACTCAACACTTGAGATACATTCACTTGCAGATGAAGTCGGCCAAGTTCGCGTGCACCGGCAGCGCGCCCGTCTTCCGCAAATGAGCAAGACGCGTTCCCTGTGAGCGTGCGCGCGCACGGTGCACTACCGTATCCCCCTACAATCTTCCCCTATTAGCTTCCACCCACAAAAGAACAGCTATTCATTCCCTTGCCCTGTGGTCGCGCGCACGTCTCAATCATCGCTTCGTGTTCCGATAAAGAGTGGTCGGATTGCCTACTTTTGAAGTATTACCTATTGACAAATGAACATTGAAGCTGAATTTGAGAAGAACACTCAGAGGTGCAGCCAACTGTTAGAAAGAGAAAAGTGTGGAAAGAGTTGCCTTCGGATCTTTGTATCGCATGAGCAATCAAGCCATAAAGCTGAATATGAGGAGATATCGCAAAAGTGCAACCAACTTTCAGACAGAAGAGAGTGAGAAGAGAGTGTATTTTGTGTAACGTATCTGGTTGGTGCAAAAGTTTCTTTACAAAATCATCGTCGAGGATTCTGGCCTCTCCCGCCCTTCGTAGCCGATCAATTAACTCACAGTTTTTGGTATTTGATAGGCCCTTGGATACTCTATACAGCGGTTGTTATGCCATTCTAATCTGATCGTAGAAGCGAGCACAGCAATCCGTCAAAGTAAATATGTCTGAAGTTCTCACAAACTTTTCATCGGAATAGATCTCCATGGAGACAAATGATTGGCTCAAATATCAACCACCGGTGTCAAGGACTAGTACTAGGCAAGACATATCGTGCATGGCGAATAATGTGCTACATAAATGCTTCTTGAAATACTCCCAGTTTCCGAAATTTAACCCTTGTGAAATTACGCGATAACTGATTTTGATGTGGCTCATTAGTATGCTTCAGATATTTTTTTTCAGATATTTATCCTGACGTCAAGGCAATAGGCCTGCAGGACGGCAACAGGGAGGGGATTGGGATCTTCGTACTCAAAGCGTCGTTGGGTCAAGGGATGGAATCTTCTTACATTTATCTTCTCAATTGATAGCCGCACTTGGTCGAGATCGTTTGAGGCGTGAAGTAGATCATCCAGCCGCCGAAGTCCATACTTTGCGTGGTTTAGGGCAAACTCACGAAGCAGGCTTCTTGAATGGGGCCTTTCTTGACGGTAGATCACTTGAGACGATGAAGATCCGTCCTGGGTCCTCCTCTTGAAGTTACCAAGTTGAGTGCTTAGAGCGAATGAATTCAAATGAGCTTATTAGTGAAGTACTTTGCCTGTAGAATCACCATTTTCAGTTGTGGGAATATCGAGTCAGATTTTCAAAAGTTACAATAATCTGAACATGGACTACTAATTTTGAGCAACGAAATCGTCATGTTATTTTACACATCGCTCTCGGGTTTGCTCAAAACTCCGGTCTTAAGCAGTTGTATGAACGAGAGACCCCGTACATGCATTCTCAATAAAAGGCGAATCCTGAACGAGCATGGCTTTGATAGGGGCGATCAGAGAACAATCACATCGAAAATAGCGATTTTTCTATGTTTTCTGTTTTGAAATTTTCCCTCCTGCCCAACACAAGTGGGACACATTTTGAAGATGCAGGGCAAATGCTAGAACGAGTGTCTAATTGCTCCATGACAGGGATTGGGAACTGATAAGGGAGAAGAGAGGGGCATCGGAAAACACCTTGTAAAGAAACTTATGCACCAACCTAATACAATTGAATGGAGAAGATCAGAGAGCATGATAAACGTTGAAAATGTGAAGAATGACTGTTTACAAGTGACAGCCACGATTAATAACGAAGAATGGTGGTCTGAGTATCGTGAAGATCTGCTTAGATTCAGCAATAAATTCATATTTAAGCGTCGTTACAGCGTTGTCTATTCTAGTTTGTTTCTTCTGTACCAATTCAACCATCTTTTGCCCACTCACTAATTTGTTGCACAAAATTTCTTGCAGTTTCTGTCAGGGGTTATGAAGTCTTGTGAAGAATTTCGCTTCGATTTTCGAAGATTGGTCGGGAACATCTATCAAGGGCGGAATACGAATAATTATGTACGTTATAGTTTTTCGCATCTTTTTTCAAAATTGTTATTTTTTCCTCATTCAGGTAGCCGAATTTGCAATTCTTCTGTGGGAATACTACCGTGAACCGCGCGAACTTCCACTAATACAACCGAAGATTTGGTTGACAGTGACGTCTGCTATTTTCTCAAATTTAAATTAATGGCATATATTATTTGAGGAGCTATGCGGACATGTGGTCATTACATTCAATACAATGAGCGAAACGCACAAACTCACTCGTCGACATTTAAACACAATTTGTAAAATTGTTTTTGAAAGGCAAATCACGTCGGGATACGTCTATTTTCGTTGCGAGATTCTGCCCTTACTTTTCTCACAATCAGTCGGCAAAGAAGTGAATATCATTGAAGTAAGACAGCTTTTAAAAAATAATTTTCGTCTCAAATGTTTATATCAATAATTGAATGCTTGGGCAAACGAACATGCGCTAACCTTGATGATACCAATGAAATAAGAAATAGTAAAAAATATTTTAAGCTTAACGCTCCTGCTCGACACATTTTGAGAAAATTCGTTAAAGTTGAATCGTTCTACAGAAACATTGCAAACATGAAAACTCTAAACGAAGAGTACACGGTATGTTTGTTGACAATATTCAAAATATGAAACTTTTTCAGAAAGTTGAATATCAGAATAGAACAATTAATCGGGATCGTCTTAAATTTGCCCGAGTTGAGCTTGAAAAATGCATTATCGATAACTATGTCCTAACTGATTGATTCTTTTGTTTTGAATTCGTTTAAGAATACTGTTTATTTTTTGTATTACCAAATTTTCTAGTACAAATTTGATTCCATTTGATCCACGGATAAATTTCTCCTCTCGATCTTGTGAGCAAATCATCGCCCTTTTTTCTGAGTTTTTTTTACGAATCATCAATGGATTGCTTGCGTGCCATCGCCCAGATTTTGAATAATGCATATGCTTGTTTTATTTAAAAAACACGCGAGAAGGGACGAATGCTCAGAAAAGACGCTTTGTCCAAGGAGCAAGAGTCTGTTTGAACATTCATGATGTGTTTCTGGTTGCGTAGTAGGGATGTCTAAACGGAAAACGGAATTCCGTAATTCTCTTCTCTCTTTTCAACAATTCCGTAATTGAGAGAGATCACCTCATTTTCTACGCGGATACAGGATACAGGATTTATCTGTGTCGCTTTAGAAGCGCAGATCAAGATGGGTATCAGGAAGGGATTTGGATCTTCTCATTTGATAGTCATTCGGCCAGGTTCGGGGTGGGGGGATCGGTCTTCTTTCCTTGTCGCAGACCCATTAGATGGCTGGAGAAAGGGCTCCGATCTTCCGAACCGCGAATGGACTTGATGGCATCGCTCGTTGGAGGAATCTCACTAGATTGGAAGTGGTTCCAGGCGTGTTCTAGATTCTTCTTTGAGCTTGAGTCCTCCAGGGTCGAATGATCTATCTTTGAGCGAGAATCATTGAGCCCAGAATCCGAGGGACCAAACATCTTAGTAGGTCATACCCATCACACGGTGACCACTCCGGCTTGGATGGGAATTCCTCTTGATGAGTCGTTGGCAGAGACGAGGGGTATTAGGAGAAACCGCTTTCCATCGGAGAGAAATGGAGAGGGAACCGCTCGCGACGACTAACAAGGAATAGAATTTCTACGCGGAGTGAAGGAGAATTACATTTTTCTGTAATTCTCATTTATCTGTAATCGCTCGGGGCCGCTCGGTCTAGTTCATTCTTGGGGAGTGAGGGTGAGAAATAGGGGAGAGGAGAATTACATTTTTCTGTAATCATTCGGAAAAATGAAAGGAAAATGAGGGGGTGAGTCAGCTTTACAGAATAATGTAATCCTGCGAATGAGTATGGAAATCGATTCGGAATTCCGTTATAAATTCCGTTTAGACTCCCCTATTGCGTACCCATCTGTCTCCAGTTCATACATTCAAAATGTTCAGGCTCAGATGAAAACACTCCAAGAGCATCGCTCGGAGTTCAATGAATTGATGGAAAACGTTATTACTCCTCAAGCGAATGGAAATATGGAGGTGAGTTAAGGTTTTGCTTAAGGTTAAGTATTTTTAACGTTTCCCTTTCACTCGCGTACTTCACCATTCACAATTGGTCAGGAAATGTCATACTTTCTTCGAAAGACACTAGATCACGCGGTAAAGTAGGTCCGAAGAATAGATTTGGCCCTACATACTGAACTGGCCTTTAAACGGCCTCGCAGTCGGCCCCCGCAGGACGCAAATGCCTTGAGTACGGGGATACCTTTACCTTTATACGCAGTTCACCATTAACATTTGGTGAGGAACGGTCCAACTTACGGGCTCTGGTTAATCACAGTCCTGCAGCCTATCAGAAAACGTGTGTAAAAAATAAAATAAAATACATAAATAATTAAATAAATAAAAATGTTCAGACAAGCATTGCTCGAATGATGACTCTCGTGTGGGAATACTATCGAGAGCCTCGAGAGTTCCCACTACTCACAATTGAGAACTTGAGTGACCATGATCATCTTGTGAGTTTGATGTAGAATTCGAAATACGGGTCGCTTTTTCGTCATTTCACACACATTTTACCTGTCCAGAGAGGCGAGATTCATCAGAATTTATTTAAAAGTTTTTATAAATTTATTTTTAATTGGAATTATTTAAGGACCTAAAATTACGTTTATTCTATGCGTCTGCTAATGTGGCAATCGAGATTGACCGCTTTTTCTACAAGACTGATCTGAGGTAAGGAACACTCTAGTTCGATGATTCGCCGCAGTTTGAAAGCATGAATTTTCAGACAAATCACATCTGGGTATGTGTATTTCCGAATGAATATTGCATCGATTCTTTTCGAAGGTGTCACCACATCTTTGCAGGTGAACAATCTTTGCTAGGTATGGCTTGGCAAGAAATGACTCTCCTCATTTCGCACACTCTCTCGCCTATCTCACCGATGAGAGAGTGTGTGTGAAATCTTGCCAAGCCATCCCTAAGATTCTTTGCACTCCACCGGTCATTCAGATCATATTGTGAGATCAGATACAGTTCTCAAAAAGTAGGCCGTGGTTTATACTCTTCTTGCAGAGAAAGCTCTTTTGCGATTCACTGCGAAAACTTGTCAAGATGGAGCTACGCTACAGAACAATTGTGACTACAAGAGCTCTGAGTGGAGAATTCGAGGTGAGAAAGTTCTTTCGTGAAAGAAACAAAGTTCTGAAAATTTTTTTGAAAAAGTGGTTTAGAAAAAGATGAAAAAAAGTCAAAATCGAACCAAATCTTCAGAACGAAAACGAAATGTGCGGTGAACATCGATGGTGGAATGCACCGGCTAATATCAATGAAGAAGATGCAAGTGTTGATTGCATTGTGGATAATTATGCGCTCACTGATTGAATTTTGTAGAAGCCCAGTTTGTAATAGTGCATTTCGTGTCATGTTCTGATAAAGAGTTGTTGGCAACTGTGTTCGAAAAAGAACTCAATCAAGCTTTCGTTGTTTCTTATCGACCAACAAGATTCAAATTAGGGTGCGATAAGCAAAGACAACCCAGTGGGTTCGCTTGAGATAATGGGACGCGCATTCATGAATCCACTAGAAATCATCCTGCACGTTGTTGAGGTTTTTCAGTCAGGTGGCGATTCAATTAATTCGTTTTGATGAACACCCTTGAAAAGTACCGCTCTGAATTCTCGCAATCTTTGCATAATGCTCTCGATACGCCGATCAATCAGCCTGAAGACATTGAAGTTTGTTTATATCTTGTTTTTTAACGCGGTTAATCTCCAAAAATATCGTAATTGGAGATTTTGCCTACTTCTTCCTTACATTTGATTATTTTTTTGAGTATCTCTTCTAGCTTATTATTTTTAGAATCATATTTGCCAAATGATGATTTCTGTTTGGAATTACTATCGAGAGCCGCGTGAATTTCCACTGTTCTCAATCGATGGTTATTCCCAAGCAGAGATAGACGTGAGTCGTGCACATAAAGTAATTTTTTTAATCCAAGAATTACAGGAATTTGCAATAAATTTAATTTGTGCCTCGCATATTGCCTCGTGTGCTGCACATGACATACCAAACTTAATCTCGCGAACTCGGATATCGATGCGTAGTGATTTGAAGTGATCAGGTTGATCCTAATCATTGCATTTCGGTCATTCTTTCAGGCAAATTGCACTGGGCTACACCTATTTTCGATTGGAAATTCTACCGTCTGTTTTCGACAATATGACCTCTCAAGTGGTATGCTCATTCACAAATATCATTCTGCTTAATGTATGGGTTACACAGAAAGAACTGATCGTCGCTGAGTCGTACTTCCGTAAAGTTGTGAATAGAAAGGCACGATATGGAGGATTCGAGGTTCAAATTGCGCGAAACAATGCTAGAATGTCACGGTCACGATTGTTCAACATCTGCAAATTCCCACAGAACGATGAATCAATCTCTGAAGATGATCCTTGTTGGAGCAACACACCGGAAGATATCGACAATGAGAGTGATGTTGCTGATGGAATTTTCGAAAATTATGAACTTACTGATTAATTAACTTTTAACGTAAATATAAACTGACAATTGTTCGACTTTCGGCAGAGAAAGCAAAGATCTTGAGTTTTTTTGGCTTCTCTTCGGGATTCCACATTCCGTTATCGAGTTTCTTATCACACCAGCTCTTTGATCAATTATGCTTGTATCTTACGTTAAGAATGAATTTGAATAATGATATCATTACTGAAGACATACCAGCGGGTATGTTAGCTGAAGCGACGCGCATTCCTTGATCAACCAAACACCGCGTGTTACTATTGATATTTGCTTACATTGATTGGCTTAATCTCCTTTCGCGAAATTTTATTCCAGATGAAAACCCTCAACGAGTTCCGCTCTGAATTCCGCTTCTTACTGGATAAGATTTCCTTCTTCCTTTTGGATGATATTCAAGACGCAGAAGTATGTAATCAGCTTTGATTGGTCATTATTCATTTAGATTAGGGAAATAACTGTATTTCATACGAAACCGCGTCGTTCTGGCAAGATTTCATGTGAAATAAACAGACTACGAGTCTTACTTGGCTACTCTCCACTAGGGATGTCGAATCAAATACCAAATGGCTTGGTTTCTCGTCTCGCTTACCCAAATACTTGGTTTGAGGCAAAATGAAAACATAATATTTGGTTTTTTTTCCAAAGCTTTGGCTTTTTTCCTTCCGGGTACCGAATATAATAGTTGGTATTTGTATTTGATCCGGCATCCCTACTCTTCAGAAGAATGTTGCTGAATTGATGATTCTTACCTGGGAATATTATCGTGTGCCTCGGGAATTTCCTCTAATCTCATTCGTCGGATTAAGCAAGCATGACAAAATGGTGAGCTTTTTCATATATTTAATTTACTACGATTTTTAATTACTATAGACAATCCTCGGACGTATTTTCTCCGCCTATATCATTGCCTTGCATAAAAAAGACAGTTAGTTCAATCGGATTGATTTGAGGTAATTCGCCTATCCATACTGTTATTTTATAATGTCATCCTTTCCAGGCAAATCACATCCGGATATGCTTGCTTCCGTCTTGAAATTATACCGCAACTTTGGTCCCAAATTACAACAGCTAACTTAGTAAGCCAATGAATTTTACTGACCCACTATATTTTTTTTCAGAATGTAGCAATGTCAAAGGAATTCATCCAAGAGGAAACACGCCTCAGAAAAATTGTCATCGCGAGAGCTCTCTTTGGGGAATTTGGGGTATGTGGCAAACGACTTGCATTGCACAAAAAAACTTAAATAATATTTTAGCACGAAGAAACAATAACCGGCGATCACCCGTGGTGGAACACACCGGAACATATCGGCAGCGAAGCTGATTTAACTGATTGCATTTTCGAAAACTACCAACTTACTGATTGACTCTTCATGCTCACACGGTTTCTGTACATTCCAAATATTGTTTCAACTGTCCACATTTCATTGTTTATCTCAACTCACTTGAAAAATGACGAAGACCCGTAAAATAAAGGAAAGACGTGGATTTGGCTGACAATTCTCCACCAACCGACTCGGCGATGCGAGGGGGAATAGGGCGAGGTTTCATTGGTGCTCGCAATCTTTGGCGCCGCTAAAATCGAACTCCCCCGCGGTGAAGCATTTTTTTGGGGGGTTTCGTACTTCGTGGGCAATCGTCAGGTGATAGTTCTACGAAGCAGACCTAAAATAGGTTTTGGTTGCGTCACACTGAGCAAAAACAGGTGGACGCTGTGGAAAGATCACGCATATTTTGTTCGAATTCCGAGCGCTTTGCGTGCAACTTGCACGCTAGCTAGTTTTTTCATGAACGCCGGCACGTCCAAGGAGATTCTGTTCATTCCTCTCGATTTGGAGAACAGTCTCTTTCTCGCGCAACGAATCGTCTTCGGCACTTCTTGTGTTGTGCATCTGCCGGCTCTCTACTTTCTCCTGCTGGAAACGCCTCCGCATCAGGCTCAGATCAAGCCGATACTCATATTTTTACAGGCACGTTTGAGTTTCGAAATATTGACTGGGACTGTTCGCAAACAAACGGTTTAGATTAGGCTAAACGGATTCGGCATTTCGGCGCCGAAACCGTCCCCCTCCTCTCGCTCTCTCGTTTCGGCGCCGAAATGCAATCCCCCCTCCAGTTCGGCGCCGAAATGAGAGAGATGGGAGAGGGGGAATATTTTGAACCCGCCGAAATGCCAACTCTAGTTTAGATCACGGTAGAGTGCGAAATACGGGTGATCGTCCCTTCATTTCACACACGATCTCACCGGTCAGAGTGGTGAGAGAGTGTGTGAAATGAAGAGACGGCGACCCGTATTTCACACTCTAGATCACGGTCATAATAAGCGACATATTCGGCACGGTTTTCTTCGAGCCGGTACCCCTCGCGGAAGCGCTCGCGGGATACTGCAAAGGGCTGCTGTGCAGAATTGATCCGCCTACTACGGCGGTGGTACGTCAAATCCTCAATCTTTAGTCACATAAGCTCGATAGCATTCGGCATTAATATGGTGAACATATCTTTAGTTATCTTTAGGAATCTCCCTTCTTTGTCTCTTTCTAGCAGCTTAACCGTTTCTGTTCTATTGAAACCTCGTTTCGCTTTAATGTCCATGTATAGTATGAACTTAGTCTTTCAGTTTTTCTTGCTTTGCAGGGTCTGTACTTTTTCGGAATACTTGCTCTCGGCATTGCAATAATTGCATGTATTCTGGTTAGACATCAAGCATTAATGCACGAATTGCACAAGTTCAACTTGAAGAGGGTCGGTTTGCTTATCAGCCTTTCATTGATTATTTGTTTAGACCACTATTCTCGTTTTTCTAATCTCGTTCGCTTTCCTGTTGGGAATTCCTTTGGCGTTTTTCACTGCGTACCCGTTCAGCTCGGAAGAAGCTGAGAGACTCATCAATGAGGTTAGAAGGGCGCTTCTTCAGTTCACAGGAACAGCCTCTCACTCCCTTACCTCCCTCTCATTCCTCCTTCTCCTCTACCTTCTACGCAAGGCAGAGAGGTGGAATGAGAGGGATGCTGGTCCGGCGAACTGAAGTAGTGCCGTAAGAAGTAGACTGCGGAAAGCAAGAGTTGCTCTCCTCATTTTGCCCACTCTCTAACCGGTCAGAGTGGCGAGAGAGCGTGCAGAAAGAGAAGAGGCAACTCTTGCTTTCCGCACTCTTGTTAGAAGTCTTCACGAAATGGCGGAAAGATAAATAAGGCGACAATAAAACGAATAATGGGGTTGGTGTGAAGACACTTGCATTATTGTTGCAGAGCCGTTACGATATTTTATGGATCCGAGAAAGAGGCTTCTACTTCGCTCTCCCGGAAGCCCCATTCGTGGATGCATGTATGCTGGCATTGATGTCGGTAAGTTCAGGCAAATTGCTGTGAATAGTAGAAATATTATCTAAATTGCTTGTGACGATAACCGTTGCAGGCCTTTGCGCTCTATGTTGCCTGTACAACCGTGCCATTCTGGCATATGCATTACGTCCTGCATCGAGAAGTGATCATTGCGAATTGTTCAGCTTTGCAAATAAATAAAATATTAAAATATAAAAAAACACAACAGGCGAATAGAAGCGAGCATTCGAAATTGATGATTCGCGATTCGATGCGACGGCTTTTCGTCCAGGTATTCACTCAGTTTGGTACTTGTCTAGTTCTCCGGAAGAGTGTCTATCCTCCTTCCACCCCGATCACCAACTTACAAATACCTGATTAGGAATGAGTGAAACTCAACCGTTCTTCCGGGGAACTAGACGAGTGCCCTCAGTTTAACATATAATTGTGCATTTGCAGTTGAATGTGCCCGTCATGTTTGTCACAATTCCGATCACTCTTCTTCCGTTCCAAGCGCTGACCCGTTGCCTGCCCTTGAGTGAGATTTGATTTCTAGAGTTCGAAATACAGGTCGCCGTCTCTTCATTCCCCACACTCTCTCGCCTCTCTGAGCGGTGAGAGAGTGTGTGATAGAGTTCGAAATACGGGTCGCCGTCTCTTCATTCCCCACACTCTCTCGCCTCTCTGAGCTGCGAGAGAGTGTGTGAAATGAAGAGACGATTACCCGTATTTCGAGCTCTATTGGTTACTCGTGCATGCTGTTTCATCATCTTTCGGTGATTTTCGTCTTCAATGCTGTGAATAGTAGAAATATTATCTAAATTGCTTGTGACGATAACCGTTGCTGGCCTTTGCGCTCTATGTTGCCTGTACAACCGTGCCATTCTGGCATATGCATTACGTCCTGAATCGAGAAGTGATCATTGCAGTGGTTGGCGTCGTGGCGACGTTCTCCGTAGGCGACATCCACTCGTGCACAATCTCGTCCTCCTCTTTCTCATGCCCACTTATCGGAGAGTGATTACGGACGCAATCGCCAAATTCCGATCGCTCATGCCAGCGTCGAATGCAGTGGTGAATTTTCCGGCACTTCTTGGATATCTGGCCCAACCTTCGCTCACAGAGTACTCTATCCCTAGCGTTCTCATTTCCCACCCCGTTTTGCCAATGCGAGCGGTTGTTCTGGGCCAGATATCCAAGAAGTTCCAATTTGCCTGTGATTGCATCAATGATAAGGAAGATAGTGTTCATGAAAAAAGCACGATCATTACCTACATTTGCAGAATCATTCGAATGGATCGATGAGCGTGGCCGTTTCGGCACAAAATCGCAATAGTGTCGTCAGCCAGCGCGGAGTCTGATCTGTGGCGATTCCACCATGTTCTAACATCAAACCAACCATTCACCACGTTTCTGCTCTTCCCCCGACTAGACTTTGAAAGACAACGATGTGACTAGTCACTTCAACGTCTCGCTCACCTCATTCCGCGTACTCTCTCGCGTGAAACGCGGTAGATTTGCATAGTAAGTGACTAGTCACATCGTTGACTTTCAAAGTCTACTATACGAGTCTGAGTCTCCCGAACGTGGATGTCCTAGTTCGTTCACGCACAGTATACGGTAGAGTTCGAAATACGGGTAATCGTCTCTTCATTTTACACACTCTCTCACAGCTCAGAGACGCGAGAGTGTGGGGAATGAAGGGACGGCGACCCGTATTTCGAACTCTAGTATACGGCCTACTATTGTCGTGACAGGATCAAAGAAGACGCCGTAAATCGATTGTCAAAGACAAAGAGTTACACGTCTTCACAGATTTCATGGTTCAGTTTGAAACAGAGAACGATTTTGTGTGTTTCACAGTGTCTTTCAATTGCATTAGTGAACAATATGATTTCATCCTATGTAATGAGTTACGGATAATGCTGTCATCGATGCCGGGCCGGAAAACAATATTTCGAAACCATGGGAATCAGGGGTGTGCACAAACTTTCACGCACTCTCATTTCGCAATGCTCTCTCGCCGGTCAGACAGACGAGAGAGCGTGTGAAAAGAGGAGTGCGTGAAACTTTTTGCACACCCCTGATGGGAACATCACTGATAGCATCTGCAATGAAAGATACAGAGAAAATGTAATTGCATATGATTTCGGTACTTAGCCATGCAACCAATCTGCTAGTAGCGGGAATATGTTTGCTACGATGTTCCAGCACCATTGAGTTCCAGTTTCCAAATATTGTTTCAATTGATCGCATTTCATTGTTTATCTCAACTCACTTGAAAAATGACGAAGACCCGTAAAATAAAGGAAAGACGTGGATTTGGCTGACAACATTTGAATGTGGTACTCAGTAATTAGATATTAATGAACTAGAGCGGAGGAAGGTATGATGTGGTATCAATAACAAAGATGTGGCCAAGGAAGGTATTGCGATTTTTTGCCGATTTAGCGATTAGGAAATCTCCGTTTCGCTACTGATTCCGTGCTGAGAAACTCGATGCGCTCCTCGGTCTGACACGCATAAAGATATTGAGCATAGAATAACTACAGAACTAGAGTGGCGAGCTAGAAGAAGATGAGCTAGAACGTATGATGAGTTATCAATAGGTTGCATGCTCATTCCGTGCTGAGAAACTCGATGCGCTCCTCGGTCTGACTCGGGTCGAACGCCCGTTGCTCCCGTCGACGATACTCTTGCGTCACGCCGACGCCTGCAACTGAGCGACTTTCAGGGTTGCACATTATTTAGCTCCGCCCGTGTACCGACTCTTCCAGTGACTGAGTCATACAATTGCAAAATATAGAATGCAAACGATGATTCTAGATTCAAGTGACTAGTCAAAGTGCACATACGAGAAATTCTCCAGAGTCAATAAGCGCGCGGGTCAGAAAAAAATGACAATTCAATATACGAATCGCTTGATTACCAATATCACTAATTCTAACTGGACTGTTGTAAACAATGAGATTGTATGTGAACTATTAGGAAGAATCTACTAACCTCCCTGCCCGTCCGCGTCCTCATTGTAGTACATCCGATTGCTCTCCTCCTTGATCGTTTTCACTCCTGAAACTGTTGGATTCGAAACCCCAAATTATTGAGATCTTACTCAAAATGGCTCGAAAAATTGGAAAAATAGCCAATTCACAAATTTTTCGACTCACTTCGAACTTTGAATAGGATGCAGTAAAGGCAGAATGCGGCCGGAGCGAAGATTAGGACCTGAGAATGGCTTTTCTATCCTCTACTCCTCAGATTTCAGACACTGATTCTCATTTGTACCATCTCAAATTATCTGTATTGCACGGGAAAAATATGCTAATCAAAATTGCGTTGGCTAACCATGAGGAACAGCGACGAGATCTTCGCCCACCACGGAAGCCTGGTTGCGAGTTCCTCCAGGGTCAGGTCGCACTCGAATGCGCCTGAAATCAATTATCCCTAATGTTAAACTCTGCTTCTCAAATTGACCGTATAACAACCATCTGACGTTCTGATGGGTAAACTAGGTAGACTGACCCTTCTCATTGAAGCCGCACGTCCTCAACCGTGGCTCGATCAGCTCGTTCTCTGCTTGGGAGAGAGGGACGAGTATCCATCTGAATCGATTTCGAAATACAGAAGATGAAAGTCGGTCCGCGATTGCGTGATCTAACAAATGGTCAATAAACAGATGGTCATGACCGTATATCTTCATTTATTTTTCGATGATCCAGGTTTCCTAAAAAGGGATCGACAGCTCGTTCTCTGATTGGGATAGAGGGACGAGAGTCCATCGGAAATAACAAAGACAAATTTTTGTGAATGATTATAGCACGTAAATTTCAGTGATGCTAGCACGCATGCACTTCTCGACTGTCAAACTGTGTGCATGGAACTGTAAAAAAAGATTTAGTCGATGCGCACACACACCAGATCTCAACTGGCGTTCCCACCGACGAAAGGTTTATGAAAACTTCATAGCGTTGACATTGCTAACGTTGACATTGTTCACTCAATGAAACATTTCCTCACCCGGGATCCGTCGACCTGTCCGCCAACGGGTAGTTGAGGTAGCCACCGTGCACGCGGCCGTCCCCGATTCTGTAGGGAATTTTTGATTCATCGATTGTCAAAAATCGATAACTAACCTAAACGGCGTGCCTGCCTTCACCTCAGTCGGCGTAAGAGCGCCAGTGATGTAGTAGGGAAGATGGTCGAAGTCGGCTGTGACCTATGAGATTTATTGCTTGATGTTTTACATTGTTCCTAACACTTTTTATCGTTCAGGTAAGTGCCCTCGCTTAGAATTGGGACGAATTGCACTAGACACAACAAAAAAGAGCCCGCTTGCAGTACACAGCGTTCTGCCTCGACAGAGAAGGGTGAGCGATTTGCATGAATCGAACTGCAAGGACGAGGGAGAGGAAGGAT
The DNA here is from genome assembly GCA_900490845.1 of Pristionchus japonicus. Taxonomy (NCBI): domain Eukaryota; kingdom Metazoa; phylum Nematoda; class Chromadorea; order Rhabditida; family Neodiplogasteridae; genus Pristionchus; species Pristionchus japonicus. The sequence goes on along the minus strand of LS519875.1, from coordinate 3,550 downwards.
CGCTCTCCCCGCTCATTTTAAATAATTTGCATGGCGGGAATCTGATTCCTTTGTTTTACCCTTCTCTGGAGAGAAGAATGGGGGTCAGAACGCTGTGAGTAGGGTAGATGGTTCAAATCGGCCGTGACCTAAGATTTTCTGATCTTGCATTGTTGATTGGAAAATTTTTATCTTTCAGAATCAGGCGCTGGTTTAGAATTGAGGACGCATTGCCCTAGCAAAAAAAACGCAAGTGATGTAGTATGATGTTCGGCTGTTACCTACGAGATTGATTGTCTCTTTCTGATCATTTGAGTGAACGTTGATGTCCACATTTTGTTGATCCCAGGAACCAGGAGAAGCTCACCTTATCCGACAACTTCGTGATATCGATCGTAGAGTATCGGCCCGTCTCGCGACTGTCCACAACGATCAGGAATCTCCTGAGATTGTATCTTTCAATCTTCAAGCTCCTGCACTTTCCCGGACAACTCCAAATATCCCATAAGCTCATCCATCCCCGAATCATTGAAGGTCTTCTCATTTTTACTCTATTGTCCGGGAAAATGCAGGAGCGCCCAATTTTCAAACATAGTGCCTGATTTTGCATTATTTCTCTAAGATTTGCATCATCGTCCAAAAGGAGCTCTGAACCTACGCTTGCACTAAATCGTCTTGAAAGATCAACTCACCACACATCACTCGCATTTGCATTCTCCGCCACTTCGATCTCATATTCCATTTAATATCGTTTAGTTCTAGCAAGATCAGCATTCGACATAGATCATCCGCTTGTCAGACCCGATTGAGGTATAAACGATCAACTCACCACACATCCCTCGCATTCGCATTCTCCGCCGACTCCACTTCGATCTCCCGCTGGAAGTCCAGTTCATCCACGGAGTGCACGATGTACGGAGGCGGGTTGATGGAGCAGACGCGCTCGAGGATGTTCCAGGGTCTGGAATGGTGAGTAAGTTACAACTACGAAACAATCATAACGATTGCTACTGAGCAAGCGTCCCATGTGTGTTAGTTTCAAACAACACTTATTTTCAACACGCTTTTGAATTCCCGTAGAAACATAGTTCAGAGTTTGGCAAAGTTTGCTCGAGGATGTTCAACGGCCTAGAATCAGCATCAATTATAATTGAATCGCTTAAAAAACCGTATCGCCAATGATGCTTCATTGAAACAGTGCGTGTCATGTGCTCGCATTCATTTGTTGAAGCGCACACAACTATTCTGAACAATTCGTGCACTCATGACTCAGGGCGCTGCACGGGCGCCCACTTGTTCCACATGCCCTCCACTCTTGCTCGAATTTCACATGTTTCTCTTTTTCCACTTTTTCCAAAGCTCTGCTTATTCTAGATTTCAGAGAGTACTTACAATGAAATCATGCAACAGCTCGAAACTACAGTACTATAGTTCGCAGTTCGAACTTCCGAAATATCCGGCTAATAATAGCAATTATATCTTCCCTGCGATTTTACTCACTTCCTCTGAACTGGGGCCCACTTGTTCCACGTGCCCTCCACTCTCGCTCGGATTTCAGACTGCATTCTATCACTATTACTTAGTCTTACTGCTCACTAATTAGCTCACTTCTAATTTAAAAAATATATATATATATTCTGAGAAAAAGTAGAATAAATCTCACTTTCTCTGCACGGGCGCCCACTTGTTCCACATGCCCTCCACCCTCGCTCGGATTTCAGACTGCATTCTATCACTATTACTTAGTCTTACTGCTCACTAATTAGCTCACTTCTAATTTAAAAAATATATATATTCTGAGAAAAAGTAGAATAAATCTCACTTTCTCTGCACGGGCGC
>LS519830.1:38907-79714 GCA_900490845.1 Pristionchus japonicus | reverse complement strand
GGCTACCGTACCTCGCTCTTGTCCTCCTCCACCAACTGCTCTTCCGTGTACTACACCCCCACCCCCTCAACTACCGGGCCCTCCCAGTACTCAATCACCGTATCCCTCAATATCTGATCCCCTACCGTATCTCATCAATCTACTAACAACTGGCTACCGTACCTCGCTCTTGTCCTCCTCCACCAGCTGCTCTTCCGTGTACTTCATCCTCACCTACCGTGCCATTCCATTTCTTATCTACCGTACCCCTCATTAGCCAACTGACCCCTACCGTACCCCTTCCTCTCCATCTATCACCAACTGGCTCAACCGTACCCCAAGTTGCCCCCACCGTCAATCGCCAATTGACTCTACCGTACCTCACTCTTATCCTCCTCCACCAGCTGTTCCTCGGTGTACTTCATCCTCACAGTCTCCGCCCAGCACGTCTCGGCGGGGAAGAGACGCTTGCGGGGCTGGCACTCGCCTGAGGAAAGGGTTATTCGTTGACATCTATTAGCCAGAGGAGCTCTATTGCATGGCAATATTGTACTAGTATTTGTACAGACCGAGAAACACCAAACTGTTGCGATTCTGGATATTTTTTTTCTCGTTTGTGCGGCTGGCACTTTTCTAGGATCTGAAGATGTTACAACAGAACTACAAATTGGTTTCAATTAATCCATTAGCTATCGTATATTTTTGCTGCCTTTTATCGCAGCGCGAAACGCAACTATCCCAACTGGGAGCTCTTTCAAGTTTATGTTTTAGTTGATGTAATGATTCCAACAGAAACTATCTGTAGAATATCTCGCAACATTTCACTATACCGAGAAACTGAACTGCACCTGCCCACATTTTTTTTCACGGATTTGGACGAAAAATCAGATCTCCAGTTCTTTTCGTGATAATAATTATCGATTGAAACCTAACTCTCCCTAATACACTAAATGGAATGAATGGACAACCTCACCCTTGGTTGCATAATAGAAGATGTGCTCGAAGACGATTCGCTGCTGGTCGTTGCGCGGGATGGGATGCGAGAGGCGGAGGAGGTCTGTAGATTGGGTCATCAATAGCCAATTCAGAATTTTGCCGTGGTGAGACCGCAGAAGAAGCTCTTTCTTCGAGATTAGATGGTGCAATCATTACAAGAGAGATTGTCAATTCAAGCCGCTTCTCTTGAGTTTCGCAAGTTGCTCAATTTCAAGACTTATTATCAAACACAATAGTCGATGTGCATATAAATTACACCAACCAATCAATCAACCACCGTACCCTTGTGACTCCATCCGTTCCTCGATCGATACTTGGTCACGGCCACCGCCAGCTCCTCGGGCGTCTTCGAGAGGTACCTGTAATTAGTTTAAACTGTCCTGATTGTAGATTTCTGGGCATGAACAAGTGGGAGATTAGTAAGTGTGCGCTGGGTAAGCGTTTCAGTGATACTCGAAAACGAGAGTAGTCAGGACTAGATCAGTAAATCCTTGAATAATTTTTTGATCAACAAACGAGAAACCCTTGCCACCTGCCATCCATCAAGACAAATGGCGAGTATGAGTTTCAGCTACACCTCAAACCCGCAACGTTAGTGGATTCGGGCAATAAATTGCAATTTTGCTCTCGCATAATTCTTTATCACGCCTGTCACGTAAGAATCGAGCTAGAATGACAATTCTTGGGAATGGAGCAAAAATGGCAACATGAGTTGGCATCAGATTTGGGCACCTCTAGGCATGCCCTAGTAGCCCCCAAAGTCTCATTGTGCTGAGATCACTCTGGAGCTCCATGCACACTGTCGTCTCCGTGAATCCCCAACTTTGAACGCGATTATCTCGCTTCTGATGTATTTTTGAGCCAACTTGTCCTTAGTATGACCCCCTCTTATTTCCCGAGCTCTATCGATCTAAACAAACTAGAAGTCGAAAAAGTGATCCTGAACGATGCTACACTTCAGGACCCATAACTCAAAAATTTAGGTAACGGCGCGGCTAATATCTTAATATGTTATGTATCTCGTCGAGCTCTATCGAATGAGTGGCTGACGCAAATTTTGGAATAATCCTACGATGTACTTCGCCCCTTTTAAGAAATCATGATCATTTGAAGTTATTTTATCGCATTCATTTCACACCGCGCACCTCAGAGTGCGCGGGGTGAAATGAAACACATTTCGCTCTCCCACCCTTTCTCTCGATTTCATTCATATGTTTCATTTCACCCCGCGAAATCCGAGGCACGCGGTGCAAAATGAATGCGATAAAATAACTTCAAATGATCATGATTTCTTCAAAGGGGTGAAGTACATCGTAGGATTATTCCAAAATTTGAGTCAGCCACTCATTCGATAGAGCTCGACGAGATACATAGCATATTAAAATATTAGCCGCGCCGTTACCTAAATTTTTGAGTTATGCGTCCGTAAGTGTAGCACCGTTCAGGATCACTTTTTCGACTTCTAGTTTGTTTAGATCGATAGAGCTCGGGAAATAAGAGGGGGTCATACTTAGGACAAATTGGCTAAAAAATGCACCAGAAGCGAGATAATCGCGTTCAAAGTTGGGGATTCATGGAGACAGTGTGCATGGAGCTCCAGAGTGACCCCAGCACAATGAGACTTTGGTGGCTGCTAGGGCATGCCTAGAGGTACCCAAAACTAATGCCAACTCATGTTGCATTTTTGCTCCATTCCCATGGTCAGCTCGATTCTTTCGTGACAGGCGTGTTATTTACTGGTTCTTATCATCAACAACAAGATATCATCATCATCAGAGATATCCCAGCTCTGGTACTGGGAGATTCCAAAACCGTAAACTACTCACCAGTTCTGGAGGCCCTACCTATTCCCCGGTTATGCTCAAGGGATCAAGAGCCATAGACTACTCACCAGTTCTGGATGCACTTCCTCATCACTCGGCCCCATCCCGTCGACTTGCGCACGGGAGTCTCCTTCTTCGCGAGCTGGAATTTGCCGTTTGCACACTTTCGGAAACTGTCAAGCACTAGGTCTACGATGTACTAGGCCCCAACTTTTATTTGAAATTGCTCGTAACACCATGTTTACATTTAAAATGTGTTGGAAACCATAACGAATAATCTCCCTCGACATCCTATGATGTTCTATGCAATGCGAGTATGATTCGGCATGTCAGGTGAATGTTTTCTTTAATTCTTACTACGATTTCTTGAATATCTGAAACTCACAACCCATCATCTTCCTCGCCTGGTGGTCTATTCCTCTCTAATTTTCTCTAATACCACAGATTTCGAAAAAAAAATGTATTGTAATATAGGGACCACCATCGTGGGAACCGGAAATTGAAAGCCACAAAAAAGTAGGAGGCAGAACCGGAGTGTGAAAGCCGCGAACCGGGTTTTAGAACTACCGATCGCAAAGTGACCTTTTTTGTGTCAACGTTCGAGCGACTTGGTTTATCCATCGATATTTATACTTTAACCTGTAAGGGCGTGAGTTTTGTGTTTATGCGAGCTAACTAGGCACCATGGGGATGCTCTCTGCTAAATCTGCCGCATATCCTAGAGCGCCCACGATAGTTATCGCCGTGTTACGTTGTAACGCGTTTTTTCTGTCGCTTGTATGCTCGATTTGAGTACTTTAGCCTGATTTGCCGCGAGCTCTGAGGTTATGTACGCTTGCTATGCACTATGACCGACGTGTGAAGCCAAAAACTAGCGAAGTTTCCCGTTCCCCTCGATTTGCATAGCCATTCTCCCGTTTTTGGCGTTTGCACTGTGTATGTTTTTCGATCGAAAATCAACTTTACAATTAGCCTGATTTGCCGCGAGTTCTGAGTTTTTGTACGCTTGCTATGCACTATGACCGACGTGTGAAGCCAAAAACTAGCGGAGTTTCCCGTTCCCCTCGATTTTTATAGCCATTCTCCCGTTTTTGGCGCGTGCCCTTTCATAGCAGCCGACCACATTGATTAAGCATTCTAATTTTCATATACTGCGTGGTGGCAGAGCTTATTTATCGATCCCTAAGAAAACCATTCTCTGCTCACAAAAAATACAATGTTTAGAGATGTATTTACACTAAAGCCGTAGAATAGTACATTTGATCCGGAACCGGAACGAGGAAGAGAGCCGGCAAATAAAATGAACCGCGACCAATGCACCGTCTCTAGCCTTTCCACACGCAGTGTTCTTTATTTTGCTATTTATTTAATTCTTTTTTGTTTTTAAATTTTTTTTTTATTCGAGGGATGAAAGGACACATGAAAGCTATTGATTTGAATGCATACAGACATCCCAGAGTGAGAGTGGCTGATTTGATGGTGGTCCCTAATTGTAATACAGCAAATGGCTACAACATCGTTCATACCACGATTCATTACGCTTTCAACGATCTTTGAAACCCACCAACTCTCTCGTCTTCCTCTTCCTCGCCTGGTGGCCGGGCTCCTCGTGCCGCTTCTCCACCTCCTCCTCGTGCGTGATGATGATATCCGCTGCAATTAATTAGTTAATTAATTGTGTAATTAACTAATTAATATAATTTCTCTGGCATAGGCGTTTAGAGTCCTTGTTTAATTATGTTTCATGTGTAAGTTAAACTGGCTGGGCATCTACGTCAACGATGAGCGCCAGAATGAGCGTATGAAAAAAATCACTATTACTTCCGCCTGCACAGTTCACGTACATAGAATGCACGCACGATACACATTCGTTGCATTCTCGCATCACTTGCTACAGGCCTTATCAGTTTGGTGTCATCGCTTTCAATAAAAGGCAAACATTGAACAGCTTTAGGTTTCACGCTCAGACAAAATACGCTGGTGGATTCTGCTCAACAATTTTACAAGTACAGCTATTGTTAAAACATAAATAAAAAAAAGAAGACCCTCTATGAGATCGAGTCTTGTCTCTTTGGGTTCCTCACCATCGACTTAAGCGTGACCTTACAAGACTAAAGACTTGTTAGACTAAAGCGTGTCTATATCGTTAGAAAAATCAATAACTCACCGGCGACCATCTCGCAGTAGGCGACGTACGAGAAGAGATGCGTGGCGGTGCGACAGATCTGAAGAAGTGATCTTTGATCTACACATTTTTCGAAATAAAATATCAGTTACAGAAGTTAATTTAGTTAGTTCACCAGCGGAAGACTTGAAGCTACAATATCACTTGCATCAGTGAACCTCGACTACTATACCATTCGTGAAACTCAATTCTCACTTACAATGGACACCACTATTTGCGGAGTTTTTATTACGAATCTCCAGGAAACGTAGCATCACTTCAATCTTCCACTGTACTCCCACCTACCGTATTCACTAGTCAAGCCGTCGAATTATGCATTACTACCGTACTCCATTTACCGTATTCACAAGTCCGGTGGCCTCCTTGTGTATCACTACCGTACACCTACCGTACCTCCAACCTCTGATTTCGCTAGAATACCGTATCCCACCTACCGTATTCACTAGTCCGGTCGCCTCCTTGTGCATCTCTCGCAGATACGCGTAGAAGGGATGGGCGACGAGGTCGGCGGGCGCCTTGGACAGAGAGGAAACACTGCAAGCAATGAGTTTATCAAGTTGAAATCTGTCATGATATCGAGGTTTCAGGAACTTATCAAGCGCGATGATGGCGAACCCCGCTCAATGGTGTAGTCACTAGTTGATTAAAATTGTGAATGACTGAATGATCCCATTTCTTCGGCGGTTCATCTAGGTTTCACGCATACGCTAAACTTGATGGGCTAGCTGTGTCAATGATGCGCATCCGTTCATCACTTTGCAATAACATCAATTAATGAATGAAAAATAAGTAACTGACAGAAAATCACCCGAAATAATTTCAAAGATTCATCGCGGTTTCGCACATTGATCAAAATAGTTCGCCAAGTCTGGGCAACGAATTCGATCCGTTTTGTTCCACATGTTTGATCACCACAAACCAGAACCTGGATCGCTTAATGTCTGTCAGTTTCACACGCGCATATATCAATTTCCATGGACTAGCTTCGCCAATGATTTTGAACTGTAGATTGAAAAATAGGTATTCACCACTCACCCGAATCTCGAACACAACGCGAGTGCGAGCAGTATGGCCTCCTGCTTCTGGCTCTTGCCCGTGAGGGAGACCTCCCGGAGGGACTCGAGGATGAGGGAGGCGCCGCCTGAAGTGAGGACATTCAATATCAGGGAATCTGCTTGGTGTTTGCTAGTCACATAGTCACCACTAATGACCACAATGAATTGGTAGGCGATGGTATGCTCCGATCTCTTACAATTAATTTTCATCGATGCCTAGTGAAGGCATGGCACATTTCGGTCACATGCTTGGAACTAACATCTTGCTAGGTGAGTGGCTAGTAATTGACGAGGCCTATCAGAGCGAAAACAATTCAAATCACCTTCAATACAGCTTGCTCTGATCAGTACGCGCTTTTCAGTTCTATGTCCAGAACTAATAGCAACTAGAAGTGGAAAAATCGTCACCCAACCTTTAATGATGATCTCCTTCAGTGCCTGGACGTTCTCCATCGTCAGCTTCTGCTCCTTGGCGTAGAAAGTGCCGCCCGTCGCACCTGTGATGGGGAGAAAGGTAACGAATCGCTCATTACTAGCCATTTTAGAGACTATTAAAAATGCAGTGTTATTATTTGCTAGAAAAAACGACGTGACATAGAAAGACGATGTGAGTGGAACCAATTCAGACGATAACGAGAGAAGTTCAATGGAATCTGAAGCGTAACATAACCAACCGAGAATGAGGAATCTCCTGATCCTGTTCTCATCGGAGACTGCGAGCGTAGCGTAGCCCTCGCTGTTCTTCTTCTCAAATGATTTATTTTTTAATAGCGATTTCTGAAAAAAATTTAAGCTGAAATGCTATGTTTCAGATGGAAACCAAAAGAAAGGTATTCTTCCAAGAGCAATATTGCGCACTTCTAATGGAAAACTCACCACCGTCTCGCCCTTGGGCAGCTTCTCTCCAGCCAGCAACTTCACCTGCCAGCATCCGGGCGCATCCTGCGATCGATAATCAATCAATAACGACCAAACAATACGGTATTTGACGCATTCGAAGTGTTGACATTGAATTTTGATGAAAATGAAGCTAATTAGCTATATTTATGCGAATTAATAACCTAATTAATTAACTTAATTACCTCGAGCAGCGTCGTGTCCTTCTTCTCGACCATCGCAGCGACGATGTCACCGGCAGTGGAGAGCGAGGAGGAGACCATCACGGAGGTTGGTCTGAAGGAGAAAGTAGTGAAAGGAAAGATTGGACAATAAAAGCATAGAAACAGCGGCGGAACGAGTCCAACATGAGCGAAAGGCAAGCAGTAGCTGCGAAGCCACTGTCAAAATAACGGGCTAATACCGTAACCACAATCAGAAGCGGTATTTCAAAAGCGGCTACTACCGTAGTTAGAAAAAACTCAAAACTGGTTTAAATATCCAATGCGTTTTCGTTTTCTTATAGGTTGTCTCCTTTGGAATAACAGATATTAGAGAAACATAGAGAATGAGCTCAAAGCGTCCCCTTCTCGCGTAAGAGTGAGAGAGTTAAAAGGAAGAGTTTACGACCAAGTTGAGTGCGGGGTGTCAATTCAGCAGAGGGAAACGCCTTGCTACGGAAGTGGCCTATGATAGATAAGGGAGGCTGTCTCAACAGAACCGAAAGATCGCGGCCAGAAATTCGTGAGAGGAGTAATAAAGCGACACATGCACGTAGGGAAAGGGTGGAATAACAAGATTAGTAACGTCATATTCACGCGAAATGATGTTTATGCAAAAATATCTGCACTTTTGGGCATTGCGACTCTCTCAAGAGACCGAAACATGAAAATTGCGAGGAAAGTTGGTTGAAATAGGGCGGATTTCCTATTGCACAAACATGACCACGCGATACGCACGCAATATTGTGCAATATGTCGAGGAATCAGCGAAACGAGTCATGCTAATAACACCTTGACTTACTGGCATATTGAGAAAGACTTCAGCTCGCTTTCCTCTTGTGAAACTAGCGTTTAGAGGGAGAAACCAACGAAAAGGCGCTGTTTTATCGCCTGGGAAACGTGAAAGCGCAAGTGAAGGGACGAGAGAGGGCAGAGAAAGAAAGAAGGAAACAAACGAAGGGTGAGTCACTCTGGGGAGTAGTGAGAGAGAGGGAAGAGAGGCATTGGAGCGAGATCAAGAGAACACGCGGGTTCACATGTGCACATTCTCACAGCCTTGAACGATTCGGTCTTCTTAGGTAGATCTCCTTCATTTCAAGAATGAGTAGTAAAATTCGGCCATTCTTAGGATAAACAAGAAGTGCAGTTAATTTCTTTTGATTCCTTCATGTGCATTCCGAACAACCACGTCCTCTCTACGATTTATTTATTCCTCTTTACAAAGTTCAATCTAGGAGCAAGACTGAACAGTCAGTCAACAATTGACTACATGGGGGGTCTCCCGGGTGGTCAGTCCCGTTTCTTCCCCCGCCGATTCTTGAGATATTCGAGCACGATTGGCTTGTTCTTCTCGACGACGAATCTGTTCACCTGAATGATTAATATTTATTTAAATTAATTAATTTCGAAAATCGATTTAGCTAACCTCTCGCCAGCGGGAAATGAGCGTGCGCACCTTGATGGTCTAAAAAGCGATTTTGAAGGTTGATCTTTGATCTTTGATCTCTCACCTCCTCCTCCTTCATCTTCTTCAGCCGCTCCTTGCCCTCCTTGTACTGCTCGTCCAGATATTTCTGCAATTTTTTTTGAATTATATTAATTTAAAAAGAAATTTAAAAAAAAAACAACCTTGGTGCTCCTGAGGAAAGCGCGCTTGCGGAGCTGTCGAATGATCAGGATCTGCAGAGGGGGTACTGATGTATGCTGTTTGAGAGTACGGTAGAGTATCATATCTCTATATCTACCGTAATCTGGCCGTATTTTCCTCGCTACAGTAACCCAACCATATCTCCTGCCGTAACCCTACCGTATCTCCTACCGTACTCCTACAGTAACTCACAGTCGTGACGAGCAGGATTGCCAGGCAGAGCTGAATAACGCGGACGCAGTGTCTCGCGTTGACCTCGTCGATGATCAGGCCGAACAGCGAGAATTCCTCTGGAAGAAGTTGATCTTTGATCTTTGATCTCCGATCCCTCCCCGCACTCACTCTTTCCGCAGAAGAGTCGGTCCGTGATGATGGAGCGTGGGGGATCGCCAGTTTTGGCTGGAACGCTGCAGAGTTCAGAGATCAGACTTCAAGAGATCAAAGATCAAAGATCAAAGATCAAGCCGCTCACGTCTCAATCCATGAGCCGATCTTGGGATCGCACCAGAGATCTTCTTTGAGGTCCTTCCACTCGCCGTTACTGTCGCGGTACCTTTTAGGAACTTTTTGTGATCTTTGATCTTTGAACTTTGATCTTTGATCTTTGATCCTTGATCTTTGATCTCTCCGACTCACCACAGATTCTTCCTGTTCACATTGAGTGAGAGCAGATCCCTGAACCACTGCCACTTGCCTGGTATGTGGCATGAAACACGCGTTTGGTCTGGGCTGAGTTTCACCTGGAAAAGGGTTACGGTATATTGATTGGTTACGGTAGTCAATAATGTCTACAGTACCCTACCGTACCTTATCGCAGATGTATCCACGTGGGCAGCGGGTCGAGAACGATCCGAGTGAGATGCACGAAACTGAGATTATCGATTGATCAGCTAATAATCGATTCAAATAAAAAAAATCAAATAAAAATGTACTAGGAGTGATGAAGCAAGCGGCGTTTTCGATTGCGATTCTCTTCATATCCGATGTCTGAAATGGATCGATATTGGTTACAGTAACCTAATGCATAGTTAATCAATATGTCCTCGCGATTACATTATCCTATGACCAATCAATGTACAGTACCGTTCCGACCCACTCGATTTCACCGTCCGATGCGTGGTGCGAGCACTGCACATCCTAAACGGAATCGATCGATCTTCCGTAAACCACCGTCGCCTACCGTAACCACGAAGCGGTTGTTCGCGATGAGAATACGGCCGGGAGCGCACTGCAATATCGAATATGCGATGAAAAATCAGTTCTCGATCACTCACCGTGAGCGTGTCGCCGCAGTTATGGTTGATCTGACCTGAAATAAGTCAATCGATAATCTACCGTAGCCGGCAAATCGTAAAGCCTCAGTTCACGATAGGATACCGTACTCTTGGCTCGCATGGGCATCTCGCAGTTGGTGCACTTCGTCACTGGCGGATTGCTATCTTTGCACTTGGTGCATCCTCAAAGATCAAAGATCAAAATTCAAATTTCACTTATGGCGCCAAACTGATCTACAGTAACCCTCGTCTACCGTATACCTGTGCCCGTGACGGGGAGAACTTCCTCCATGGTGACTTTGACTGCGGCAGAGGAGTACGGTAGCGGGGCGTACGGTAGGAGGAGAAGGGCGAGGGCGAGCGAGGCCATGGCGACCGCTCGGGACGAGCGAACGGGCGGCGAGTGAGGGGAGAGGAGAGGAGAGGGCTATTTGTACGCGTCATGGGTTATGTAAATGGTGCAGTTTTCGATTGCAATTTGCAATGTGGAGATGAACTTATTGAAATTGCTTTATCGTTTTTTTGCATTCTTTACAACAACTCAACGATGGTGAAGTAACAAGGCACGCATGATACGAGTTTGGGAACATAGAGATGCCCTGCGAATATGCTTGTTCTGAGGTCAGGGTCAATAAGTACATTTGTCTTTACGAAGTCGAATAGGAGCGATATTAGCAACAAGGTGATACGAAACTGAAGGCGAGACACCGCGGGAACCGGAAGTCGAAGAACCGTCGTTTAATCACTGAAGTGTCCGTATCTCTCCAGCGTTCTCTTCATGCTCTCCATCTTCCTTCTGTTGTCACTCAGCATCTTCTCCGCTTCGTCCTTCACATCGTTTAGGGTCTGAAGAAAATCAGTTTGCGATAGCACCAAACGGTTTTGAGCCGATCGATATCCGTGCGGTTACAGTAACGAAAAGCATTGATTGACATCCAGCCAGTCATTCACTATTCCTATCCCCATGATTCGACGAAACTTCATCAACTCAAAGCACAGGATCTGCTACTGAGAGTGTTGCTACTAATTCAAAGGCAATGTGGAAAAATCAGTGAACACTCACCGCAATAATGGCCGTATTGTTGGCTGATTCGAATCGGCACTCGGCCAGTTCCGCCTCGAGTTGGCGGATCTGAAAGGGCGATGATTACGGCTTTCCAGAATCATAGTGGAACTCTCTAATAAAGAAGCAAATTTCACATTTTTCTATTACAAGTAGAAACCGTTCCTAGGGACATTTCTCTATCAAACATTACCTTTCGGCATAACACTCCAATTTTGGACAATAAAGAGTGCACAAACACTAACGAACCTTGCTCTTCATCAACTCGTTCTCATCCAGGGTCGCGATCAGTTCCTGCACGGTTCCCTGACTCTCCAGAGAGGAGACGTGCACCTCGGAGAGACGGGTGCTGCAATTTTGAAAGATATTAGCAAGCTGAACTTCGAGTTCTCAGATATTGACATATTTTTCAGATAAGAGAGCAACACTCAAAAGCACGTGAAGATTGATCGATTTTTTTTTGCTATGGTGAGAAATGGTCCGAAATCACGTTCACTCCTTCATTATGTAGATATGAATTCGGTGAAACTCATCGTGTTCAAGTAGTTGCTTGCATGTAAACGATAAAATGTGAATCAATTTCGCAAAACTGAAATGACTCACTTCAGCTCAGCAATTCGTCCCTGCAGTCTCGCGTTCTCCTCTCTGACTCTCTCCATCTCACCGAAGGCAGGGGCGCGCTGGAGGAGTGGCTGCTCCTGGACAAGGCTTCGTTATGTCGTGAATCAATAGAAGCACCTTGCTTTTTATGGTACATTTATTCTTTTTTTCTCTAGAGGATTCGCTGATTGACTCAAAATCATGATGAGATGATCAGAATATCAGGTGTATCGCAGCATTCTACTCACCCTGGCCTTCGTCTCCATGGCATCCCTCAGTCCCTTCTCCAGAGACGCGACTTGCTGCGTGAACAGAGCGATCGACTGGTCCTTCTTGCGGATCTGAGAAGTTTTATTTTTATTTTCATCTTCCAATCGGGTTTTTTTCGAATCGAGTTGCGTTTCACAGCTCTTTAATTGCCCTTCTGAATAAGCGATAATTAGTTCTGCTGCATGGCCTTAGTGTCAATAATCATGAAGATGAATTTGATTGGGCTTTGCTACAGCTCAGATGAAAATCTCTCCTTCTCGCAAGTATGTATAGTTCCTCTATTTCTTCTACTTGTGACCTTATTTTCGTTTTCCTTCGACTTCGAATTCATACTTGACATATTCCTCTCACCTCCTCATCCTTCACACGAATCATCTCGTTCTCCGCACTTAACTGTCGCTCCAGCGTCTCGTTCTCGTAGGTAAGAGCGTCCACTTTGGATTTGAACAGGGTACATGCCTGTTGAAATAAACTTCTGGGGCCGAAAATAGCAACCAATTCAAACTATTACTCGTCACAGTGGAATATACGATACGAGAAGTTCTCAACTAACATCAGTAACTTTCTCCAGCTGCGTCCCCAGACCGTCAGCCTTCTTCAATAGTTCGGCCATTCTGGGTTGGATCAGGGTTGCCTCCTGAAAATATCGTGGGGTTCAGGCATTGAACGACAAATAATCAAGCCAAAAAAGTTAATTACATTGTTCGCCTGCTCGAGTTGCTTGGCAAGTCTCTCGTTCTCAGCAGTCAGTTCGGCCACAATCGGCTGCAGAAGGGATGATGCCTAGGATGAACAAGTTTAGATTTTGCAAAGCGTCAGTGAGAAAACATCTTTTACATTCGAATGAAACGAAAATATTCGATTTCCGAATCGCTTATATCCTTGAAGGAAGTTTTCACCTTCGCATTCTCCTTTGTCTCCTCCAATTCCCTCTCCAGTTTCTCCTTCTTCGTGGAGAGCTCGTAAACCTTCGACTGCAGCAGGAAAGACTCCTGTAAAAAAAGATACGAAACACTATTCAAAATGATTCACAATCAGCAAGATAATAATCGCACATTCGTTTTCTCCTGAGTCATCTCCTCCATCTGCTTCTCCAATCTCTGGCTCTTAGAGGACATCTCCTGTAGTTGAGAGCGGAGCACAGTTGATTCCTGAAGGATCTCTTTCAGATTCAGCATCACACGCTGCGAATTTGCCGTTGAAAGTACTCACCTGGGTAGCCTCCTGTGTCTCCTCTAGCTGCTTCTCCAGTCTGCCATTCTTTGCAGATATGTCCTGCATTGTGGAGCGGAGGGCGGACATTTCCTGAACGTTCTCTTTTCAGACTCAATACCACAGAATGAAAAGTCGCCACTGATGTTTCTTACCTTGTTAGTCTCCCCTATTTTCTCCAGATCCTTCTCCATTGCATAGTTTTTCACAGTCAGCACTTGCATTTTCGAGCGAAGCTCGGTTGATTCCTGAACGGTTGATTCGGTTGATCTCTATTTGTCATCATCACAATCTTGGAAATAGCCGCTTAAAGTTCTTACTAGAGGTCAAAATAAAGGTCACCATCTCATCATTTCACACACTCTTTCCCTGGTCAGAGAGGCGAGAGTGTGTGTGTGAAAAGAAGAGACGGTAACCTGTATTTCGAACTCAAATCTTACCTTCGCAGACTCCTGCATTTTCTCAACTTCTCTCTCCAATGCCTCATTCTTCGCAGTGAGCTCCTGCACTTTTGTCTGCAGGACGGCGGAGGTCTGCAAAATCATTCTCACTAGCTCATGTTAGTTTTCATGCCACTCTACGCTAACTATTCGTAAACGCATCACGTAAACATCATGTAACGAATTTCGAAACGATCTTTCGAAATAATCAATAATCCATACATTAACAGTATCCTGCATCTCCTCGAGCTGCTTTTCCATCATGGCAATGGATTCAGCTTGAGTTCGAAGGATATGAGTGATTCCGTCAGAGGAGTGCGAGGAGTGTGAGGCGATCGAGTCTGAAGTAATAACGATTGCCTTTCAATTGTGTTTCACGCACACTGGAAAAGTAGGCAGACCGGTGATTTAACAATTATTTATCGTTTTTAGGGCTCTAGAAAACTTATTCAAAGTGAGAGGACGAAAGATCTATGAAGACGTTTGAAAGATATTTCGAAACCCACAATTATTCAGCGTGTTCTCCACTTGGCCCGATCCTACACTGCTCTGCCCCGTGAGAGTCGTCGTTGAGACGAGCATGGGAGGGATGATGAGCGAGTCGTGCAGGGTGTGCGTGATCGAGGGGTAGGAGGTCTCTGCAACCCGCGGATGATTTCAAGAACCGGCTATCCAACTCATTAAAAAAACTGTACTAGGTTGGGGGAGGGTTTGTGGGTATGTGGCACTCTAAAGTCCTGCCAGTCCTGCCTTTACTTTCCATGGCTCATCTTCACTTTCATATCTTACTATCATTGTTACCGTTTCATGACTACATTGTTTCACAGCATTTTGAGCAGGCCATTTTACCAATAAGGAAATTGCACGAATGAAGGGATGTTTTGGTGTCATTTTGCTATCGATCGGATGTCAGAGATATCTTCAGTTTCGAAATGCCAATCAACTCACCGACTCCCGACTGGATCACCTCGAAGTCGTCCATGCAGAGACTGCTGAGGTCGTGAGAGTCGGTCGCCATGTCTGAAAATTAGATTAGTTGAACAAACAATACCAATACTGGTCCGGCTTGTACGAGAATAGTTGGTCAAAACTGCATCGAATCAATATGTAAAACCCCTCGCGAGTGCCGAACGCGGTAAACAACAACCCTACTGTCCACGCCGTGTTACGTCCTGCCCTATCTGAGTTGCAAGAAACGGAAAGAGTGAGAGACTCCTACGAATCGAACATAAGAGTGAGCTGATCGATGAAGATTAGGATAGTCACATGCGACACTACTTTCGAAAGAGTGTGTGTTTCAAAAGCGGGGAAAGTGAATCAGTGGGCGTTAAACTGACACAGATCTTTCTACCTAGTATCCTACGTACCGTCCGGAAAGCCGAGGGAGGCATAGAGAGAGCCAGATAGAGAGCAAAAACGAGTGACACAACAACAAAAAATGTACTGCCCAACACTCAGTAAATCATATGGTGGCACAAGTGGAGAGGGGATGAGAGGGGGAGAGAGTGACCTCGGCAGTGGGGAAGGAAGTCAACAACAGTAGTGTATGTGTGCACTGCAATCGATGCTGATTCATTAGTAAGGAGGAGTAATCAGTTGACTGGGACGGAAAAGACGATAGTCACTGGTGAAGATGATTAAAATCAAACTGTTCCTAATAGTACTTCAATACGAATACAGGACGGGGTCCATAGAGGTAGAAGTACTCAGCAATCAAATGACTGCGACGCGTGAGGAGAACAGCTAGTGAGGAATGGCTCTGGATACAACTGCAGGAGTTCCCGAACAATAAACAGAAGGGAGACGCGATAGAACAACAATAGAGAAAGTAAGCACAGCCAGGGGAGTTTCCAAAGAACAGCAGGACTCTATCTAATCAATCATAAAGACTTGCAGAGCCTTTAAAATAATAGATTAGGGAAAATGCTGAATCGCACAATAGAAGGAAGCGAAGAGAGCACTAGAGAGCAAGGCCACTAGGTTCTTTCGCGGTGAGTCACGTAGATGGGGAAATAGATCTGTATTGCGATAGGTGAGAACAACAATCGAATGGTCAGCGGAGAGGAATTCGCGGGGACGAATCAAATGGAGCCAAGAAAATTAACTTAACCCGCCGAAAGACAGATAAATATGGATGGAGTAGATCATCAGCACCGACCAGTGTTCTTTCCCTATGAGCGAGTTGCGAAAAGAAGAAAACGAGAGAGGGAGAGAACTATCTAGAGAGAGAAAGGTCAGAGCGGGGAAGTAAGTTCCCTTGCGAGAAACTCGCAGTGACTGCGCAACACCTGACCTGGCTCACCAAGTAGAGAAAAGAGAGGCGCTCTCGCCATTTCACACGCTATCTCACCCTACCCAACCAATGAGACGACATGTATTACTGTCGATTGCCCAGCAGGGAACAAAGCGAGAGCAGTGATAAGATGTGATACTGATATCGACAGAAATGGAGAGGAGAAGAGGTATTTCAAAATATCAATGGTGGAACGCGACTGGGATGCCATAAAGGGACGCTTGTTTACAACCTGCAATAGGGAATGCACAGAAAGAGCGGGTATTCAAACTTATGAATAGGTAGTGTCACACCCAATCATGTTGCAGGTACTGCTACTACTTTCCATTCAAATTGGAAGATATAAAAGAAGTTTATCACGCAAAAATCATTAGAATCGCTTGTTCCTCCAAACAGCGATGAGTTCGCGAGCGCGTTCGTGAGTGAGATGATTACAGTTGCTACAAAAAAGTTGATCGATGAGTGACGGTCGAAGTATGTAGTTGCTTTTTTCCTTACTCTGATCGACATTGGTGCTCCATGCTGAAACTCTCACGGTCGTAAGTGACCATTTCATAGTCCAGTGTGATTTCGCGCTCCATCTATAATTCCCTATCTTTAGCTCATCAAACTCAATAGTTTGTTCTTTAAAAATGCAAAAAACGAACACATCTACCGGTAACAACGTATCGACCATCGCTCCCGAGTGGCTCAACTTTCTTCACCTCAGTGTAGCAACCTTCGGGGCATGTAATGTTGGTTTGCTGCGTTTGAGGAAATGTTTTGATTTCAATAATCAAAATGCAACCTTCACTTGTGGATTTTCGACGTATGCTGGTGATTTTAAATCATCTATTTCGATTGAAAACCCCTTGCATGTGAGATTTCTGAGGAAACAGTTTTCAATAAATTTATAAATTTTCTACCTACCCTTTGCTTTGTCTGAGAAAATCCTTTTCCAAATCTTCAAACTCCTCCCGTTTGTTTTTATTGCATGGTTTGTTGTCTAGATCTTGTAAACTATAAATGAATAGTCTAAAAATGAAACAAACGAAAACTTACGTCCATCTGCACACGCATACGAGCGTGACACCAATGAAAGTGCACCCGGTTTGTTGTACTTCTCGACTATCGTAAAGTG
This sequence comes from Pristionchus japonicus, assembly GCA_900490845.1. Lineage (NCBI taxonomy): Eukaryota > Metazoa > Nematoda > Chromadorea > Rhabditida > Neodiplogasteridae > Pristionchus > Pristionchus japonicus. The sequence continues at coordinate 62,659 of LS519830.1, read as the reverse complement.
ATTAAAATGTCTAATGTGTATAAAAAATGGATAGCTTTGTTACGCAGTCTGTTCTCGATTGTACGTTTATCTTAGGATTGGCCTTGCTTTCATTGCCATATTGTATCTTGTCCCTTCGAAGATATGTATAACAAAAGCCCCTGCATTCACGTCTCTCCGGGGTATCAACTTGTTTCGACTCAACACCTGCGCTTTTATCTTATTTTTGTGATTATTGATCAGTATAGGATAAAAGTGAGTTTTCAATGGGTACTTCTAAAGTAAGAAATGTAAACACACCTGCCCCATTACTTAAATATTCTCCTGTTGAAGGATCATAGTTTGTTACTACGTATAGCGAATATGACGGAGCATGTGATTGGTCTAAATACAATTATCATATTCATTCAGAGATAGTTAAACATTACTTTGTTTGCTCCTTGAATCGTTGGACTAAGTCATCGATTCTATCTTCGAAGGAAGGACAAGTGCTGCAAAACTAAGCTTACAGGTTATAATGAAAAAAGTAAACTTTTTGAAGCACGGACAAACAAGAGCCTTTTGTTCGACAATCTTACATGTCTCAGTAGCATTACGGTCATTGTTCTAAAAGTCTTTTTTAGTATAGACAAAGATATTCGTCAGTTCTAATTGACTGAAACACTCACGCAGTAAGAGCGAATGCTAAGCGTATTCTCATTGTGCTCAGTGACTTCGGTGTTGCAAGAAGTAGGACAATCATGGTAGTCGTTATTACTTCGTTGGATCCACTCTCGGGAGTTCTGAAGCACTCTAATTTCGAAACTCCTCAAAATCATTTTTATAAAACCTCCGAAACGAGCACGTGCTCAAACGGGCATTGGATTTGTGGTGTTCTGAATAATTTAGATTCAAAATAATTTTGGAAAATACTAACACTATGGTGATTTGAACAGAGAATAACGCGAACACGACCGAAATCCTGAAATATTCACTTTAGCCATGAAACTGCTGAGATTACACAGACCAGCATAGTGGTTTCATCGAGGGAAAGCGAGCTGCAAGAACTGTTGGAGGTTTAGCGACTCTTGCGAATAAATACTCACATCAACCCATTTTCAAAAACGCATTTCATATTTGAATTGAATGGTGAACACATTATCGCTTAGATACTACAAATTTGAATTTGACAACATTCATCCCAAATTTGTTTCTTCGAAAATCTTGTTAATATTGTAGAGATTTTATACAGTTTGATGCACAAACACTGTCAGTTTCTTTACTGACTTAATCGTCAATTTTCTCGAATCTTATTCTCTCAATCACTGGAAGGGTACGTCCACCAGCTTTGCGAGTGACTCGCATCGAAATTTGAACAGTCTCCATGTAGAGTGCCGTTTTCTCCCAGAATGAGACGTTTTCGAGTAGAAAGAGTCGTTGCTGCTCGATGTTATCATCATTTTGAATTTCAACGACTATTCCCAACTCGCAGAGCTCATGTACAAACTCCCCTGAATGACGTTCGTTAGGGAGTTTTCGAAGACCAACCCTGAGGCACGATTGCGAATGAAAACAATTAAATAAATGGAGAAAAACTCACGAAATCCAGAGGATCTGCTAATATGCATTCTAATTAGGACGAATCCAATGCTTTGCTGGCAGCATAGTCGAACTATGCGTTTTCTTAAATGTATTTTCTTATTTCGAAGATCAAACACGAATTATCATACTGAATAGCATCGTTCCAATCCCTTTCATGGACGTCCAAACGGTCGATCAGAGTGTTTTCCAAGGTCTTCAGGATGCTTTTGAAAGTATTCTCATTCTTTAGATCGTCCAGTTGTAATGTTTCAATCTGAGAGAAGAGAGAAAAGAATAGCTTTATCCAAGATTTCTGCTCTTGAACTGATTTTCGTATCGCATTTTGTTTGTAGATGGTGTTCAGTGTGATAGGGATGAGAATTAATCTAAAAGTGTTCATCAAATCAGTAACTTTTTTTCTCTCAAAGAGACCACTAACTTCCCAATCACCAAGAATCCAAATGCTGTGATAACAGATTCCATCAACGACGCAGGTAACATCACTTCCGAAGAGGTGATCGAGGGAGTTACGATATGCAGAGGATTAGATTTCACTTCAACAATGTGAGCCTGACCAGATGACATCTTTCGAAACTGATCAAAGATTGTTAATTGACCAACATTGCTGCTAACAAAACTCAACCACCCTCCGATCCCGACACTTCTCTTATACGATTTGGGGATTTCAGCCATCATTTGGACATAGGAAGGATGTGTTGGTGATATGTTGAATTTCACAAGCAGTTATGGGTCCGGCCCGGTGCAATATAGGACGCGGACATTATCATTCCATGTGCGGGAAATCTGTGACGGCAGTGTTTGGGATCGATGAAAGATAAAAACGCACCAATCGCATTTCCCTCAGCGACTCTTCTTCCATTCGAATGATCATCCTCACAACATCGCTTGAAAGACTTGCCAAGGTGAATGAGCTATTGGATTTCCGAGAAAACCGCATTGAGTTGAAGAGTGCGCTGAGAATAGGCATAATCTCAGTTGCAAATCCACTAATCAGTCAGAACCACGGGTTTGAAATAAACTCAACCAAAATGCTCCAGCTGAAATGACGCGACTGGCAAGAGACTAGACCTGAGCAGTTCATTGTAATATATTGCAATATTTCCTCAGATTTCACACGGGAAGATGTTTATCAAGCACTTTTGCATTCGATTCGTGAGAAACCTTCTTCGAAATGTGCCTTCTTCAATATGAGAACAATTAGAAAGCGCTGAGTTCTGCTGTTTGCGAAACCTCACCAAGCAGAGACAGCTGCGACACATCTGGCGGGAGAGTAGAGGACATCTGCTGTTCAATTCATTTTCTCCCTCATTTTATTCCTCCCCTTCTCCATTTTTGCACCAAAGTGAGACGGTTTGCATAATGTGAGCTCTCATTTATCGGTTAACTAGATCTAAATCTGGCGAGAGAGTGAAAGAGCATCTGCCGTTCTATTCATGTCCCTCTCTCATTTTCCTCTCCTTCGTTTAGCCCTCTTTCTTCCCTACATTTCTCACCAAAGTGATGCATCTTTTGCAAAGTGCGTGAGAGCATGCCTTGAGGATGCCAAAAGAGAGAAGGAACATCTGACCTTTTCCTCTCCATCTTACTGCTCTCTTACCTTCCGATTGTTTTTCTCTCGTGAGAATATTTGCGCATTGTGAGCTCGCATTTATTAGATTGCTGCTAAAAGAATGAAAGAAAGAATCTTCTTATAGCTAATTTTAAATCTGGGGATCTTAGGAACATCTGTCGTTCTTTTGACTCTCTCTCTTTTTCCTCTCTTATCTACCCTAGTCATCTCACCCAAGTGAAAGGCTTTGTGTAATGCCCTCTGCGCTCACTTTTAGTGCTAAAGAGCGACTTCGGCGCGGCGATTTCGTTTTTCCAAGGTCAATCAGCGTTTTAGCGCGCATTTTTCTACAACTGCTGCTCTTTTATTACTTGCCCAATTTCCTATTATTCCGTTCTAATGAAATCTGTTCGTTTGCTTGAATGGGTCTGCATCAAATGGGGTCTCGCTCAAGGATTTTCCGTTGTCCTGAGCAACTTGTCTACCAATGCGACTAATTCGATTCGAATTTATCGTTTTTTCTTGGTTGCCGAGATAGATTGGTAATGTCATCTCGCTTAGGCGTAACTTATTTAGCGCTCGATTGGCGCATCGGTGGTACCGGTAGTTCAGTGGTAGAACTCCTGCCCGGTGAAAGCCCATGGCTCGACTCCCGGTCCGTGCCATTGCTGTCTTGCATTGATAATTTTTTTCATTGACAGTCTTCACACAGCGGGAATGCCTTCATCGAGCGATGGAGACGACTTCTACCGGGTGGCTCAGTGGTTGTGTGCCAGGAATGAGATACGAAAGTCACGAGTTCGACTCCCCGCGTCCTCAGATCCACCCAAACCAAGGGGGTTAAGAAATGTTGGCAGTGGTTGAATAACCACAGTAAAGAAATCCCCCACCACGTGCACACAACACGGGCGGTATAGCCATGCGCATAGGCCGCTGATTACTCAGGACAGACTGAACGCTGAATTGGCTTGGGGGTGGCAGAGCCCGCCCTTGCGTGGAACGCCTAACACCTTTACCTTTCTGGTCTGAGAGACCTCCCAGAGAATGCGATTATGCAGTTGAAGTTCTTTGCCAACTTGAAGAGGTGAGAGATACTGAGGATGATGCTTTATGCTTTATGAGGATTTGAAATGTGTTGTGAGATTATTATATCGATCTAACGTTGTTAGTGGAAATCAACTACGTTGTTCCATTCAGTTGTGTTCATCCTGCACTGCGCTCATTTTTCAAGAACACGCTTGATGTCTACAGCAGGAGGAAGCGGAAAGAGGTTGGTATTTATTATAATTACTCAGATATCGAATGAAAAGTATTCAGGGAGGCATCGATCACACTCGCCATTTCCCGTCAATGGAAATAGAGGAGGACATTGATTTGGTTGCACAAGAGGTACCTAATCTTGCCATTTTCGACACCATTTCAATTATTGATGTTTCCTCTCCACGCCTGAAAGTAGTGCTGCTTTTTGTTCAGTTACATTTTCTTTGATTTTCAAGCAAGATTGGTTTACTTGTTTTCCAGGACGCTCTCCTATGCGACGACCACCCTCGAGCCATCTCTCCCGCCAACTCTGACATCATCTTTTTGGAGGAGGTGTCTGCGCCAATTGGAGTCCAAAGGAAGGCCGTATCGGTCAAAACGGAAGACGAACTCCTCGAAGCCGACCAAGACGTTGCCAAGAGCTCTGACGCACGAGAGCAACGTCTGAATGAGGTAAGATCGTACAGTTTCTTTCAAGATTTTCGGTTTTGCAAAGGAGGAGATTGACAGAAAACTGTTCCACTTCTTGCAGGAGATTCCCTCGAGGAAGCGATCACTGAGGCAACCACTCGAGACGTCCACTTCTGCATCTGACAAGAGGTATCGGACGTCGAAGTAAACAAATTAGAGCGAAACGAGGTTGCAAATAGTATAGGAACGGTAAAGCTGTTAGAAAGAGACAAGAAAGGGAGATTCCTAAAGATAACGCGGTTGGACGTTTCCCAACCACCTTACGGAGGGTGGAAAGTCCAATGATGCTTACTCGTTTTCAGGCCCTTCGTCTCAAGTTTTGACAACAACGAGGCTGAAGAGGCTGGGCAGCAGCAGCAGACACTAGGGTTGCAGGTTCGAAAGCGAAATCATCGCACGAGACTCGCATCCCTTCCCTCTCTCGCAAAAAATTTCGCACGAGACGAGCGGTATGCAAATAGGGTGCGATAATTTCGCACCGATGCGAAATTTCGCATGTTTGCGAGAGGCGAGAGGTCAGAGAGACGAGGGAATGCAATAGAGCCTCACGCCGAAGGCCATAAGTTCGTTCTTTTTTGTCTTACCGCTTCCAGATTGAAATATCTTGTTAATTGGATCATGCCCTACATTTTGTCTGAACAAACCTAAGCGATCCGAGTGACGGGGAATTAGCCTCCTCTCGATTTAGGCTGTTTTGGGTCGGAAAAGTCGTCATTTCAGTTTTCTTTACTTTGTATTCCTCTTTATTCGCCAAAAATGAGATTACAATAGACATTCTATCAGAAATATACCCTTTTTACCCATAATGACTGAAAAAAGAAGGAATACAAGAAAGACTGAAGCGAAAAGACAGCTTTTTCGGCCCAAATCAGCCTAAATCGAGAGGAGGCTAATTCCCCGTCACTCGGATCGCTTAGGTTTGTTCAGACAAAATGTAAGGCATGATCCAATTAACAAGGTATTTCAATCTGGAAGCGGTACGACAAAAAAGAACGAACTTATGGCCTTCGGCGTGAGGCTCTATTGCATTCCCTCGCCTCTCTGACCTCTCGCCTCTCGCAAACATGCGAAATTTCGCATCGGTGCGAAATTATCGCACCATATTTGCATATCGCCCGTCTCGTGCGAAATTTTTCGCGAGAGAGGGAAGGGATGCGAGTCTCGCGCGATAATTTCGATTTCGCTTTCGTACCGGCAACCCTAGCAGACACCCTTCGACACCACGGTTGAGCTCACAGCCCCGCCGACGCTTCCCAAACTGGACATCAATATATCGAAAGAGGCGCTGGAATTCTTGCGCTATAAAGCACGGAAGAATGACGAAAATGTTGAACCGAAGTGAGCTGAATGCTCTACGAAACAGTTGTAATGAGTTCCATTCAGTAAGCCTTCCAATTTCCCTCATCTCCCTCCTCCTCCAATACTTCCACCACAGCCGCCTCCGATGTTCTCCATTCCAGGGTTTGTGTGTTTTCATTTTCCAAAGTGTGGATAATTGTTTATTGAAAAAGGCATTTAGATTTCCACCATTCCCTCCACCGCTTCCACATCTTCTGCCTAACTCGATTCCTCCTCCGGAACAGCTACAACAACGTTAGTATTGTAGAGTTTGGTTCAGTTCACGTTTTGATTTGAAAAGCATTTTGAGATGAAGATTGGTATCACTTTCAGCTACAAAATGCGATCTTTGCTTCGGCATACATCGCGCTGAGCATTACACCGTGTATTCGAATACGTCGGAAAGAAGGAAGAGACAAGAACAGCTAGGGATGTGAGTATTCGACACTTTCACTTTCATTTCATAATCTACATATTTTTACTGATGCTACAGTCGGTGAAACTGATTTTCGAAAACATCTACCGATCACTGTAATTGCAGATGTCTCTACTGCTTCGGACCACATCCGAAGAGCAGATGTCCACTACCTGAGGAGCAGCGAAGGTGTCCCGTTGAGGTGAACGATGAACGAGGATTTGATGTATTCGAAGTTACTTGATCATACTTCGAGAAATTGTTCTTTCCATTATTTACTTTGAGTAATTAACAGGGTTGCGGTCGTCACTCAACGCATGTTGCACTGTGCAATCAGCTGTACGCCAAGTGATGCCTTTTTGAAAGTTTATTTATCAAGTTACACTCCAAAATTTATGTACTCTTGTTTCATTATGATAAACATTCAAGACTTGGAGTTTGCAGTTCTTACTTTGATCCGTTTGCTCATCCCAAATACGATCCGAATTCCATCAAATACGATAAGATCCAAGGACGCGGCCCGTAGTGCCAGTTGCTTGTCGATTGAGTTCTTGATTGAATCGACGCGTAATAGTTTTTAGTTCTATCTGATTTTGTTGTATTCGTTGTGAACTTGCCATTCGCTTCAAAGACAGTGCTGAAACGATGAGTTCAACACTATCTGAAGAGGATTTCTACGTATTATCTGGCCTGCGAGACCTACCCGAACAAGCGATGCAACAGTTGTACTTCTTTTCCAATCTGAGCAGGTGACCTCCATTATTCATCTATCATAAAAGGCCTGTCACTCTTTAAATGTTTCAAAAAATCAAAAATGCTATTCAGCTGCGTTCATCCTTCACTGTGCGTTTTCTTCAAGAATACTCTGGAAACCTACAGGAGCCGAAAGCTAGAAGAGGTTCGGAATTATGAGTTATAACTAAACAAATTTATTGTCATAAAGTTTTTAGGGAGGCATCGATTTCACTGCGGACTTTCCTAGTATAAATTATATCGAAGAGGAGAATACTCATTCTGCTGCAGTTGTATGTACTTTTCTCTTTTTCTCTCACTTTGTTTCTTAGTTCGTTTCAATCCGCCTTGCCTGTGGAAGAAGTACAGAGTTGCAGAGGTGGAAAAAAAAAGATTTTCTTTCAGGATGAGCCTTTGAATGTGTCTCGTGCCGATTCGGACGTCTTGATCATAGAGGAAGTAAGAGGAATTTCCAACTTTTTCTATAACAGAGGCGGAAGATTATCGGGCGCATACATACATCCTCGTTATCTTTCCAGGATAATTCGTTTCGCGTGAACGATCCTACCCTCCCCGTATCTCGAACTGATTCCGATATGGATATCAGCGCAGCGGTAATACACCATTCGTACTTATCCGATTTCTTAAGCAATCTGACCTTCAGTATTATTCATTAAGGATTCCTTCAACGAGAACGGCGCACGTCCAGTCTCCCGAGCCGATTCCGACGTTCTCTTCGTTGAGGAAGTTGAGGCGCCTCCCCATGCTCAACAATCGACTGATTCAATCAAAACCGAGGACCACTCAGCACAAAACGAAGCTTTTGAAGCGGAACAGTCGCTGGTGAGCATTACCTGTATAATTTTGATCGACGATAGAGGAATACCTCATTTATGAGTAAATCGAATCAGAAAACCTGTTTGATTCAGTTGACTCTTTGCAGGAAGAATTGTCCAGAAGCGAGAGGAAACGATTGGCGCAGAGAGATGCGAGAAGGAGGAAGAGGGGAGCGGAAAAGAATGCAGAGAGTGTTGGTGAAACTTTAGTCAATGGAAATAGGCGGACTTGAATCAATACATTGGGTGAAACATCATCTTGGAGACACATTGTTCAGATAGGAGTCAGGTGGAAAGTGAAGAAAATACATTGAATAATTCAGTCAGTGGAGATTCCGGTCGAATCACAGCCTGCAGAACAGTCGAGAAAACGACCTCTACACGATGATACGATCCAACACGATGCTAACAACAATCAGAGGTACTTGATGATCTACACAAGTATCAAATATTGATGCTGCATCACTGCTTTTTAGGTCACCTGATAGCAGCACAGACGCAGCAGCTCAGAAGTCCTCTCAGCAACCATCCCGACTGCACATTATCAGCTCGAACGAAGGACGAGAAATCATGCGAGATCAACGGGAGAACAGTGAAAATGCCTTGCCAACGTGAGTTTCCATTCAAACGCGGTGCATAGGTAAGAAATCTGTTGTTCAGTGCATCAACCCAACAAATTTATCATGCGCTTCACCCTCTTGCCCAAGCGCCTCGTCCGATGTAAGTTTTAACAATGCTTCATGTTTTATCCCGGCTCCGACCGCTTCGAATGAACTTGGAGGAAAGTTGAAGGGCCAAAAAACATAAAAATTTGCATTACTTACTACTTATAATTCAGACGCCCAACATTCCCTCCCCCAAATCCCTACATGACGTATATTCCTCCTCCTCCTCCTCGACCACCTCTTCCTACTCTGGAGTATCAGCTCCGTACGTTCTTATGATTTAATTAGTCCATGACGAAGCAAAACTCGTGAAAAAGTAATGCTTTTGATTCACAGCACCCCCACCGCCTCCGCCCTGCCAACTCTGTTACGGACTGCACCTCGCCCAGGATTGCTTTACATATGTGACCACGTATGAGAGGAAAAGACGACAGGAGGAGCTGAATTTGTGAGTGTATTCGCTGATTTTGAAAGTCAACACAGTGACTAGCAACTTAAACGTCTCGCTCTCCTCGTTCTAAGTGCCAGTCGTTCATCAAACCTGACACTTTCGTCTATTCTCAGTAAATTTCTCTTTTCCAGATGCGTCCACTGTTTTGGAAAACACTACAGCTCTGATTGCCCTATGCCCGAGCACTTGCGTAGGTGTCGTGTTGAGGTGAGTTAGAGGAGGAACGGCTCATTGGGCAGCTTTGGCAAAGAAAAAATTGATCTTAGAATAAAACGCGTTACATAGAATAGTGATGGCTAAATTTCAGGGCTGCGGCAAACATAATTCGCACATTGCGCTGCGCCAAGTGAAGTACGCAAACTACTGACTATAATGCTGGAAACCATTTAATTATGTTGAGTCCGTCCATATTTTCTGTTCCATTTTATTGTTATTCTCCTGTTTGCATAAATGAGCAAGAAATTTTTGGGATATTCTAACGGTTGGTTCTTTCCATTTTTCAACTTTTCAAGCACTTGCTGAAATCACAGCGGAAACTTGTTTAGTGAATTCCTCTTTTTGTCCATTCCGGGGATCAATCACACGGTGAAGTACTCCTCTGAATGCCATACATTTGAATGTCTCTTGTGGTAGCCATCTGTCGTGTACGAACTACGATATTCAAGGATCCCGGAGAAATTATATGTTGTAATATGCACGTGCACGTTTTTGCATGTTTTCTTAGTTGTTGTTCAATGTCTTTGTTGACAACAAAGGACAATAGACAATTAAGTGATCGATTTACATGCAGTCTCCCCCAATAAAAGGCCGTCGCTCGCTTTCTCCCCTCATTCACCCCTCTCTCCCTCTTCTCGAGTGGTCGATGCGAGGAATGATGCAACGATGGCTCAGGTATTTTTCGCGATTTTCTTCCGAATTTGATCTTTGATCTTCAGTTTGGTGATGATTCTCGCCTGTCTTTTGTGCATCAGCGGAGACGATAAAAAAATTGAGCCGTGTCCGAAAAATAAAGTAAGCCTAGGCCATCTGTCATACTAGACCACTCAGTGAAGTAGGTTCGAAGAAGAGATTAGGCCTTCCATACTTGAATTGCCACTGTCCCTACAGTAGTACCCCGCGGGACCCCGTGTGCCTTGAATTATCATAATTATGTGTATAATCTCTGAGACGCTGTGTCTATCAACTCCGGGGTTTTCTGTTATTTTCTATTCGAGGTTAATCACTTGAAGCGATTCGTCTCAGATCTCAGCATTACCGTTTTTAAGTGAATTCTATCTGACTTTTGCCAAAAATATTGTGTCATCGGCCTTCTTTCAGGTATGCCTTGTCTTCACTTCACCTTACGAGCCATGTTATTCTCTTCACGTGAAGGATAACACTATCACGGGTAAGCCTTCTACTGTACAATACGAGTTTCGAACTACTTTTCCTCATTGTTCTCTTGTCGATTCAACACTGTTCAGCAATAGGGCGTTGCTAAGTCCGTTGTAACAAAGTAGGGACACAGGACACAGGTGTGGGTTTCCAAAAATGAGTACTTTTAGCGTTCTTAACCAAAGATCGGCCTACCGCAAATGTGAGAGAACAATAGGTGCCAGATAAACGATCTTTCTTGCAGGCAATACTGGAGGATATATGTTTGATTCGAGCGTTCGTTGCCACAGCAGCTACGGTTATGTAAATGCAAAGCTTGAGATTCAGTAAGTGTTTGCAAAAAGTTATCTTGGAAACATATACAACTCAATTCTGAGCTCCTTTAGGCCAGTCAGTTTCAAGCAATGGAATTGTACTCTCACCTATACAAGTAAGGATCAAATAAAGAATCGTCGTCTAACTGATCATTGGTAAGCGTCCATATTAGGGAATATCTTGAAAACTTTTCGTCAAGTACAATTCCTATGTATATTAAAATGAGAAAAATAATTAGAATTGCACAGGTTCAATTTCGGAAAGGCGGAACTTCGCTTTCTTGAATATCATCACCCAAAAGGGTTGGCTGAAGTCACCTTTAGAAAGGATGAAAAGGATGGATGTGAGCTCTCAATCTCTCTAAGAGTAGGGACTTTATGAGATTTACTATTCCAATATAACTATTTGCTGCTTTCTCGCAATCAGATATTGTGACGTCATCAGTATTCAACATTACTCAATTTCAGTGCACGCTTCTCGCCATAACGTCACGTATATGGATGATTTCAAGATTGAATATGAAGCGTGGCAAGACAAAAAAATAAAGACCCAACTCTTCGAGCGAGTTTCGTTCGATATTGCAGCAAACGGAGAAGTGCGTCGTTCTGCCTGTTGTTCCTTATGCAATATTAACAGGATTTGATCAATTACTTCGGTCCCGTAGTTGGGCTCACCTACGACAAAGCCGCTGTTAAACCATGGGCCATGAACAGCACGGCGTTCCCTGAGCAACTCCGCAGACTGCATTATCGCCGTGAACATCGCAAGCTTGAGGAGTGCCCGGAAAACAAAGTGAGTTGAGAATCTCTAGTTCAACTTTTGTGGCCCGATATGTTTCAAGTTAACGGAAGGCTCTACTTTGAACGAGTTCTTAGATGTGCCGTCACACCTTAGAGCGATACTAACTACATATTTATAGGTTTGCATGATATTCGTGGAACGTAAAAGGTGCCGTTTTAATCAAGAGGAGTTCCGAAACGGAGCAAACGCAGGTATACTGTCTGGAGTCTCTTCATTTTGCCAACTCTCTCAACTATCTGAAAGGAGGGAGAGAGAAAGAGAGAGTGTGTGTGTGAAACAAAGAGAAGGCGTCCCGTGCTTCGAACTCTAATGCGATCTCTTTGCAGGATATTTGTGGGCAGCGCAAGCCGAAACTGAATGCAAACAGCCAACTTACGAAACAACTTACGCCCGACTCGACATTGAGTAACGTTTGACTCCATTTTCAATCAAAATTCATAACCAATCAAGACCAATCAATGCCACCAGATGGAGATTTGTGATCGTACTGAGGGATATTCCTGAATGGCAGAGAATTGAGGATATCCAGTAACATTCTGAACTGATTTCGCTAATTTCATTATTTTCACCTGTCAGGTTCAACTTTGGCAAAGCGTTGTTCAAGTTCCACAATGCGACAGCGATTAACTTCCACTGGGATCTAGCGGATAATAAACGTGAGCATAGCAAACATGAAAAATAACAAGCCGTTCATTTCCAGAGCTGGATTCTCTCCGCCCACTGGAACACAACAGTACGGTTGATACATTCGTATCGGATGAAGGGGAGCCATTCGAAGTGAAGGAATCGTTCACTTTCAAGCGATACGCATTCGAGATGGAAACTAATCGCGAAGTGAGATTTCTGCAAAATTGTAGCTAGTCACATTTAAAAAAAAAGTGTTCTTGGAGAACTTCTACAATTCAGCATTTGATCGATATCGTCAGTCCCGTTGTCGAGTTCAATGTGGCAGGAAAGGAGAAAATCGTCATGAATAATCCAGTTTTACCTGAAAAACTCAGAAGCGCGCAGAATCCGGAAACCGGTATGCTTTGCATTAACTTCTTCATTCGAGAGAAGAAGACGATTTCCCAAAATGTTATTTCTATTTACAAACTTTTATTCCAGGAAATAAACACATCGTTCTCTATATCGTTGGCGGAGCCGGGCTGCTTATCCTTATCACCGCTGTGGTCAGTAATCATGGGAAATAACAACAAGAACAACTAGAACAACAACAACAACAACACCAACACCACCAACAACAACAAAACCAACAACAGGAATCGAAATCTTTTCAGATAGTCATTGGCGGCATTTGCATCATGCGCAGGCGCAAACACGAGGAATACGACGGTATTTTAATCGATATTATCGAAAATAAAAATCGATAATTTCAGCCAGAAAATCTTATCGTCCGATATCAGCGAACTCCGAACCGACGAAATGAAGCATGGGATGATCTACAATCGATAAATCATCATAGCGATAAACTTGTTCGCACCTAGCAATTTGCATGAGAACGTTTCCCTTTTCGTGACCATTTGTCGCACAGATTCCGAACCTGGAGATACTGGAGAACGAACCAGGAGAACTGAGATAGCGCTGTCGAAACAACTATCGCACTCCCTCTCAATCTTTTCTACTCTTATCCCTCTATTCCGTTCTCATCCAAGAGCGCGTCCTAATTTGATAAGTTTCGATTTGATCATCAAAAGTTGATGTGATTGTCGATTGTCGATTGTCGATTGCCTCGATTGTCGATCCCCATTGCCTCAGCATTCCATCCATCATTATCCCTATCTTCCTCAATCACCTCTCTTATCTGCCACTCATCTCTGTCCCATCTCTTCTTATCCCACAGATGAGTTGAGTCAGAGCCCCTCTCTGTTCCTCCGAACATTTCTTTTTCTGCCTTATCCCAGACAAGTTCCCCTTTTCGTATCATTCAATGCTCGAGAAACGAGAGTGCGCGTGAAAAGGAAAGTGATCGCGTTTCGAATATCCACTTTCTAGGACGTAGTCTTGTTGATTGACTTATTGATTGATTGATTTTGCCATCTCTTCCGCTTATTCGTCTTTCATTCGTTCTATCCTGTAAGTCGCATCAACAGCTGGATGATCCCGTCTAGTGGAATAGAAGACTTCTACTAGCAACCTTCGGTTGCTACGTTCTACGCCGAGTTTAGTGTTAAGGTTAACACGCACATCACTTGAATTGCAAGCTTGCATCCTCTCTTGCAAAAGGCTCGTGAGGCCTCGAGCGATCCGAAAAAGTTGCGATTCCGCCACATCGTGGCTCCATCGCTACTTTTTCGGGTCGCTCTCAGCCTCACGAGTCTGTTACAAGCGCATCGCAGGGGAAGCTCATCTGATGCCGAGGATGTGCATTAGGATGTTTCAATTTTCTATGCCGAGTGGCATGATGGGTTATTCGCCTCACACGTTAGGCCTAGCGGGTTAGGCAGCGCAGGTTGCTTTCAACGTAATCGCCTGGCAAGTAAGGCACAAAGTTTAGGGCAGCGCAGGTTGGGGACCGTGTTGTCTCGTATAGCAATGCGAAAGGTTCGTGTGGATAGCAGTGGTCGAAAAAGTTGCGCCTCCGCCACTTCGTGGCTCCGCCGCAACTTTTTCTCCCACTGCTATCCACACGAACCTGTCGTATTGCCATCGAGATTGACCTCTCCCTAATCATAATGAAATAAATGAAAATGTTGCGCTGGAGAAGTAGTTTAGTGGTTCGCCCAATTGACTTGATTGAGTTTAAGACGACAACGGTGTGAAGAGAAACTTCTTCATTTTGCATCAGCATTATGTAATATGCTAATTTTACGAAAGGTTTTCTCGAAAAGTTGTTTGATGGTGCACCCGAGTGATTTTGCTGAGTTTCAGGTGAAAACGGCGCGAAAAAAAATATTCTTCATATTTCGTCATCACTATGAAATTTATGCATATTTTGAATATTTTGTGTTTGAGAAGTAGTTTAGTGCTTGCCCAAGTGATTTGATTGAGTTTAAGACGAAAATGATGTGAAGAAAAATTTCTTCATTTTACGTCATCATTATGTAATATGCAAATTTTTCGAATAGTTTTTCACGAGAAGTTGTTTAGTGGTTCGCCCAAGTGATTTAATTGAGTTTAAGGCGAAAACGGTGTGAAAGGAAGTTTCTTCATATTGCGTCAGCATTATGCAATATGTAAATTTTTCGAAAAGTTTTTCACGACATGTTGTTTGGTGGTTCACCCGAGTGATTTGGTTGAGTCTCAGACGAAAACGGCGCGAAAAACTGTATATGAGGCAGTTTGCGTAAGGTTCAACAAACTTCAACGGTGGTCTGGAACAGGCCAAAATCTGAAATGCCCCAAAAGTTGGCTCCAGGAGTTATTTTGGACCCTCTACGCGAAAAACCAAGCCATTTTGTCATATGTCCCCTTTTCGCTCCGGGGGCTCACCCCCCTCATTTTGGCCGTAACTTGTTTTTGCCCGTTTTTTTGCCGAAAAATGGTCAAAATGGCACGAAATCTGGGTTCCTGGGACAGAATTTCGAGCTCTATCGATTGAAAAAAAATTTGTCGGTTTTCGAAAATTTTGTATGCACGGAAAGTATGATTTTTGACAGAGTGCTCATGCCCACCCAAAATTTTCGTGGTAGGTAGAGGACGTTCTCCTGATAATTTTTTTGTATTAAAACATGGGTATCGTCCATGCAAGAAGAAAGTTACATCGATTTATGTGATTTATGGAAAAATGAAACTTTCGCAATACCCTCGTTATGGTGCTCATTTTGTAGAGCATGTTGAGCTGATCAACTTTTGTTCACACCATATGCCCAAAAAACCTCTCCATGAAAAGCTACAGGTGCTGAAACGGGTGCTGGAAATGAAAGAGAATGAATACCGAGAATATGGCAACTTTGATCGGCTGTAACTTTTCAATGAGAGGTTTTTTGGGCATATGGTGTGAACAAAAGTTTATCAGCTCAACATGCTCTACAAAATGAGCACCATAACGAGGGTATTGCGAAAGTTTCATTTTTCCATAAATCACATAAATCGATGTAACTTTCTTCTTGCATGGACGATACCCATGTTTTAATACAAAAAAATTATCAGGAGAACGTCCTCTACCTACCACAAAAATTTTGGGTGGGCATGAGCACTCTGTCAAAAATCATACTTTCCGTGCATACAAAATTTTCGAAAACCGACAAATTTTTTTTCAATCGATAGAGCTCGAAATTCTGTCCCAGGAACCCAGATTTCGTGCCATTTTGACCATTTTTCGGCAAAAAAACGGGCAAAAACAAGTTACGGCCAAAATGAGGGGGGTGAGCCCCCGGAGCGAAAAGGGGACATATGACAAAATGGCTTGGTTTTTCGCGTAGAGGGTCCAAAATAACTCCTGGAGCCAACTTTTGGGGCATTTCAGATTTTGGCCTGTTCCAGACACTTGTTGAACCTTACGAAAACGGCCTCATATTGCATAGTGATGACGAAATCGGAAAGTTGCATAGTGATGACGAAATCGAAAAATTTGCATAATTTGAAAGCGCGAGTCGAGTGGAGTCGATTGGTACCGGGCACAACTTTGTCCGATCATTGTAAGCCGATTTATGAGGAAAAAAGTGAGAGCGTGACGGACAGACACACAAAGAGACAGACAGACATCGTGACATTTAATTATAGTATGAATTAATTAAAATTTTGAAAAATTTTGAGACGTCAATTTGTTTGGTGACTCACCCGAGTGATTTGGTTGAGTTTCAGACGAAAACGGAGTGAAAAACGGTCTGTTGCATAGTGATGACGAAATCGGAAAGTTGCATAGTGATGACGCAATTGCATAATTTTAAAGCGCGAGTCGAGTAGAGTCGATTGGTACCGGGCACAGCCTTGTACGATCATTTTAAGCCGATCTATGAGGAAAAAAGTGAGAGCGTGACGGACACACAGACAAAGGGACAAAGTGACAGACAGACATCTTGATATTTAATTATAGTATGAACGTATCCTCCGGATTGCGTGACCTCCCCGAAAGAGCGATTATGGAGATGACCTTCTTTGCCAATTTGAGTGGGTCAGTATTTTCCGTTTAGTAGTAACTCCGTTATTTCCAGAAATGTGCCTTTACTATTCAGAACAGTTCATCCCGCACTGCGTTCTTTCTTCAAGAAATCACTGGAAATGTACAGGAAAAGGAAGAAAGAGGAGGTGAACAGTTATCACATTGATTTCACCAGTATTAAAAGATCTAAGTAAAATATTCAGGGAGGCATCGATTACACTGAGGGCTTCCCATCAACGGGAGAGGACGAAGAGGAGTGTGCAAATTCTGCTTCGGCAGAGGTAATGCTTCACGTGAGATGGCCACACTAAACTAAGAGCCTGTCTCATTATAGCTCAGAAAATTTTTTTGAGGACAGCGATTCTCGGCTCGAGATGCCCGTAGACGTCGTCATTGTCAAGGAGGTTACTGCGCCTCCCCCTGCGCAACGAGAAGACAATTCGATCAAAACCGAGGATGAAACATCCCGAAAACGTGGTCTGGATGATGACCCAGAAGCTGCAATAGTGAATCACAAGAGGTATGTAACGATTTTCCAGAAATTTGTTTTGCGAATTCACAATATCACAGGGCTACGGCTGTATCTCCTGACAGTAGCAGCAATCATGAGACGGTGCAGCATCTTCCCAAACTGGACGCGATTATTCCGGAGGAAGCCAGGGCAATTCTCAGTCAGCAAGCAAAAAAGAGTGATGAAATCACGAAGTGAGACAAATTTGCAAGAGATCAGCACAACACACTATTTAGTGATACTTCCTGCTCATCTGATCCGCCTCTCAATCCGGTGCAAGCACTTGTTCTACCTCCAATGTTTCCTCTGCCAGGGTGAGTTTTATTGGTAACGAGTTTGCAGTACTGAAAAAATTCAGGTATCCGGCATTCATCCCTCCGCCTCCTGTCATGCTGATTCCTCCTCCTCCTGAGTTTCTGCTCTGTACGTTTTATAGTATAATGCAGTTATTACTCTGATATGATTTGCATTCTCGATTTACTAAACAACTTCAAGATGATTTCTAACACACATCTTGCAGAGTCCACCCCTTGCCAGCTCTGTAGTGCCGCTCATCTCGCTCAGAATTGCACCAAATATTCCACTACGACGGAGAGAAGAAAGAGACAGGAAGAGCTGGGGCTGTGAGTGTATTCTACTATGTTTCGTTTGTTTTAGATCAGAAATGTTGAAAAACTTCTTTCATAAAACCTCCTTCAGATGCCTGTACTGCTTTGGACCTCACGAGAAATGGAAATGCCCGTTGCCTGAGGATATGCGCAAATGTCCGGTGAGTGATGATTAATTGCTTGTTTTTCACTGCGATTCAAAATTCAAACAATAGGTCACTCATTAGAGCCTAAATGTCTCGGCATCGAAAGCCAACCGAATTTGCAGGGATGCGGCAGGCACTTCACGCACATTGCCCTCTGCAACAAGTTGTATCCCGTCTACAAACTCCCTTCTCTTCCTTGAGTTCAAACCGATTCGATTAGCTGTCTCGAGTTCATAGTCACTGTTCGGATTGTTTGCATAAATGCATAAATTTTGCAGATCATTCATTGGTTACTTCATCACAGAGCGAGTTCCTGTAGATCGACCTCCATTTTTTTTTTGGGTACTCAAACAATTTTCTGCGCCCAAACATCAACAACTGTCTATTACTAATCCTTCACAGTGTGTTTGCATTCGTCTCTCCCTTTCTACTTTGCCACTTTGCGAGAGCGAGTGATCACAGTTTTCTCTCCGATTCCGCGTCCATCGCACTGCCTTCACTCTACTCAATCGTTGAAAGATAGATCACCACCACCTTTTCGACATGATTCTGCTCCTCTGTTCCATCGGCCTAATAATCTACATCGTACTCTACTATCAACACGTTCGCAAGTACCCCAAAGGTCCTCTTCCTCTTCCGCTGATTGGCAATCTGTATCATGTAAGTTTTTTTTTTAAGTATCGATTGACATTCCGAAATTCAGTTGAACCCTGACAGTCTTCATGAGTATCTGCACGAAACCGGCAAGGAGTACGGTAAGGATCAAGTTTATCGATTTTATCGATCGTTATCCTATCTTAGGTCACGTCTTCACACTATTCCTTCCCCGTCCAGTCGTGTTTTTCACCGATTTCGCAACGATTAAGGACGCTCTGATCACTCAAGGTATTACAACCCTTTAGTAATTCCATTAGTAATTCGTGGTTTGAGGCGAAAACTTTGCTGGTCGATCGCATCTTCCGCCAGAGATTTATCTGCAGAAGGTTAATTCTTTGATTAATCTAAATCAACAATTTCGAAATTAAGAAAGAACAAACCGGTGTCCTAATCTCCGATGGAGAAGTGTGGAGAGAGCAGAGAAGGACTTCTCTGAGGATCATGAGAGATCTAGGATTGGGCAAGAATCTTATGGAGGCTCAGGCGAGTCTACACACTCATTCGATTTGTTGAAATATCTCTTATTATTTTCATCCAGTGAAATAAACCTATTGTGTTTCACCATGTCTACAAAGAGTTTGCAGATGCAATGGGAGTGATGTTTTCCACTCATACCATTGAATTCTAGGTCAATCGTTCAATTGATGAGATGCTCCACCAACTTGAGGAGACCAATGATGGAGTGACGCCGATCGATATGAACATGCCTTTACAGGTTGTTACTAAACGCCCATGTCTCCCTAATGAATGAACTTGCTAGTTTTCAGAGCTTCTTGGTATTCAATGTATCGACATTTACTTTGTTCTATACGTGCTCAAAATTGAGCATTTTCTCCGTTCATTTTAGATATTTTGTGCATTTTTTTGCTGTTGCTTTAGTCGAATATGCTCAAAATAGGCTCTGAGTGTAATTCTCCGTCCATTCGCAGCTCTGCGTCGGGAACATCATCAACGAGACGCTCTTCGGCTTCCACTTCAGACACTCCGACACGACCAAGTTCGAGTTCTTCCTCAACTGTGTCAACAAACACCTTCAAAACATGAAGGTGGGATTTAAAACCTTCTCAACTACTTGTGTACCCAAGCCAAACATACTTAGAGACCCCAACGTAGATCGCCGGTTCCAAATCTGTGTTCAATAAGTCCCTCATGGTCCCAGTAACATCATACTTTTTACCGTTTGAGATTATCTTGTCTCTGTGCAAAGTTACGCCTCTATAACCACGCGCGCGCAGGCATAGAGCGAGAGGGAAGGAAAGAGGAGAGAGAGAAAAGGGGCGGAGCCTCTCTCGCGTGTGTCTCTCTCCCTCCCCCCGCCCTCTCGCTCCCCTCTCCCCGCGCTCTGGCGACAGCTCGGGTTGAGATGCTAAAAATTCAAAAAAATTCCTAAAATTCCTAAAATGTTCGTATTAGTCAAATACGAGCGGCGCAGAGCTGTCGGAACAAGGGAACCTTCCTATTCCCCTATTTTTCACCTCAATTATCGATTTTTCCCATCTCAAAGTTAACCAATCATGATGCGCCACAGATATGTTATGCGGGCTGGTGATAGCTACCGAAAACGCTTTTGATTGTTGAAATCGGTGGTGAACTCGAGTTGTCGGACCTCGGGCCAGATTTCGCGCGAGTATTTATCCCCTCTGAGTGGGCGGAGCTTGGGGTCTCTAAACATACTATCTATCATCAGACAGTAACGATAGATCTCTGAGATTTGGTGGAGACTAGGCAAGAACCACAGCAAAAGAAGCAAACTGTGCATAAAAAAAATGTGCACTCCCTACTAGGAACTTACATGAATTGCAGGACAACTTCTGGGTGCTGCTCATCCAAGCCTGGCCGTGGGCCAAGCATCTCCTGATCATTGGCCAGAAGGGATACACTGAGCCGATTGAGAACATTTCCAAAGTGGGCATCTTGTTTCGAAATTTCTGGACTAACCGTATTTCAGTACCAAGCCTTCATCGAAGACGAAGTGAACAAGATCGCCAAGGAGTTTGACACTCACCAGGAGCCCACGAACTTCGTTCAGTCGTATCTGGCTGAGATGGAGAAGAATAAGCAATTGGAGTAAGTTATTGGAGTTTTGCTTGTCATGCTTCAATTCGTTAAGACGTCGGCTTCCGGAGCAAATTAGGCAAAGGAGGAGCGAGTTTGTTTCAGTTTGACCAATCTCTACGCAATCGTTGCCGACTTTTGGATAGCCGGAATGGAGACGACAAGCACCACTTTGAGATGGGCACTACTGTTTCTCATGAAGAACAATGATGTTCAGGTTAGTACTTCATCCGAAACTGTCCACCCTACATGCCCATTTCACTAAACAAAGTACCAAAAGATACGGCTTCCAAGGATACGATACAAAAGAGTCGCTGAAAGTGTTATTACGCAAAGATCCTATTTGTCCATCAATAGCCATGGTTGTTGCAGGACAAAATGCGTGCCGAACTGCTTTCCACCGTCGGAAAGGGCAGGAGAATCGAAATGGGGGACAAACCGAATCTCCCTTACTTTAACGCGGCGATTGCTGAGATTCAGCGATCCGCCAACATGATTCCGTTCCTGCTGTTCCATCGATGTGAGTTTGTTTCGTATGATGAATATTGTTCAGGTACAATTTACGTTGTCCTAATGGAGCGATATGAGTTTCACGCAATCGTGAAATTGAGCCATTGGCTTTTGCTATAATCACTTCCCATTCAATCAATATCAACAAAACTGATCAGAAAAAATCTCATCTCAGGCACCGAAGACTCCATTATCGGAGGAAAGTTCATCCCCAAAGACACCCTCACACTCCCTCAGATATTCTCTGTTCTGAAAGATGACGAGATTTTCGAGAATCCGACCGAATTCAAGCCCGAGAGATTCCTCGAGGAGGATGGAAAGACAGCGAACAAGGTAACTAGAGCTTATTTTTGAGAGAATTGAACTAAATATCCATTACAGAAGCAACTGGAACGCTTCGTCGCTTTTGGAATGGGGAAGAGACAGTGTGTGGGAGAAGGTAAGGCAGGTGATTCTGAAATGTTTAGCACTAAACCATACAGGTCTCGCCCGAATGGAACTCGTCCTCGTCCTCGGAACTCTCCTTATCAACTATCGCTTCGAACCGACAGATCCGATCGACTTGACTCCTATATTTGGCTCAGTTCTCGTCCCTAAGCCGTACAAGTGCAGAGTCGTTCCTGTTTGAGTCAACGTGATTTAAATATGCTTAAAAATATATAAAATACTCTCATGGTTTGTGAAAGAGGGATTTTCCGACCACGTTTGTGTATAATCTGTGTAGACGGTATATCCTCACCAAGTTTCAGAGAGCACATTCTGATCTCTCGACTCATCGTTTGCCACGTTGCCAGTTGCTAGCGCGAGTGCTGATAAAATCCTGAGCCTTTTCGTTCCGTGGTAACGCATTTGCAGAGAATCCGTGCGATGGCTAGTCATCACGGCCTGATTATAAAATAGGAGGAATGATTCGTCTGATTTCCATCATTCTTACGTTCTTTTCCTCTCGATTGAACTCGTTTCCGTGATTCTAGTATAGTTCTAACAGGGACGTCTTTTCCGGGTGTTTTTAAGGAGATAATTCCTTTCCATTCCCCAGCCGTATTTACTATGCACGCGCGTGAAAGTTGGCAAACAAACATAGTTGCAGAGGAAAGAGAGAAATTGAGAGAAAGAGAAAGAAAGAGTGGCTAACTTTAACTAAATTGCCTCCAGCTCCACGTCTTTTTCTCTTATCGTGAACTGCACCTTTACTTTTCAGTGATATCTTTTTGCGCTTGAAATTCCCTCGCTGTTTGCTGTTTGGCCTCATTCCTTATCATTCAAGGTGCGGATTATTCTCGGTGCCTGCAAACCGCGATAGGAAACACTCGACTGAGAGGAATCGGCAAGGCAGAGCGCGGAATAAATCATGTGAGTTACTTCATTTCCTCCTTTTTTTGTTAAATTCCTAAAATGAAATAATATTTTCAGGGGAAAGAAAGTGATCGCGGAAGGAGTTTCACTGGTGGGCAAGGTAGGTCATTCTACCAATTCTTCTTTACTTATTGACTACTCATAGAAGAGTGCACGTACGTCTTTTTGAGTTCCTGGACTGAAAGTGTCCAATGGAGCTCTGTCTATCAAATCTCCTTCCAGATAGCCGTCGTGACTGGAGCAAACAGTGGCATCGGGCTGGAGACGGCGAAGGAGCTGAATCTGCGAGGGGCCAAGGTGAGATTGGAAGAGATTGCTTTCCTCATTTCACGTGCTCTCTAACCTCTGAGAGAGTGTATGCAATGAGGAGAGATCACTTGCATTCGTAGGTTGGAACTTATTTTGTTATCTGACCGACGCTTGACCGCTCTGAATGGAGAGTTAGGTTCAAAATGAGATTGATAGGAAAATCATATTCTAAGAATAAAGATCGGCCAGAATTCGACATAGCGCCAAGGTGAGTTTCACTAGCTGAATAGAAAAGCTGTTTTTGAGTGTGCTGCGATTACTCCTCGGAATAGTGTTCTGAAAAATATAATAATTCCAAAGATTTTTGTACTACCTAACACACATCTGGGCATTTCCAGTCACACATGGCTAAACATAGCATTGCAGGTGTACATGCTGTGTCGCAGCGAGCAGCGCGCCGAGGAGGCGAAGAGGAAGATTGTTGAGGTGAGAGGACTCTCTCCATTTCCCTCACTCTCTCGCTCCGTCGAACGTTTCCTCGCAGGAACTGAATTAGCAAATAGGCTTCACATGTTGCTTTTTAACGTTCAGGAAAAGTTGGCAATAGTTCTTCTCAAGCTCTCCTGAAAAAATAAAACGAATAATTCTGCCTAAGCATCTAGAAAAGTGCTTGCAGGCCGGCTGCGATCCCGCCCGTCTCATCTTCTCCCAGTGTGATCTGTCCAAGTTCGCGAGTGTAAGGGCGTGCGGAGCGAGACTGATTGAAGGTGGTTATCATCTCCTTTTCACTCAGCCTTTCTGAAATGATTGAAAACATCTCAAGAAGATTTATTGGAATCAGTTTTGCAT
>LS519830.1:0-38807 GCA_900490845.1 Pristionchus japonicus | reverse complement strand
AGTCAAGACTCGAGCGTTCTCTCTCACACTCGAGCCGCCCGATCGAGTCTACCCTATTGTCGAGCCGCTCGGCTGCTTTGACTCGTGTCGAGTCTGAAGGTCGAGGCCTCGAGTGGCTCGACTCGTACTCACCAACCCTGATTTGAAATTTCGCCAAGGATAATGATCGGATCGTGATAATGAAACTTGGCAAGCTTCATTACAATAGTGACACAAACGTTATTTGCGTTATCACTGGTTTCGATTGATAAAGCAAAGTCGGTTGGGTTACGTTTCACTGAAACATACTTCGCCATGCGGCAGAGAGATCACCAAAATACAAAAAGAGAGAGCGCTGAACTGGGAGTACTGCACGCCGGCGCATTTTGAAGGATTTTTCAGTAATTTACAAAATCATCAATAAGTAGATTTCGGCCCCCGGCTTTTTCGCGTTTTAAACTTTTATGGAATGTTCCGACTAAAGGAACATCATGTTCAGAAATATAAAATTGGCAAAGTTCAAACCCCGGCTTTATACGAATTTTTTGAAACTCTCAGATTTCGTTATTCTTATGAAATCGCGCCAGCTTAAAACCACTATGCGAAATGATCAGTAGGCACATAGCAGTTGTATGGCACCAATATTAAATCTATTCCGAGCCTCTAGAAAATTTTCGCCAAAATTAATTTTCAAATTTCCAAAAAAAAATCCTCAGATAGTCGCTCATATTTTTTACCTTCTCTCCAGTTACAGGGTTTCTGTATGAGCCTTTGCATTGTGTAGTTCTTTTGTAAATCTTAGCAGTAGGATTCCCAGTGAGCGTAGATCTATGAACAGCGCTGAAATGTAAAATATTTAGTGCAAATGCCACAGTGAACATATAAATTCGAAGAAATCACTTACTCAACATAGCAATACGGTTTTCTGGAGCTCAGGCATTTGTCCGGAACTGAAAAAAAGTAAAGTATGGAATTACTGGAACCAGTAGATAATATGGATGCTTACCGTATTGTTCAATCCAACCGTTCTCAGCGAACTGGCAGCGAGCGTCTCCATTCTGCAGAGTGAGAAAGGCGAGAATGAGGAAGGAGAGCAGGGAGGAACCGCCCATCACAGCGGAGAACGGTGGGAATGAGGGAAGAAGAAGGAAGGAAATGAGAGAGAGGGAAGAGGGAGGTTGGTTTGCATAGATATTCTGCACGTACGAATGTAAATCGGTCAATTAAGAAGTTATTGAGCTCGATATTTGCATCGTTCAAGATCAAAAGATCAAAATTATAAAATGTGAATTTCCTCATTCTCCGGTAGCAATTTTCAAGTACTCGCTCGGATCGTATGCCCTACCAACATCAGAAGAACAGCACTTTTGCAGAAATGTTCACCTCTCCACTAAACACCTATCCAATCGATACAAGAAAGCAAGGCGTTTCGGAGAAACTTTCCATCTTGACTCACACCTTTCAATATCGAATCCGTTGCCAGAAACTTCCTATTCTTCTCCTAAGTTGAAGCGGCAATGATTCATTTCCTCCTTTGATTCCATAAGTGGAGCCGGCAGCGTCCGTCTCTTCGAATTGCTTGCTCTCTCATAGTCAGAATGCCGAGAGATCGCGGGAAATGAGAAGCCGGATTCTCGCTCAGCACAACACTAATCAGCAGTGGAGGAGGAGTATAAAACGCGGAGGAATGGGTGGAATGGCATCCACTTCTTCGAGATGGCTCTTCTTCTGGTTCTCCTGCCCACTCTGCTGGCTGTCGCTGCTGGTAAGCTCTCTACTCCTGTTTGGACTGCCGAATCCATTTCACCGATTCAATAGGTTTGAACAATGGGTGGAATCTCCAACCGTTAGATAGCCTTTCTCTTTTCGCGGTAGTCACAAACCCAGCCACTAAGTGGGATGGGCTCACTAGATCGGGCTGCCAGCTAATAACCTGAAGGGGGTCTCGCGATTCCTGTTTGACGGCTCGAGTGTTGAAAGTCATGAGCTCCTTATGGAACCCCAAACTCGTGAACTGTCCGATCCAGCTCATTAGCATCTGAATTCTTGCAGGCATCAACGACGATCAGTGGCCAGCGCCCATTCCGGCTGACAAGATTCCCGAAGATTTGAAGGGGTTGAACCCGACCAACTACACGAGAAAAACCGACTGGTTTGGCAACACCAAAATCGAATGCGAGCCGTTTCATCCGATGCTAATCGTAAGCATTTTCATGTGCCAATTATGATGCTCCAGTAAATGGTGGATGAAAATTGAGAATATTTTTCAGAAGATCATAATAAAAAAATAGATAAACAATTAAAATTCAAAACTTTCTAGCGTGCTAGCGACGAGCAATCGCTTCCCTACATCGCAGCAGGACTTCTCTGGAACTTTGAGTTCCAAAACGGCCGGTGGGATTTTATTGATTGATGAAAATTATGAATATAAATTCTAAATGAACGAGTCTCAGGAGAAGAGAAGTTTTTTTACTAAATTTTTTGCTGAATTAAACATTACCTGCAATTATATCGCATCCTCTTCATTTTTCGTTCAAATGCACATTATTTTCCACAAAATCGAAACATTAGAGATTATTTTCAGGTGGAGAAGTTTCATTGGAGATTACAGCTTCGAACCGAAGGAACACCAGGCTAGTAATATTTTTCCATTTTTCTTAAATTTGTCGTCTTACATATGAAAAAAGATTAGACGCAGCATCGAAATTTGCATGACTTCATTTTTCCAGATCATGTGCGTCACAGCTCCCAGAGATGACGGTGAGCCTTACCTTTTCTCTTCGAAATAATATTAATGATTTCAATACATCTTTTTGCAGAGGCCTGTCAGTTCAATCTGAAGTACAAATACAATAAGGAGAACTGGGTGAAGGTCAAGAAAGCGTTCAAATGCCCGGTTAACACCAAAGTCTCGTGAGTTGCATCGCTCTCTTTTTCAAGTTGAGATTACTCTCAAGGAAACCTCTCAATAATACAGCTGCTAATGGCTCGGAACGCCCGAGTCATTTCCAGTAGGCTTCGTGCCGTTATGACTGCTGTAGCAAGAAAAAAATATACATTGCAAAATCGTGTTTAAAAATAAGATTTCATGCCACGCATTCACAGAGACCTGCGGGCGAATGAGCGTTTTGAATAATTTACGTATATTTCCGCATCTATTTCAAAATGATTTTCCATGCTTTGGTCACTGAAAGAAAAGAAACTTTAAGGAAAAAAGTCCCTACGAAACAAACCGAGCGTTTTCAGAGAGCATCTTTTCTTAACGTTCATTTTACAGGTACAACATGGGAGGACTCTTCCCCGGGGCAACTGTGACTGGAGAAAAAGCCTACTGCGCCAAGGCCGGAGGACTGAGTAAGAATGAAACAGTTGCAAAATTTGTCAAATTTCAATTACCAAAGATGTTTCGTTTCAGGCGGTGATGTCTGGACTATCGAGAAAGACGGAAAGAATGAGACGCAAGCGCCTACAGGCATCTTCACTCCCGATATTAAATGCGTCTAATCCGGGGTACGAACTCAGTTGATCAATTCATGTGTTCACACTAAAAGATGGTTGTTGTTATCGAACAACATCAGTTAGAAAAATCAATAATCTTCACATTTCAGAGCAGCCGTATGACAAGCTGCGAAGCCGCAGTTGACCGTCTACGTTTCTTCATTCCTTCGCTTGCTATTGATAAATGCATTTCATTCAATTTTATTGACGCCCACACTGTATGATTAAAAATGAGCACTTGCTCATTTAGACAAATCAATAATACATGAATGATACAAAAAAACTTCACAAATGGAGGCCATCGAGTCTTCAATCAGGCAGAAAGAGAATTCAGAAATGAGATCAAGTGAATGTATGAAGTGATGTCCATTTCGACTCTGCTCCAAACATGTTTTCAAAAGGATTGGAAAAGCAGCGGGACGCGGAATATTAATATCGTGATTCACTCTCACCTCTCACCCCTGCAACCCGTGCTGATCTATCACTGACAAGAGTGAGGAAAGCAAGAGTAAGCTCTCTCCATTTTCCACGCTTTCTAGCTCTTGCTTTCCGAACTCGGCTACTGACTCACCGATTTTGTATCCCGGACATGAATAAAGGAATCGTCTCTGTCTGTGGCAATCTCGTCAGAATGGCGCTTGCGGCTTTTCTTTGTTCTTTCGCAACCCTCGCAACTGCGGCATGTAAAGGTACGCTTTGATCCCGACTCGTCTGATCCACTACTAGCCTGTAGTTTGACCTGTGTTTCTTGAAATTTTCAGAATTGAAAATATGAAACGCTCCTTCCAGCCCCTCCCGACTACGCTTGGCCTCTTCCCGTTGACGAGGCGACCACTCCTCAGGAGTACAAAGATCAAGGAGTGAGCAACTACACGAGAGGAATACTGGGCGATACGATCGAGTGTGGCCTGGGCATGGATTTTCTGCTTGTGAGTTTTGAGTTATTAGGTTGGTCAGTAAGTAATGCCCGATATTGATTTTGAAATTATACTCTATCCTAAAGTCTTCATGACTTGCAAATAGTATCCTGTATAGTAGTACCCTTGAACTCTATCCACATTTGTTTGAACCGATTCGCTCTTTTACAGAACCTGGGAAAATATTTTAAAATCAACAGATACAAAATAGGCACAAAATGGTAGTACTTTTTCAAGCAGTGTCTTTTCACCAACCCATCGATCTCATTTGCCTCAAATTTTTTTCAGGGATAGGGGAAGGGTTAGGGTGACAGATGACCACAACAAGTTGGTTGTTTGAGTAGCGTGAGAAAATAAATAAATAAAAAAGTATGAATTTCGATGATCAGATCCAGATAGCTGAATTTAAAATTCTGAAGCTCAGAAAGTTTGAGTGGTATCTTCGTGTGAATAATATTTTAGCACAATTGGCACAGCAGCTTCTCAATGCATTGCAACTGTGCCCTGTAGATCCTTTGAAACGAACACACTGAGTCATAAACCTAATTCTAGCCCACTCACTTTAGTAAGATTATCAGTTAGACACACGCCTCTGGAGTGTATGTTACTGCCATCATGAGACATCATCAAATATGAGAACCCCTTTCTTTGTACTACACGCCTACAGCAAAAGTTTGGGCTCATCTTGCTGCTTGGCGGAATGCCGAGCCGATAAACTGAGGGACCTAGGCTGTGACGCTTTCACTTTCGAGCTCCACTAAAACCGCAATAATTGTCAATCAGATGAATGGAAACGTGCGCTGAAGAGAGTATCGAAGGACTCATAAGATGGGTATGGTTGGGCATTAAATACTTGAATACAACAGGACTTTGAGATCAGAATATCAAAGTGATCAAATCGGGCAAAACTTACTGACCAACCCGATAGCTAAACTTGACTCTCTAGCTGTGTTTGGAGGCAAGAGTTATCCTTCTGATTCCGTGCGTTCTTTCATGGAAATTTTAGAACCTCTGAAAATGTGCGTAATCAGGTGCACATCGTCATTGATTCTGATTCAATGCGATAAACAGTGGGTGAAATATCAACATTGCAGCAAAACGGCGATGGCACTCCGTACCGAGCGTGGGGCGTGCACCTGTTCAAGTACGAGCTGCGGCCGGGAGTCGCGAGGTAAGATGATCACCTACAGGATGGAAACCATTTACACCATTTACACATCCCTATTGATTACAGATTGTCTATCGCTTCTCATTAGCTATTCGTAAACGCTATTCATGTGCGCTTGATTGTTATCACGGTGTAGATCTTATTGTTGACTGACAACTTTGAAAGCTTGCAGATGGTCCGATCTCATGAGCGAGTTCAACTTCGGGCCGAAGGACCTCAAAGTTAGTTTGCGGGAAGATACAAAGATCGCAATTGTGCATTTCAGATCTCCTGCGTCGCTGGCGTCGTTATGGACATTAGTTAGTTTTTTTTCTTTATTTTCCTGCGTTACCTTCTTCTTCCTCCTTGCGTTAGTTCAGCTTCTGGTCGGGGTCCGCTACATGGACTGCGTTACCGTGCTACCGTAACCCCTAATCTACCGTATCCCCTTACCTTAATCATCAGACGACTGCCGTATGCACCTCAACGACAACGTCGTCCGACAGGTCGACGCATTCGTCCATCGCACGTTCAAGTGCCCGACGGGGGAGAGGGTCGCGTGAGTATGATTGACATGCTCATTCCATATTCATAGTCAATACAATCGTGCAGTGAGAAGTGTAGAACCATGAACAAATATGATCTCTAAGGTACCTCGCCCCATGGACCAGCGAGCAGACCCTCGGCACGGAGATATGCTGCCACAAGGGAGCCGAATTTCTAGGTTGGTTCTGACTGACTCGAATACGTTTTTTTTTCTTTCGAATCAGGCGAAATTCACACCGAAATATTGAACCAGATCCATCCACAGCTCTCCCAGAGTGGGTCCTGCTTCTGGATGAGACAAGAAACAAGACGATCACTGGGGATATGAATCCGCACGTCAGCTGTGTCGATGCGAGTGAGTTATTGGATCTGTATCCACAGAAAATTCCAAAATTTCAGGTATTTACGTCTGACACTTCATTTTAACTTTGTAAACTATAAATATTGTCTCGATATGATCTCGTTTTGAATGTTCTTGGATTCGCAGTTCGGTCAACATTTATTCTGCCCCATGACATTTCCAAATTCTCTCTGATTCACTCAATTTGCTCTTGCGACGATTAGTCATTGATTTGTTCTGGCGAGTGAAGCTCTTTTTCTGTTGGTCGATAAATATGATGAGACAATATGAGCTCAAGTTGCTGCTGATTGGACACCATGGAGTGGGAAAGACGAGTATTTTGTGAGTTATTGATTTGTTTTTAGTCACAATAAGTTACATCGTTACAGAAATCGATTCACCGACGATTCTTTCAATAGCACATTTATTAAAACTCTTGGAGGTAACAACTTAGATTAGATTGTTCGATCGATAAATTCAGGAATCGACTACCGAATCAAGACTATTGAACTGCATGGAAGGAAGATCAAACTGCAAATATGGTTAGTTTATTCGTTATGACATTCGGTGAATCAGATAACCTTCATTTATTGAAGGAACACTGCTCGCCAGGAGCGATATCGCACCGTCACTTCAGACTACTGCAGGTACTGAAAAGTTATCAAAAAATGCACTTTTTGAAACAGAAGCTTTGAGTTTTTAGGGGTTCGTCGGGCATCATTTTGGTGTACGACATCGCAAATAGGCAGAGCTTCGACAACATCTCAAGCAGACTGAAAGCAATCGATAAGGTGATTAGGCTTTTATTTTCAAAAATAATTTTTTAAACTTTATTAAATTACGTTCAGAACGTCTCCCAGAAGGTGGTGAAGATCCTGGTCGGCAACAAGTGCGATCTGTCCGAGCGAGCTGTGAGCAGGGAGGGTGGAGAGAAGGTGAGGTAATATTCCACTAGTTCATAATTCACGGTTTTTGACTTCTTCCAACCGCTTGTGAAGCAGTATGAATCTTATTGACCATTTCTCAACCAATGCTGTTCCGGAACACAATGGCAGTCTGAATCTGATGCCGGTTCATCATAAGTCTCTCTGCATTAATGTCGAACGGGGTTCCATATATGGATTGGAAACCAATCATGCCTTTTCCAGCTCGCGGCCGATCACTCCTGTCTCTTCCTCGAGACATCAGCCAAGACGAACATCAACATCGACGCTGTATTCTATGAATTAGCGGAAGCTATCATTGAGAGAACAGCGAGTGAATCGGAGGGGAATCTGTTGACGAAAACACTGCAGATGATGCTCAACTTGTGCAGGAGATTTGGAAGCTGTCATTGATTGTTAGCCAATTATTGTTATAGATTGTAAAATTATTGCGATAATTTCAAAGCAATAAAAGAGCAATAAATGAATGGCAAGAGGATATAAACCCCCATCAAATTGAGCGGAGGCGCCCAGTCTCAGGCTTCCGATCTTCTGTGGTAAAAGCGTGGATCATAGTGACTTCGTTCATTTTGCTCTTTCTCCTAGGTTATGTCACTACTTGGTCTGTTTGGCTTCACGAGAATCGTTTCTCTAGCACTGCCTTTTTATTTTGCTCCCATACCCACTCTCAGTCTGTAATAGCCCGAAACTACTTCCTACTGTGAAGTCGAAGTTTACTGTTGTTTCTTCTTCTCTCGTCATTTTTTGAACCTGAATTTTTCTAATATATTTTAAACAAATTTTCAGGATGGGTGCTAAGAAGTCAAACAGCAACAACAACAGCCTAAAGCAAGCAAGGGCTGCTTTTCAACAGGCCAAGTCGTTACTCGACCAAGTGACACCGGAAATTACTAGAGAGTACAAAATTCGGGTCTCTGAGGAGTTTCAGAAGGCTCAATTCGGAATCAAATCCAAGGCGGTAAGTAATTTCTCCGTTGCATTTTGCATAGATTAAACGCAAGAAATTTGAGAAAAAAAAACATTTTTAATTTCAGATAGTGCTATCGATGGTGGAGCGCGCGGTTCGATCTTGGCGAGAAGCCGAATTTCTTGTTTACCTTATCCAAATCGAGGTAAGTAGAGGTCAAAATCAGGAGCAGATTTGAATGGCCAATATTTTCAGAACATGAAAACGCAAACCGACAGAGAAATGTATGATATACTCTATGCGATCAATGTTCGAGTGTATGAGCTGTTTAACGAGACAATTCAAACATTGGAGAAGGGAGAGACAAATGAGAATGCCCATTTCGGCATTGTGATGTAAGTTATCACAGCTTTTCGAAAATTGAACAATGCCAAATTTAACGCGTGAATTGTTGATAGTAAACTATTTTGAGCGATTAAACACGAATTATCATTAGCAAGCAATGCGGATCGGTTAGTTTTCGGCTTTGACCCATCGAATCATATTTATAATAAACTAGTCCTAAGTAGATTCTTCATGTTAATCGTTTACAGATTCCTCACTTTGTTTTATAATAAAGGACTAATGGACGCAAAATTATATGCGAGATTCGCGGTTCGATTGTGGAACGCTCGAATTGAATCGGAAAAGGTAAGGGCGCCAATATATTTGACCGATTTTAAGATGGGTGTACACTTATCTTATACTTCCTAATGCCCACTGATCCGTTAGGTCCTCTTCATAAACACGGAGCCTCCATAAACTGACGGCAGAAAAAGTCACAATACATGACTCAACATCTTCATTATGTTTTACTTTCCAGGTTGCA
Source organism: Pristionchus japonicus (assembly GCA_900490845.1). NCBI lineage: Eukaryota > Metazoa > Nematoda > Chromadorea > Rhabditida > Neodiplogasteridae > Pristionchus > Pristionchus japonicus. Next base: position 29,661 of record LS519830.1, on the reverse strand, counting down.
ACATATCTCACTTACAAGTTTATCATTCACTCTGGAACGTTTGTTATCGACGATATAATTCCTCTCAAGGAAGAGATGATTCATGAGTTAGTTTATTCATTGATTATGACCGTTTTTATGACCGTTTTTTTTTATTATGACCGTTACACTCGAAAAATTATTCGCTTCATAAAATTATTTATTTTTTCACAATTTTTCAGCATGACAAAGTTTATCGATATTTGTCGCACTCATTTCGAACTGAAAAATCAAAGGACAAGATACGAGTGTAGTGTAAGTTCACATCCTGTTTACTATTAATAAAAGTATGTGACAATTTCAGCCACTGAACTTCGTACTTGAACATGATCCGAATACTGTAAGAAAAGAGTAAGTGATTTTATCTGAAATAATAAAAATTAAAGTCAACGTTTGTTCAGTGAAGTGAAAACTATTCGACTTCGTGCAAAGTTCGAAATGCTTTTGGATTTTATAATTTTGGAATCGCGTGGTAATGAAAAATTGAGAAATGAGTTTGACAACACCGCTGTCGGGCCTGCGGCTATGGAGGTTCGTGCACAATATTTTCATTCCTGGATTTATTATGTCTGAAATGCATGCAAGCAAAAATGAACATCAATCCAAAACTGATAACTTTGTGATTTCTTGAAAGAATTATCAGATTTATTCAGGTCGCTGCGTCAATTATCAGAAGATCAATGGACAGTTCGACGCATGCAGAGTTCCTCGCTTCTCTGATTGCTCGCAAGGTATGTTTAATGACCTACTCTATTTCACCGAATCATGTTCAGATTGCATGCGAACAGCACAAGTTCAAAAATAGCGCGCTAAGAGAAGCTTTCGAAACAGCGATAACTGCCGAATTCGAAAAGATGTTGTGCCTATTGAAAGAAGAAGAGACAAGCGTAGAGGAAGTACCGAAGATGGCTGGACTTACCTTGTTTGTTTCTTTTTTGCTAATTAGAGAAAAATATATTTTTAATTCCAGATTTATGGCATATTCAACACGGAACAAACTGATGGAGGTCAAATTTTTCAGCAATTGCGTTTCTCAAATATGGAACACCGCATTCGTCAAAAATGTGAGATTTTTAAAATATAATGTCTCTAAAACATTCGCTTTGCAGGCAGTTGAAATAATGTTGCGTGCAGTCCTTCTCATCACTGGTCAGAATGTTATCAAAGCTTTCGAGAAGGAAGATAATGAAGACAAAGAACGGTTAGTCTTGAGCATGCATCTTTCAATAGAAATACCCCCGTACTTTCAAGGCTCGCCGTCTTTCTCGAGCAAATTCGAACTGAGTGCGCCTCAGGCCCGTTGACGGTAAGTATTTTGAACTAATTATTTAATTAATTTCACTAATTGATTAATTGGCATAAATTTTGGTAATACAGAACCTTCAAATTGGAGCTTTCATTGCTGCGGAATGCCAGAAGAAGAGAGACGCAGAGGAAGATAACACTGCTGAGGATGGGGAGACAATCGAGGGTCAATCGAAGACGGAAAACCAGTCGCACGCGCTGCCAACAGATGGTAGAGATGAAAATTCCACTGCTGAGGAAGAATTGGAAGCATTGTCGGAACCAGAAGATGCTTCTGAAATCATTCTTGATTCTGTAAGTCGCAAAATTACATGTCATGAATTTTTTTATCTGTTTCAGACAAAACGAAGAACCGAGTATTTCTCAATCAGCAATTGTATCCACGGAAAACGAACAAGATATTGAGGTAGCTTTCAACAATTTTTTAATCGATATTTGTGGTTTTCAGAGGTCCCTTTCTCCACAAGAAATAAGAGAATTGCTAGAAGAAGCCAACACTTTGAGGAAGAGAAACGCAGAAATGGAGAGGAGACACGAACAGGTTTGATTAATAATTTGTGTCTATTTTTATAGACTGGGCCAATTTTAATCTATGAGAAATACTTCAGATTAAAGCCATCGAGCAAGAAAACTCTGTTGAATTAGAGCGATTGCGAGAGAAGAATGAGCGTTTGAAAAAAAAGAGCGCTGAGGAATGGAAAGTGGCAGCGATGAAATTGCAGTTGAACACAATCACTTCTGTGAAACGTTGATACATGTTATCCGTCTTCTTTCTTCGCTTCTTCATCCTATTGTATTCACTTGTCTCGTGCAGACTTGTAGATTGTCTCAATATCGATCAAACTGTGATAAATAATTATACATACTAACACTGTTACAATGATCGAGCCAATTTTCAAGATGTCACGTATGTCCCCTAACAAACCAGAGAAAAGGTTCCTGCATTAGCCACAAGGCTCGCTCATGTGCAATCGGAGCATGAAAATGTACGGTACTTATAGGGAAAAGACGCGTAATATTCACATACGATGTCACTCTTGCCATCTCACCAGTCCATTTTTTACAATCTCTTTACTGCCATCTTTGACAGTGTTCCATTAGTTGTGTATGCTCGTGCTTTTATTTATTTGATTTGCTCGAAATTTGGACTTTTACAACCTTCAGATGGGCGGAAAGAAGCATAACAACAACAATAAGCGTGCGATGGAGGCTTATAAATTGGCCAAATCGATTCTCGATAAGGTTAAGCCTAATATGACGGAAAAGGAGGAGGACAAAGTGAAACAAGAATTCACTAATGCTGACTTCAGCCCTAAAACCAATGAGGTAGCCTTTTTGGACTAGAACACAAAGCGCAACTCTTATGAGCATTGGGTGTCGTTGATAAACCCTCCAGATTCTGATCTCAATGGTGAACCGAGCCGCACGGGATTGGAAAGAAGCGTATTTCATCGGGCAATTGTGTAAAATTCAGGTAACTTAATATGGTATCTTATTCAAATATCAAAGAAAGACTTGCAGATTGCAAAAGAAACGTCAGAGGTTGCAAAGAATGATTTGTTGTTAATTCTCAATGAAAGATCTCGAAAACTGTTCGATGATACAATTCAATCATTGGAAAGTGGAGAGTCTGATTCGGATAAACACTTGGGCATTGCTGTGTTAGTATATAGGCAACTTTTAACCTTAGAAATCAGAAAATTCACAGATTTGTGTCGACTCTCTGCTCCATTGGAGTCCTTGACAAAAGAATTGGTGCTAGATTAGCAATTCAACTGTGGAATGGCCGAATCGAGTCTAATCAGGTAAAGAATCAAAGTGTAAAATCTTATTTTTTTCGTATTTCAGTGTGCTGGAATGCTTACGATCCAATTCATATTTCATGCAGGTCTTCGTTTTATGATAGATGAAATCACTCGAATCAGGGATGAAGCGATACTTGAGTGAGTAGAGTTCGCTTATTTCAATTGGTATTTCCATAGCACTTTTTGAATTATTAGACCACCACACCCACCCCCCAGTCTTATTTGTCTTATTTGAATATCAAGAAAAATACCGATACGAGAATCCGAGTACCACAATCGCCCTGAAAAGCAATGTTTCTGAATGCTGAATTTGACATGTGATGATTAATGCGACTTTCCGTTTCAGTATGTCGAAGTTTCTCGATGAATGCTGGGATCAGTACAAAGACATTGCGCCTAATAGTACTCCGGCTTCCGCAAGTTTTTATCGCGAAATCCAAATCCTCTAAATATATCCGTAAAATTGCAGGTGAAGTTCTCCCAGAATCCACCCAAAGGAAAGAAGGAAGGAATTAAAGCAAGTTTTTAATCGAAATCAAACTTTGTCTGTGAAACCAATATCCGTTTTAGCTGGCAACAGTCGAGATCGACGACATAACGGAGACAGTACCTGCCGAGCGAGTTTTTAAATTACATTTGCATTAGACTTTGAAAGACAACGATATGACTAGTCACTTCAATCTCTCACAATCCTCATTCCGCTTACTCTCTCACCCAAAAAGCGATGGATTTACATAGTAAGTGACTAGCCACATCGTTGTCTTTCAAAGTCTAGTTAGTATCAGTTGCGTGCCCCTGCCGAACTATAGATTTCGCAATATGCATTGATTTCAGTCGAGTGAACTCAGCTCGTCTTCGCGTGAGAGTTGGAGTGATTCTCGATGAAATCATGTGGGGACCGCGGCCATCTCAAGGAATTACGGCACTCGTCGATCAATTCATAGATATTCCAATCACTGGGATTGCGAAAGAGGTGAAAAACTGAGACATCGCACTGTCTTTACATATCCACACGTAAAATACTGTTTCATTCAAACAGTTCGACTTGAAAGCAACACAGGCAAAGTTAATCGATAATTCAGGTCGCAACTTCAATTGTAGAGAGATCAATGAATGAGTGGAGCCTCGCTGAGAATCTCGCGTATTCTATCGGACGCCTGGTTAGTTTGTTTTCGAATTTTTTACGATCTAATTGTCTCGGCAATTTTCAGATCAACAATAATGCGCGCATCAAAGATTTCGCTCTACGAGATGCGTTCTTGGAATTAATCACTAAGGAATTCGAGAAAATGCTTGATAATATGAAGATCGAGGAGTCTGAAACCGAAACGGACAGACATATGGGGCTCATTTCGTATGTTAAAGAATTTGCAATTGAAAATCAGACACTCCTGCACTTTCTCGAACAATATGGTGGAAGTGATATTATGATTTCCTAAAGAAAATTGTTTCCCGCTGGGTTGGTGGTTGGTGAAGGAGGAGGTAATGGGAATATTTGGATTTGTCCGGGAAGTTGCAGGAGTGCCGAAAATCGTTGACCACCAGTATCAATGCTAGTTAAATTTAACAACTGGAGTTCCGACAAATTGCAAATAGTAACATTGTTAAGGCTGATCGCTTTGAGTTATCGTAATAAGCTCCTGGACTGCGAATTTTTGTCCAACCTCGCTTCTCAATTATGGAACTGTCAATACGGGAAGGTTAGACTGGTTTTTAAGTTTTAACATGTTTTGATATGATTATGATTCTCTACTTGTTCCTTCGTTCAAGATTAGCGTTGTTCTTGGTAAACAAATTATGATTTTATTTTTCAGTTTAGTTAATGATTAGAGGGAGCAAGTTTTCACTTAGAAATTAGAATAAAGGTACTTATTGTTCAATTGTTTTTTCCTTGACTCCTTACAGGTTGTGTTAACGCCGATGAAAATTCTTCTATTTTTTTCTGACGAGTCTGTCATCAACTCATTGGAGAACAAAGAAAATGAACAGAAAGCAGAGTTAGATTCTCGAATTTTTTTAATGTTCAAAAGGTTCACAAAATCAGCGAATCAAAATAATGCTAATAATTATTATAATGTATTTCTCTTGCAGACTTTTAGAAATTCTGAAACCAATGCGTGCTAAGTGTCGTTCCACTAAATTTTCGGTAAGTATATTCTTTAACTTTTTAAAAATATACTTTTCTCAAGAAAATAGTCTTTTACGGAGAAGCAAATTTCAGTTTCAACAAATTTCAAAACTCATCGACGCGGGGCTTAAAGACATAAGTGCAAGGAGCCCCGCAGACAAAACAGAAGCACTACCTGAAAAGCAAGACAACAATGGAGAGCTGGATGCTAAAGAAGAATCTGGAAAAGAAAAGGAGTGAGTTCAACCAAATGATGATGATATTCTTTTCCAATACGTTTTTTTCAGGATCGTAGAAAAGGCGAGCGAGAAAGAGCAGAAAAACGAGAGGGCCCAAGAATCGATTGCATTTTCTAAGGAAGCAGAAGATATAAATAATATTGAGTCTCAACGCAACAACGAGAGCGATAAAACATCTATCGCATCGGCAGAAGAAGTCCAGGAAGATACCGGAAATGATGAAGATGAGGCAGCTGAGGAACAGCCTCAGCCTGTGATGAATATGGTAAGGGATGCAAACAATCTTCTGGCACTCCTGCACTTTCCCGGACAACTGCAACTCTCCCCATAACCTCCTCCGACCCCGACCACCAACCCTGCGGGAAACCATTTTATTTGGGAAATCACTGAAACTCATGTCGTTGTTTCACCCTATTGTCCGGGAAAGTGCAGGAGCGCCAATCTTCTTAGTGAGGAGCAATATTTCAGTTTCAAAAAATCTCAAAGTTCATCGAGGCGGGATTCAAAAGCATAAGTGGAAGGAACACCGCAGGCGAACCAGTACCACTATCTGAGCAATGTAATCAAAACGGAGAATTAGATACTAAGGAAGAATCTGTGAAAGAAACGGAGTGAGTTCAATAAAACGATGGCGATATTCTTTTTAAAAAACTTCTTCAGGGTAGTAGTAAAAACGAGCGAAGGACGTAAGCGCAAAACCGAGAACGAGGAAGTATCGACTGCATTTTCACCCGCAGGCGGACCAGCCGCACTATCTGAGCAATGTGATGAAAGCGGAGAATTACAATCTGGAAAAGAGAAAGAGTGAGATCATCAATTTCGAAATGTGTTTTATTACTGAGAAATTCGTTCAGGCTCGTAGAAACAGCGGATGAAAGCGATGAAAATGGAATAAAATACAAAAAAGCGAACAGACGATTTGGTAAAAATAATACACAAGATGGCGAAGAGACTAAGAACGCACTGGAAGAATGTAAAGAGGATCCCGGTAGTGATGGAGAGCCTTCCTCTCATGAACAATGTGAAACGAAAGAGGTAAGACTGCAAAATGGCTGAACAACTCTACTGATTTCAGGCAAAGGAAGGGTCAATTGTTCTCCCGTCAGCGACTCTAACGGAAGAAAAAGATCAGGACAAAGAGGTCCATTAATTGCAATGTTTAACTTGATTCAAATCGCTTTTTCAGAATCACCCAGCCGGTGAAGAAATGGTAGAAGAAGGCAAGGAGGATATCCGTAATGATGGAGAGCCTACTGCTGATAAACAATCTGAGATAGCGATGAAAGAGGTAGAGGATGAAAAATCGCACCAAAACTCATCTGAATTCAGACCAAGGAAGAGGCAATTGTTATAACGTCAAAAATAACTGAAGAAGAAAATGATCAGCAAAAGGAGGTGCTTACAAATGAACTGTTGAACTTGATTCATTTTTCTTTAGAATTCTTTCATCGCTCAAGAAAACGAGAAATTACGCGAAGAAAACGATGCGCTAAAAATACGAATTGCTGAGTTGGAGAGTCGTTTCGAACAAGTTAGTTGAGATTTGGGACCCGAAATGAGAAATAACATTCAGATGAAAACGAATGAACAGAAAACTTCCACTGTATTTGAGGAATTGAGAGATGAAAACGATGCGCTAAAAATACGAAATGATAAGTTGGAGAAACGTTCCGAGCAGGTTAGTTGAGATTTGGGAGCCGGAACACATTCAGATGCAAGCAAACAAATTGAAGACTACCGATGAATTGGAGGGATTGAGAGATGAAAATGACGCTCTAAGAAGACGAGATGTTCAAAGGGAGAAGATTTTCACTGACGTAATTTTATAACTGAAAACTGAAATGAAAAATAACATTCAGATGAAAGCCAATGAACTCCAGACTTCTACTGAATTGGAGGGATTGAGAGAAGAGAAGAAGAGACTGGAGAAGAGATTGGTTACTGAGGAATGGAAAGTAGCTACACTCAAGCTTCAAAACGCCCAGCTCTCCTCTAAATAAACATTAAAAATAATCGTATTTTCGCTATTATAACATCACTGTTCTTCTCATATTTTCTCACCACACATTCATTTGTTGCTTCGTTTTACATCTGATAAATTTTATTATAACTCTATTCGAAAAAGGTACTCAAAAATATCGTTGTAGCAGTAAAATATGGCTTTTCTGGCTGGATATTCAACAAGTGTATAGATGTTTTCATTTTCTTCATCAAATTTCAAGTACGAGCCATAACGGCAGGATTGCAAGAGCGAGGTATTGATCTGATCTGAGCATTTGAGCATTTGAACACTTGCCACTGAGTACCGCTAATCGTTCTAGAAAGGGCGATTGCGAGAAAAGAATATGCGTTTGGTGCGAAAATAGAGAGCTGAGGAATTGAGAGTTGATGCGATGAAATTGCAATTGAACACAATCTCTTCTGTGAAACTTTGATACAATTCTTCCAATCTGATGCCTTGTTTTTTTCACTCAAATGTATTCACTTGTCTCATGCTGAATTTTCGATTGTCTTAATATCGCTCAAACAGTGACAAATACTTATACTACCGAACAAAGTTGAGAACCATCTAAATTTTCGTAATTTCACGTGCATTCTCTAACAAACTAGACAAAAGGATCCTGTATTAGCCACCAGGTTGGCTTGTGTACACTATGAGCTTGCGGAACTTTGAAAATGTGCGGGATTTCTAGGGAAACGACGCCCGATATCTACATTCGATACCGATCTTGGTCTTCTCACCGATCAATTTTCTTTATAATCTTTTTATTTCCATCTTGGACAATATTCCATTAGTTGTTCACTCGTGTATTTATTTACATTATTAGCTTGTAAAATTGGACTTTCACGTATTTCAGATGGGCGGAAAGAACCATAACAACAACAATAAGCGTGCTATGGAGGCTTATAAATTGGCCAAATCGATTCTCGATAAGGTTAAGCCTAATATGACGGAAAAGGAGGAGGACAAAGTGAAGCAAGAATTCACTAATGCTGACTTCGGCACTAAAACCAAGGAGGTAGCCTTTTTTGGACTAGAGCACAAAGGACAACTCTTAAGAGCATTGGGTGATGCCACTCATTGATAAACCATCCAGATTCTGATCTCAATGGTGAACCGAGCTGCTAGGGATTGGAAAGAAGCGTATTTCATCGGGCAATTGTGCAAAATTCAGGTAGCTATAATATATTAACATTCCCACTCTTGTTCAAATATTAACGAAGCACTCGCAGATTGCAAAAGAAACGTCGGAGGTTACAAAGAATGAGTTGCTGTTAACTCTCAATGAGAGATCTCGTGAACTGTTCGATGATGCGATTCAATCATTGGAAAGTGGAGAGTCGAACATGGAGAAGCACGTTGGCATAGTCGAGTGAGAGAGTTGATTTTGTGACCTGACAAATCAGATAAATCTCAGATTTATGGCGACTCTCTGCGCCATTGGAGTGTTCGACCAAAGAATTGGTGCCAGATTAGCGATTCAGCTGTGGAATGCCCGAATTGAGTCTAGTAAGGTGAAGAATCAAAGTCAAATCTAGCAACAACAACAAAAACTAACTTTTCGAATTTCAGAGTGCTGGAACGCTCACTATCAAATTCATAATTCGCGCAGGTCTTCGTTTTATGATAGATGAAATTACTCGAATCAAGGAGGAAGCGATTCTCGAGTGAGTAAAGCTCGCTTATTGCAATTGAAATTCCTATCTGAATTTCGCGCATTCTAACCGAGTCTTATTCCCCTTAGGGGAATAAGATGAACAATTTCAATAAATGTACCCCAATCGTCCTGAAAAAAAAACAATGTTGCTGAAATTGAAATGTGATGCATAATACGCTTGTCATTTTAAGTATGTCCAAGTTCCTCGATGATTGCTGGGAAGAGTTCAAAGATGTTGAACATCAGTCTCCGAGTTGGGCAAGTTTTAGAATCAGAATATAAACTATTTCATGAAATTTATAACAATTTCAGATGAAAAACTGTCGTGATCCCTCCAAATTGAGAGAAAGAGAAGGAAAGGCAAGTTTTTTTAAATCAAAATCGAAATTATTTTGCGAAATCCTATGCACGTTTTAGACGAAATGCATCAAGTTCGAAAAAGTGACTGAAGCACTACCAGCCGAGTGAGCATTTAAATTTTATATTCATCATTCCTAGTAGGGATGGCTAGTGAAGGGAAAAGAGAAGAATGAAGAGGCGATTTTCCCCTCCCTCTTATTATCCCTTCACGCAGAGTGATCGGTAGGGCTGTTATTTCGAGCGCTCGTCGCTCGCGAATCATTTCGCAAACTCATTCTCGAGCGCCGAGCGCTCGCGAGTCGGTTACAAAAGCGCTTTTGCTTACAAATTGCTCCCTTCTCCCCTCATTCTCTCTGCCAATCATTCCCTTCTCCCTCACTCAATCTGTGGGGTCCATATTGATCATTTTATTCAGTCATTTCGTGATCGGAGCGCTCGCGAGCTACAGTCGCTCGCGAGCACTCCTCGAAATCGCTCGCGAGCCATTCTTGCTCGCGAGTCATTTCGAAACCACCGCTCGAGCGCGAGCGCTCGACGAACAGTGCTCGAGCGAACAGCCCTAGTGATCGGGTCGGTCTCGCTCTGCACGCATAGTGAGCTAGAGAATTTTCTTCCATTATAAGTCTAGTTCGAGAATGGATCAATATTTTGAATCACAAGCTTATAACACAGGAATCAGGAGAAAATGTATGAACCTGGGAACTAGATTTTTCAAACCCAATTGAAATCGACCATATTATGATGGATACATACCCAGGTAACAAGGATTCAAACGATCCGGTCCGCGAGTCCCACAGCCGGCTTTTAGGGATTCTCCGGTTCTGGATCCGGCAATTGTGTATCTTTGGACCCAGTTAAGCTAGAAACTTGTTCTACGGCTCAAAATATGCGCAAAAAAATGTGAAACAAGAATCTTTTGAAAAATTGAATTTTCGATTTTTTTCGACGAAGTTATGCTTGAAAAACCATTTTCCATTTCAAAAATTAATTATTTTCGCCATCACGCAGGAGACTTGCAGCGGAATTTTTTTTCATTTTTCGAAAGAAGAAGTAAGCATGTGTGCACGATAAAAAATTCAGCCAATTTGAAGAGGGTTGTAATTCGGAAATTTGTCATCAAAGGTTTCAAATGGGTGTTTTTGGCGGTTTTTCTGGCATTATCCACTTACTGTCAATGATATTTCTGGAACAACAACTCAAATAGTAGTTTCACACCTCCGTGCAAACAATTATCACCATTAGTGCCGATTCCGCCATAGTCATATTTGGACCAAAACCATGAACCCGGGTTCATGGTCCAAAATGGAAGTGGAAAGTCATGATGGAAGATCTTCATATACCATGTGCCAATGTATAGTACAGTACCCCAGTGATATACAGTAACCCATACTACCGTAATCTGCCAATCGTGGAATCGAGAACTAACTTTCAAAACAATAATTTGAAAGAAATCAATTTGCGATAACCGGAATACGGTCAGATGGGTTACAGTATATCACTGGGGTATTGTACAATACATTGGCACATGGTATATGAAGATCCTCCATCATGACTTTCCACTTCCATTTTGGACCATGAACCCGGGTTCATGGTTTTGGTCCAAATATGACTATGGCGGAATCGGCACTAATGGTGATAATTGTTTGCACGGAGGTGTGAAACTACTATTTGAGTTGTTGTACCAGAAATATCATTGACAGTAAGTGGATAATGCCAGAAAAACCGCCAAAAACACCCATTTGAAACCTTTGATGACAAATTTCCGAATTACAACCCCCTTCGAATTGACTGATTTTTTTATCATGCACGCATGCCTACTTCTTCTTTCGAAAAATGGAAAAAAATTCCGCTGCAAGTCTCCTGCGTGATGGCGAAAATAATTATTTTTCGAAATGGAAAATGGTTTTTCAAGCATAACTTTGTCGAAAAAAATCGAAAATTCGATTTTTCAAAAGATTCTTGTTTCACTTATTTTTGCGCGTTTTTTGAGCCGTAAAACAAGTTTCTAGCTTAACTGGGTCAATAGATACACAATAGCCGGGTCCAGAACCGGAGAATCCCTAAAAGCCGGCTGTGGGACTCGCGGACCGGATCGTTTGAATCCTTGTCACCTGGGTATGTATCCATCATAATATGGTCGATTTCAATTGGGTTTGAAAAATCTAGTTCCGGATGGGGCTGTTTTTCATACATTCTCTCCTGATTCTTATGATAAAATATGAAATAGATGAGATTCTTGCTTGTCTGAGCCAATTTGGAACTTACCTATTAAACTCCTCCCATTATTTCTCTATCGTAGTGAACTGTCTTATCAATTCATTTGACTGGGGATGATCACTACTCTTCCTTTTCGTCCCTATAGTGATTAGTCACTTCGGGGTACTAAATACACACTGCCTAATCGATAGTAAGTTCGCCTTGATGAGGGTAGAAGTGTACTAGAGAGAATCAGAGCAGAGCCGAGTAAAAGAGTTCATAGTTGCCTTATTACCGCCCTTGATATTCCTATATGGGATTGACACTCCATATCCAGTCATATGTTTGAAAATCCGGTCGAAATCTCTCCGTTGTGGGTCTACTCTGCACGCAGAGTATCTCACTCTGCGTGCAGAGTTACCGTATCATTCCTCTCCTTCACGAAGGATGACGCCGTGAGAGGGAATGAAGAGACAAATCTCACTCTTCATCTGCCATCCCTAATTCCTACCTTACTCTAGATTTTGCAATACACAATATCATTGATTTTTTTCCATTCATTTCAGTCGAGTGAACGCAGCTCGCCTTCGCGTGAGAGTCGGAGTGATTCTCGATGCAATCATGTGGGGACCGTTCCCAGCTCATGGGACATTTGTCGAGCAATTGCTGACCCTTCCAATAACTCCAGTAGCAAGAGAGGTAAAGGCGCTGGATTTTTCAATGCAGTTTGAGGTGGTAGTTCGACATTATATTTTTCCTCGGAAATGATCAAGTTTTGAACAAAGGCTAATCTAATTTGTCTTTTGTTCAAAAACTTCTGATCATTTCCGAGAAAAAATTGCATGTTGAGCTTCCACCCATTTAGATCATGCTTAGACCATTAGATTCCATTACGTTTAGCATATCTGTCACGCATTGACCGTTCGTCTTCAGAATGTCAATCGATGTAATGAAGTTAGAGTATTTTTCCTTCAGATAGCAACTTCGATAGTAGAGAGATCGATGGAGGAGTGGAGATTTGCGGAATGTCTAGCGATTATCACCAAGCACAAAGTGAGTGTTAATTTGGTACTAGGTCGGATGAGAACCGTCGGATAAGAACCGTCGGATGAGAACCGACTGGACCGTTTGCATATTCCGTCTATTAGATAACTCTTTTCTCTCGCCCTCATTATGTTCTCATCCAGTCGGTTCTTATACGTCCTATTTCCGTTAATTTATGTGGATTACTTCGACCAGATCTCGTGGGCATGGTCATCATTCCTGACTTTCAGATCATATTCGACGAGCACGACAGTGATTATTCATTCAGAGACGCATTCGTGATGAGCATCAAACAAATCAAGATGAAAGGCCTTGTGGTTAAGGATACTGGAAGGAATATCGGACTCGTTTCGTGCGTAGATTAATTTTCTTCAATCGATTTTTAGAATCCTTCCAAATAAGATACAAACGAAACTTGTAAATGATCATCCTGTTTAGATTGGTTGCCTTCTCGTATCGACATGGACTCTTGAATTGCGAACTCGCGACTAATTTCGCTTCACAGCTGTGGAACTTGACTGATTTCGACAATTACGTTGAGGTTAGGCTGAATCAAGTTGCAGTGTACTCAGTGAAAAAACTGCAAAAACATACCTTAGATATCAGGATGATTGGCATCAATTTTTATACAACGAAGAAAGTATTGCATTATCATTTCCACTTTAGGCTGCAATGTTGCCGATGCGCGTTTTTCTACTGATTACTGGAGCGCCGATCATGAATTCATTGGAGACCATTGAAAAGGAGAACAATGCACGGTCAGAGAAAGCGTTTATCACATTATTAGATAATTTAATTAATTGTTCATGGGAAAAAAAACAAAATGAGCCAATCAGCCAATGAATGAAGTATTTCTTTTCAGACTGTCGTGCTACCTCGATAACATACGCGTAGAGAGCGGTGCCGAGCAGTTGTCGGTAAGCCTATGCCAAAAATATATTACTTCTCACAAAAATATTCTTCTCTCCCAGTAACAAAGCAGCTAGTAGTTCAGTTGCATCAAATCTGCGAATTCATTGTTACTGGAAACAAAAACAAGAGTACAGAAATGACGACGGATGAAACAGTTTCTCCACCCTCTGCTGTAGAAAAATCTCAACTTGATAACATAATTGAGCTGATGAGCACCGTAGATAAATCTGAAAAAGCGAACGAGTGAGTTCAATTAAACCATCGTGATTATTTTCTAAAAGAACACTTTCAGGTTCATAGATGCAACAGACGAAGTCTGTGAAGATGGAAGAGAAGACAAAGAAGGGAAGGAGGAAATAATGAAAATGCACAAAAGTGAAAAGACGGAAGGAAAGAAGTCTACCAACAACAATAAGCGAGCGAACAAGGCTTACAAACTGGCCAATTCGATTCTTGATAAGGTTAAGCCTTATATGACGGAAAAGGAAGAGGACAAAGTGAAGCAAGAATTCACTAATGCTGACTTCGGCACTACAAACAAAGAGGTAAAGAGGCGTGTTGTAGGAAACAGGAACGGAAAGGGCAAAAGAGCAATGCGAAAGGGTGTGATGGTGAGCAAGATTGACGGAATCGAGTTTGATCACAAAATGATCGAGACCAATCATTTTTGACCGAGTTGAGCCGAAATACGTGCTTGTTGAGTGACGGGCAAGCTCGATTTTACAAACCCTGATAGTGGCCGATAATCCCTTCAGATTCTGATCTCAATAGTAGAGCGAGCCGCACGGGATTGGCGAGAAGCGAAGTTCCTTGGAGAATTATGTCAAATCCAGGTAACTATAATTGTCTAACGTTCTCGTGATCTCTTACTCAAATTACAATGCATTTTCAGATTGAAAAAGAAACCTCGGAAGTTGCAAAGAATGATTTGCTGTGTGCTCTTAATAAGAGATCACGCGAGATGTTCAATGATGCAATTCAATCATTGGAAGGAGGAGAGTCGAACATGGATAAGCACGCAGGCATTGTTGTGTCAGTTTATGGTTTCATTTTAGCTATATAAATCAGAAAAATCGCAGATTCATCTCAAGTCTCTGCGCAATTGGAGTGTTAAACAGGAAAATTCTCGCAAGATTAGCGATTCAACTGTGGAACACCAGAATTGAGTCTAATCAGGTCGAAAACTACACGCATACAAATTTAATCCCATCAACACATTCAGAGTGCTACACACCTCACGATTCTATCATTAATTCACGAGCCTCGATTCATTATACCTGAAATCTCTCGAATCAAGGATGAAGCGATCCATGAGTGAGTACTATGTAGATTGAATTTTTTTTTCTTATTGGAACTGTTCTTATTGAAATTTTAATTGGAAGGGCAATATATGCAATATTGAAATTCCTTTCTTCAATTTTTTAGTGATATTTTCTTCCCCTTATTGAAATTCCACTGACGATTCATATAAGAAATTCTTGTGGTGTTCCGCTCTGAAGAATCCATGCTGTTGAATTTAAACAGTGATAAGCTTGTCCTTTTTAGTATGTCGAAGTTCCTCGATAATTGTTGGGATCAGTTCAAAGACCTGGCGCCGAATAGTTCGCCGGCTTTCGTAAGTAACTCAAAATTAAAATCGTCTTCCTAACTATATAATAATTTCAGACGACATTTACTCGAAATCCGTCCAAGGAGAAAGTGAAAGGGTTTAATGCAAGTTTTAAAAGCTAAATTTAAAACATTCTGTGAAATCCAACTAACTTTTAGGCGAAATGCATCAAGTTCGAAAAAATGACTGAAAAAGTACCAGCCGAGTGAGCATTTAAATTTTATTTTTATCATTTGTGAACCTACTGAACCCTCGAGTTTTTAACATACAGAATCATTGATTGCAGTCGAATAAATGCCGCTCGCCTTCGTGTAAGAGTTGGAGTGATTCTCGATGCTATCATGTGGGGACCACGACCGTCTCAAGGAATTACGGCACTCGTCGATCAATTTATAACTATTCCAACCACTGCTATAGCGAATGAGGTGAAAACATAAATACTGTTTCATTTTTCAATCAATAATTCAGGTCGCAACTTCCATCGTACGGAGATCTATGGATGAATGGAGATTCGCAGAACATCTAGCGTATTCCGTTGCGCGCATGGTTACTTTGTTTTCGAAGATTTTTAACAACTCAATTGTCTGGCACAAAAACATGTTCTTTTCAGATCCACAATGATAAAAGGCACACCAAAGATCATGCACTGAAAGATGCTTTCTTTGAGTTAATTACTAAGGAATTCGAGAACATGCTTGATCATTTGAAGATGGAGGAGTGTAAAAAGGACATGCACAGATACATGGGACTCATTTCGTATGTTAAAAGTTTTTGCATTTGTATCATTGATAACAAGCTTATAAAATTTAACAATTCAAAATGTAAGTGAATGCAAATTTTGATCTTGCTCAGGCTGCTTGCTCTGACTTATCGTTATAAGCTACTGGAAAGCGAAATGCTGTCATCTTTCGCTTCTCAATTGTGGAGTTGTCACCTCCGTTACTGGGAGGTTAGACATTCAGATGCATAGCATCAAGGATGAAAGAATAAAATCTCGCTGAAACATTTCAAAAATTCAATAACTATCCATTTTCATTCAATTCAGTGATTTCTTTCAGACAGCTACTATGCCGATAAACGTTCTTCTTTTGCTCACTGAGGAGTCTGACATAGACTTATTGGACAACAAAGACATCGAACAGAATACACAGTCCGTTTCTCAAATTTTGTTTTCATATTTGGACTGTTTATAAAAAAAAGCAGCGTTAATCAGAGTAATTAAGGATTAGCTAGTACATGCTGAAAGGCAAACTTTGATTCATTTCTAACATTTCAAAATGCTCTTAAATGTTTGCATGTATTTTCTTGCAGACTTTCGAAATTCATCGAACCAATGCGTGCTAAGCATCATTCCATCCAATTTTCGGTAAGAATATTCTATAACTTTTCTTTAAATTAATCTTTTTACCGACTTGCGGCATAAATAGTTTTTCAGTTTCAAGAAATATCAAAGCTCATTGAAGAGGGACTTATAAACATGAATGCAAGGGACACCACAGGCGAACAAGAGCCACAAACTGAAAAATTAAATAAAAATGGAGAGTTGGATACCAAGAACGAATTTGGAAAAGAGTGAGTTTTTAAAGTGAAGAATTCTCATGAATAATCCTTTCAGGTTCATAGTTGATACGGTCGAAGGTTGTGAAAATCGAAGAAAACATAAGAAAGCAAAGAGTCGATTTGGTAGTAAGAAAATTCAAGGAACTGAAAAGACGAAGAAAGAATGTAAAGAGGATCCCGGTCATGATGGAGAGTTTACTGCTGAGGAACAAACAGAAACGACAATCAAAGAGGTAAAAGCTGCGAAATAGCTCACAAATCACCAGAATTCAGATCAAGGAAGAGCCAATTGTTTTTCCGTCACCGATTCCATCAGAAGAAAGTGATCAAAACAAAGAGGTGCTTACAAATAAGTGATGTTATTGAAATGTATTTTTTTTTCAGAATTCACACGTCGTTCAAGAAAAAAAGAAGTTACGGGAAGAAAATGGTGTACTAAGGATTCGAGATGTTGAGTTGGAGAAACGTTTCGAACAGGTTTATTAATGTTTGGGATACGAAATGAGAAAATACTTTCAGATGAAAGCGAATGAACTGAAAACTTCAACTGAATTTAACTTATTGAGAGATGAAAATGAGGCTCTAAGAAGGCGAGATGTTGAAATGGAGAAGATTTTCGCTGATGTAATTTTAAATAGGAAAACTGAAATGAAAAATATCATTCAGATGAAAGCCAATGAACTCCGGACTTCCAATGAATTTGAGGAATTAAAAGAAGGAAATAACGTACTAAGAAGACGAGATATTGAAAGGGAGAAGACTTTCGCTGATGTAATTTTATATCTGAAAACTGAAATGAAAAATAACATTCAGATGAAAGCCAATGAACTCCGGACTTCCAATGAATTTGAGGAATTAAAAGAAGAAAATGAAGCACTTAGAAGACGAGATATTGAAAGGGAGAAGACTTTCGCTGATGTAATTTTATATCTGAAAACGGAAATGAAAAATAACATTCAGATGAAAGCCAATGAACTCCGGACTTCCAATGAATTTGAGGAATTAAAAGAAGAAAATGAAGCACTTAGAAGACGAGATATTGAAAAGGAGAAGACTTTCGCAGATGTAATTTAATATCTGAAAACGGAAATGAAAAATAACATTCAGATGAAAGCCAATGAATTCCGGACTTCCACTGAATTGGAGGGATTGAGAGAAGAGAAGAAGAGATTGGAGAAGAGATTGGTTATTGAGGAATGGAAAATAGCTACACTCAAACTTCAAAACGCCCAGCTCTCCTCTAAATCTATATAAAAGAAAAAGAAATTTCACAATTATAACATCACTTCTCTTTTCATATTTTCTCATCACACATTTCATTTGTCATATTTTTGTTGATCTTTTTATAAAATATATACGAGTAAAAAATGAATTGAAATGAAAGGCGTATTGCCAGCCAAAATGTCGCCGGTCTATTGAAATATTCGTCATAACTATTTCAGCAAAATTTTAAGCGAATAGCTAAATGTTTTCACTCACTTCATTTATTGCTGGTAGTTAGGCAGGATTGTAAGGGTTCTTCTTTCAAGCGTAGATACTGATCTCATCTGAACAATTGAACATTTGAACACTTGCCACTGGGTATCACTACTCTGTCTAGACGGGTTAGACCAATGAACCATAAAATCAATCGCCAGAGGGAATACACCCCCGTCTGAGAGATCGGAAGTGAAAGAACGGAAGTGTCTAGTCGGCGACTTCCGATCTCCCACTATAAATACGGGGATCAGAGCAACATCATCCATTTTACGCTTCATTCTTCTTCATTCCTCAGTAGTCTCGCTTGCTTCCTATTTTCCGTTTTTAAAACTGTGCAAAGTCTTTGTGCTAGAGTCGTTCTCATCACACTGCTCTCTTCATTTCACCTTTCCGTCTGGTAAATAAGAATCGTCTCCTAAGTGAATAACATTGTCAGAAATCGACTTCCACCTCGCGATTTCTCTGTTCTAGTCCGGTTAATTTTCATGTATATGTGTGAAATGCTTATGAAGAAATTTCATTTCAGATGAGCGGAAGAAATAGGAACAAGAATTCCACGAAATCGCGAAAAGAACTTATCAAAATCACTCAAGATGCAACTGCTCTAAAAGCTGCCAAGACGATACTCGATCAAATCAAGCCTGGCATGAGTCAGTCTGAGAAGATACGGGTTACACTGGAATTCGGCAAAGCCGATTTCGGATCCAAATCAAAGGAGGTAATCAATTTGAACTTCCTTTTTTCGGACAGAGGCATAGCCGATGGATAGGTGTATCCGATAATTTTTCCTTTTAGGTAATGCTCTCGATGGTCGATCAGGCGGCTGCAGTGTGGGAAACAGCGGAATTTCTCGCATTGCTGTGCGGAGTTGAGGTAATAATGATCTGGAAACATCACGAAACAAATCAAAATACGAATTACAGGCCAACAGAAAAGAGGGGCAGCTGATATTTGTTGTGCGTGCAAGAATTCGAGCTGTTTTCGATGAAGCAATTTCGAAGCTGGTGAAAGGAGAAACGGACAAATTTGCGCACTTAGGAATCGTTACGTAAGTTCTTCTTATTTGATCAATTTTCAAAGAGCATATGTGATGATTCCTTCGAAATACAAAAAAAACCCGTAAGTTTGAAAATATCATTGCAGTTTCATTGGAACTCTGTATGGACGCGCACTATTTGCAAAAGGCGATTACAAGAACTTCGCTGTTCAACTGTGGAACACGCGAATTGAATCTGAAGAGGTTATTTGCTTTGGAAATTTCGAAATAATTAAAATGTTCAGGTCGCAACTTTCCTCACATGTGAGCTGATTTCTCGCACCGAAGAATACGTGCTCGATCAAATTCTCTCGCTCAGGAACGAAACAGTGCATGAGTAAGTTAATTTGTTGCAGTTTATGAATATTCTAACGCTTTAATGCCTGGCCATTCATGTGTGCATTTTCAGCATCTCCAAGTTCATTGCAATCTGTCGCAGAGCAATGAGAGCGAACAAGTCTGGGAATCCGAAAGACGTAAGTCCACTATTATTAAAATTAAACGAATGTTTCAAATTAATCTGCTTCAGACCATCGCGATTGACGAATATGAGCTGGACGATCCCATCACAGTTCTGCCTGAGTAAGTGATTGATTTGTTCTGCGCGCTCTACTCTTTTGATTTGCTGAAGCAAACATGAAAGGGAAGATAATTTGAGCAACTTGCAGGCAAGCAAAGTGCATTCGAATGCGCGTAAAGTTTCGTGTTCTACTGGACCACTACACACGTGGACTCGTTGAGGAGCGAGACGCATTTGCGGACGAATTCACGAAAATTCCTGTCGGATTGATGGCTAGAGAGGTGACGATTTTTTTAAACACACACTTTTAAAAAGTTATTTGATTATTATTTACTACCACAAAACTGTGCAAATAATAATTAAAATAAAGGTGTATTTCTTAAGGTTGCTGCTTCAATAATTGAGAAAGCTATGGACTCATGGCCTCAGGCGGAACTGCTAGCCAAGCTCACAATTCGAAAGGTAATTTTCAGAATACTTCATTGATTGCTTGTAAA
The DNA here is from genome assembly GCA_900490845.1 of Pristionchus japonicus. Taxonomy (NCBI): domain Eukaryota; kingdom Metazoa; phylum Nematoda; class Chromadorea; order Rhabditida; family Neodiplogasteridae; genus Pristionchus; species Pristionchus japonicus. The sequence continues at coordinate 9,294 of LS519830.1, read as the reverse complement.
ATGACGATTTACGCAATTGTATTTTTCAGATTGTGTTTGAAGCGAAAAACTTCAACGATGGCGCATTCGGGGATGCAATCCTCAATCAAATTCAATCGACATTGAATAAATCACTTGGCATTTTGAAGAAGAGTGAACAAACTTTCGGATTGTTTGGAATTCTCGCGTATGTTTTACTAATAATTAATATGAAAAAATATATTGAATGCTGACTTCCAAGCAAATGAATTGTAATGCTTTTCAGCTTCGTCGCCATAGTCTATCATCACAAACTTCTGAGTGCCGAGCACATCGGTGGATTTGCTTCTTCAGTGTTTAATACTGCATGTGGCATGGTCAACGGGAATTGTAAAGCAGTAAGTGTTATTTATGGTAGTAACAGAATGTGATACGCATTTTCTCACAAATGTATTTTCGAATACTTGAATTTTCCTATCAATTCTTATCTTGCAGGGAGCTCTCTTTGTCGTGCGCACGTATCTCCTTCTCGCCGGTCAAGATGCCATCAATGCTTTCGAAAACGAAGATAATCAAGACAAAGCAAAGTAAGATCTTTTATATTATGAATTAGTTATCTTGAAAAAAGCGCTTAAAAATTCAACAAAACGTGTTGTTTAGGCTCTCCGTCATCCTGAGGATTCTTCGCGCAGAGTGCGGGACTGCTACATTCATTCCAGTGAGTACCTTTCTGCGAAATAACGCATGATTTGAAAAAAATGTGATCTTTCAGTTCGAACGGATCGAAAAAATCGTTTACGCTACATACGGTAAACACGAATACGAGGGAAAGTGTGCGATAATGAAGAATGAAGAAGATGCTGTGTCTGAGGAGCAATCTGAATCGAAAGAAGAAGACCAACAACAATCGCCTGATGAATTTAAAAGAGTTCAAGAAGAAAACATGGCTCATCAGAAGGAAAGTGCTGAAATGGAAGAGGCACTCTCGCAGGTTTCGTGCCTGTATCTTCAGACTTCGATTGAAATACGAATTTCAGATGCAAATCAAAGAACAGCAAATGTCTAGTGAATTGGAAAGCTTGCGAGCTGAGAAGAAGCGTTTGGAGCAGAGATTGATAACGGAGGAATGGAAAGTGGCTGCACTGAAGCTTGAGAAAGCTAATTTATCCGCTGAAAAACCTTGATCAATTGTTGTTTCCTTCTTATTATTTATATCTATTTATAACTAATCCATATTAACATGTTGATAAACTTCATTATCAAGTCAAATAGCATTGAAAGCAATTCTGAAAGCCCTCAAATATCGTGTAGTGTCTAGTGAACAATTCAAAATGGCTTTTGTTGCAAGCCATTGAAGAGTCAAAACGTTGCATATTTCTTGAACGGACTGGTTAAGGCGCTCAATTTGTTTTACATGGTGTGGTAAACCAACCCGACTGTGAGTCCATTGCCTTTACCTTTCGAAAGACATTCGTTGAATCGTTTGAGCATTCATACGCGTTGCCCATTCCTCTGCGTACTCTGTCCACTTTCATATTCCTTATCGCAGGCAATTTATCTTTCTCCTCGACTCTAACCGTCTGGCTATGAGAGTCACCTCCTCCTCCTGCCAGTGTATACAATCCCTCAGCGAATAACAGAGAGAGAGAGAGTGTGTGCGCGAAAAGAGGCGACTGGCACCTTGATTTCTCGCTGTTAAGGCCTGTTCCTTTGATTTGTACGCAATCATCTATCGCATCTCGCGCTTTACATGTGCCTTGTTGCTCTCGGTCTGCGTTTGTTGCGATCCTGACACTAACCCACACTTCTGATTCCAGATGAGCGGAAGAAATATGAACTCTTCTGGTTCACGAAATCCAGAAATGAATGTTCTTAGAGTGGCCAAGTCGTTAATCGATCAAGTCAAGCCTAATATGAGCCTGACCGAGTGGACACGTATTGCATTAGAATTTGATAAAGCAGACTTCGGATCCAAATCAAAAGAGGTATTCATGTTTCAAACGTTGCGAATCGGTCAAGATAGATGCTGTTGTTGAATCTCACACTGAGAGCGAATCAACTCAAATTCTGATTCTATTCAGATAGTGTTCTCTATGATTGACCGGGCGGCTGTGGAATGGAATTTGGCGAAACCTCTGGCATTGCTGTGCAAATTTGAGGTGATTTCCCTGAACACATTAGAAACAACAACGAATTAAATTGCAGACAAAGAGAAAAGAAGCTGAGCTCATGTTTGTTGTGCGTGCGAAAATTCGCGCAGTCTTTGATGAAGTGATTTCGGCACTGCATAGAGGAGAGACGGACAAATGTGCGCACATAGGAACTGTTGTGTGAGTTCATCTGAAGGGTTTAGTTTTCATAGGACTCCTGTGATAATTCCTTTGAATAATACCAACAGAAAGGATATAGATTGGTTTGAAAATATCAATACAGATTCATCGGCAATCTGTTTGATTTACTCTTCGGAAAAGGGGAGTACAAGAATTTCGCAGTTGAACTGTGGAACACACGAATTGAATCTGAAAAGGTGATTTGTGCGAAAATTGCCAACATAACTTATACGTTCAGGTCGCAACTTTCCTCACATTCGCGCTTCTTATGCACACAGAAGAAGCTGTGCTCGATGAAATTCTTTCGCTCGAGAATGAAACAGTGCATGAGTAAGTTATATTGGAGGGCGCATCGTTCTGCTCCCCGTTGTTCTATCCTGAGAAAGATGGGCAAAGGGATAAATTTCTCGAAAAAAAATCAAACTCAGAAGAGAGCTCCTCGCCTTTGCGGTTTTTCGTGCAAATTACTTACCCTTCCTTCTTCGTCGAAATTTCAGCATATCTAAGTTCATCGATTTTTGTCGCAACGAAATGAGGGCGAGAAAATCTGGGAATCTGGCGGAAGTAAGTCTAGTTTTAAAACCTTCAAAGTTAAAGCTAAGCCTTTAACCACAATTAATCTTCTTCAGCCACTAACCATCGCGATTGAGAAGTACGATCATCGCGACACAAGCGCACTGCTTCCTGAGTGAGTACTTGCGAGCATATTATATGGAAGATAAATTAGGCCATTTTCAGCCAAATTATGTGTATTCGAACTCGAGCACAATTCCGCATCTTATTGGACTGCTTAATGCATGGAAACGAAGAGGAACAAGAAGTGTTTGTGAACAAATTCAAGCTACTTCGTGTGGGACCGATTGCCGGACAAGTGAAGACCATTTTTACATTCCTACGCTTTCAAGTCAAAAATTATTTTGTCTTTCTCGCACAACCTAAATGACGTTTTCCTCGAAATGAGATTGCGTTTTTGTTTTTCAAAAAATGTCAAATCGATTGAGGTGGCCGAATCGATCATCGAGAGAACGATGGATTCATGGATTCACGCTGAGCTACTCGCGAGCATTGCCGCGCAAAAGGTTGGTTTGAAAGTTTATTATTTCAATAATTACTTGTAAAAAATATTCTTCACACTTTATTTTGCAGATTTTCTATGAGTCGAGAAACCTCAAGGATCGTGAATTCTCGAATGCTCTCCTCCACAAGATTCGATCGGAATTGCAAAAATTGCTACATTATCTAAAGAATAATGACATAGCTCCCGGTTCATTTGGAATTCTTTTGTAAGTTTCACAAGAAAAAGAGGGCGGTAGCGGCGCTTCAGACTGCTTATTCATATAATGATAGCCTAAAATTAATAGACTGATTGTTAGCATGGCGTACAAACATGTGTATCAATTATATTTTAATTTTTCTAAAATGTTTCCAGATTCTATGCTATGCTCTATCATCACGATCTTCAGAGTTCCGAATGTATCGGTGAATTAGCTTCTGATATATGGAATAGTGCAAGAGGCATGGTCGACGAGGGTTCTCTAAAGGTAAGTGTTTGTTACGGTTACCAATAAAAAATGAATTTGATTAAATCTATAACTGTGATAGTATGAGGGGCATATTGTTCCTGCAGTAGATAGGTTTTTTTGTTTTTCCTTTTCCTAAAAAAAATTATATAAAAGTTCTGCATACCCTTTCAAATTTTTTACAGGCATTTAAGAAAATGTTGCGCCATTTTCTTCTTCTCGCAGGACAAAAAGTCATAGACGTTTTTGCAAAGGAAGATAATCAAAACAAAGCACAGTAAGATCTGACATTCTGACTGTTCTACTTGAGTATGCTGAGAAATCTATATTCGACAACCCATTCATTAAGTGATTTTCAGACTTTCTCTCTTTCTAAGTAACGTTCGTGCAAAGCTCGGAGCTGAACCATACATCACCGTAAGTATTTGCAAGCGAAATATCGAACGAATTATCATTAAGATCTTTCAGTTCAGAAGAATGACAGAAATCATAAGCACGGATTTGCTAAAGGAAAAGGTAGAAGAAGGTGCGGAATCGGACAGCGAAAGTTGTGAAGATGAAAAAGATGGAGAGTCTAACGAGGAATCAGAAGAGGAAGAGGAAGAATTGGTTGCGAGTAACGACGAAAAAGACAAAGAGGTATGTCAGCTTGTTTAAGCGTGCAATCGCAGTACGTTTTGCTTAAACGTTACATCTCACAGGTCGCCATTCAATTGCACGAAGAAAACAAAACTCTGAAAGAAGAGATTTCTCGATTGGAGAACACTATTTCACAGGTATATTCGAGTCACGGAACATCCAATTAGACACCCTTTCAGATGAAAGATGGCCAGCAACAAATGTCCGCTGAATTCAAAAATATTGAAGAACAAAACGTTGCTCTTCAGAGAAAAAACGTTGAACTGGAGAGGAGACTCTCAAAGGTTTATTTGAATGTCTATTAAAATTTGAATTATTTATTAAAATATGAATTTCAGTGGAATATCCATGAACAACAAATCAAATGTGAATTAGAGATTTTGAAGGCAGAGAAAAAGCTTTTGGAGCAGAAATTGATTGCTGAGGAGCTGAAAGTTGCGGCTCTAAAACTGGAGAACACTAATATCTCTGCTGAAAATCCTTGAAAAACGTTTTACGTCCAATGCATCATTAAGCCTGGCACACATTTCATGGTTGTTTTGTACTTTATCGTTTGATCTCTGATAAATGACTTTTTCGAATCAGAAAGGAATAAAATGTCTATGTAGTAGTATAATACTCGAAAACTTTTATCTCCAGATTTTGGTTAGGTTTTCTAATGAGATGGTTTTGAAGAAAATTTTTTTTTTCGACCAGTGAGCACTTTTTCAAGCGTCTATACTGTTCCCGAAATGCGCCTATGCCTCCGAAGGAAAGGTTGACACATGGATTTCCCCTTTCACTTGTTAGGTATTTATACAAATCGCTCAATGCGAATTGTAAGGTTGAATCCTGAGGGTCATGAATACACATTACTATCTTTACCTTTGGTCTACAACACGCATAACCGTACAACTATCTGGAATAGACAAAATCACAGTACAAAAATGGACAACCGGGCTTAAAATAACACAAAATGAGATCGATATATTTACAACTAGATGCTTCCCATGACGAAATCGTGGATGATCTGGGGGATGGCGGGATCGAAACCGGCCTGGAATTACAAAAATTACTTTCTAATAAATTTCGATTGTTCTTCTTTGAAAAGGTTATTACTCTTCTATTGCAGTCATTAAAAAAATTTGTGTTCACAACTACCCTTTGAAACACAATTCTTCTTCATAATTTTGCTTCAGATTTCATATTTCGATTGTACTTTGACAATGATGTCCTATGCCCATAATCACTCACAATATCCATCATTCCCCTGTCGTCTCCACTCGCGATCGCCGCGCCATTCGCAGCCATGGACACGACGATCAACTTCGCGTCCTCGATGCCCGACTGCTTGCGGTAGTTGGCGAGGGCGCGAGCTGTCGAGGGCTGGAATGCAAACAGATGTAATCTCGACAAACCAGCTTTTTAAAATTTAAACTGTGATGAAATATATGAAATAAATGAAGAAATGCTTGAGAACAGTTTGCGTTTCACCACATCGTGATTACACAAGGAATCCAATAAAAGACAGTTCCTGGCAGCAAAATCTTTAAAAAAACTTATTTTCTGGCTAAACAAAGATGTTCTGATTACACTCAAATAGTTTTGGGTTTCGCAATTCCCTCATCATCTCTGAAGCTAATGCTCAACGATTTCTTCAGCATGGATCGTCCAAGAGACAAAATAATCACTCACCCCCTCTCCATTCAGATCATTATCCGTGAAGATAACGAACACGTCGAACTTCTTTCCACTTCTCGTCGCCCACGTCATCGGGAGAGCACCAGAGGTGTCGCCCTTCCTGCAAATGGAATACGTTTTATTAGAAAAATATTTAAAATTGACACAAGGGCTGAACAAGTGACTGCGAAACAGGCCACTGAAACTCAAAAGTTAAACACTCAATTGACACAATCCCTCTATGTTTCATAGACTGAACAACTTCAGCATTATGCGTCTCTTGTAATTCCGCCTCGTTGCATGAGGAACAAAAAACAACAACATTTTCTCATTTGATCATTTCCATCTGTTTTCCTACCTTTTTTAAAGCAACTAATTAACTAAATTCTCTAAATAATTAGCCCAATCACTCACTTAATCGTCTTCATATGGTCCGTGATCTCGGCCAGTTTGCTCTCGGCAGTGAACGGGAGCGACTCCGTCTTGTTGCAGAACGTGATGCACTCGGCGGAATCGGCTGTCTGGAAAGATTGCAATCGATATGGATAGTAAGTGGCTTTCATTACCGTACCTTTGCCTACCGTAAACTACGACTACAGTAACCCTCAATATCGTACCCCCCACTCAACGTAGCTCTGGATACAGTAACCCTCGATACCGTACCTTCAGGATATTCATGGCCATCGCAGCCGACGCGATTCGTGCAGTGAGCACGCTGCCGGACAGCTTCGAGCACATCGAGGCTGCAAGGTGGAGAGATTATTGATGGAGCAAATGTATTCTTCAATGAGTGAACTTGTAACTGGGAGCGAAGTAGCGAGTGTGAAACAGCAAAGTGGTGGAGAAAGTTGAGACAAAGAGACAGTTTGTTATATTTTTTAGCTCAAGAGGAAGGTTTCATTATATGAAGTGGTAGCACGAGCAAGTGTAGTGATCATGAAGCACAAAATCTCAATGAACCTAAATCATCATCGCCCATAGAACACCCTGGAATCAACAACTCACACGAGCAATCGAGCGCGATGCAGAATCGCTTCTCCGTTTTTGGCATCAACGAGAACGCAAGGTAGAAAGCCTTCTCGAGGGCGGACGAGAGCTCGGGTTTGGGCGTCCATCTGAGGAACACGATATTTAGAAAGTGCAGTAGTCTACCGTAATCCTATCAGTAAATGAAGGTTTGAGCGTCCATCTGGAGGAAATCGATAGTTAACATCAAATCGATAATCCTACAGTAATCACAGGGTGATCAATTACTCTAATCAGATTAATATCTACATTTTAAATTCAAATATTTAAATAATCAAACAAAAACATACGTGAGACTGCCTCTGTCACCCGTGCCCGCGTCGTAGACTGTCTTCGCGAGGAGGATCTGTGAATGAAAGCATTATAGATTTACTTCCGCGTGGCATCACAGGAACTTCGAGGATCTGGGGTGAATCGAAATGTATATATTAAACAGCAAAGAGAGGAAACCAACACACCTTCATATTTCTCAAGACTATGAATCATCCGCGAAACATAGAATCAAAAATCGCAATGCGTTTTTTAAAACACAAACGCAGCGCCTCCTTTCATCCCTGTGACGCCAAGAAGACAACACAAAGCAGGATGCCACCAAGACAGGGAAGGAATTCTCACCTGAATCGGATGAATCCTGGCCTTCTTGATGTTCTCGATGTTCGTGAGAAGAGCGACGACGTGCGCGATTTTGTCCCTGGAAGAGATCAAAGATTAGAGATCAAAGATCAAAGATCAGAGACCAGTCAGTGAAAATTAACTGCAGTATCACTTATCAGAACATGCTAAAGGTTCAAAATTGAAATTGCTATTTTTAGGGGTATCTCCTCATCTTCATTGATTCATTTATTTTTCACTGTAATCTGGCGAAGATGCAGAACGTCGGCCTGTTCAAGGGCGAGAAGAAGGAGGGGTACGGTAGTGTTTGGGAGTTATTGATTTGTTAGTATCAAGGTAGCCAAAGCGAGCGGTTCTGGTTTGACACTAGTCAAGTATGGATGGTGTAGTGTTTCACGATACCACCCTTGAACAGGCCGACGTTCTGCATCTTCGCCAGATTTCGGATCATTGCCAGCATCGGCATTCGCTCCACGATTGCCTTCCAGACCTGAGTGGAATCGATTTTAGGTGGATACGGTAGTCTAGTGAATCGATAATTGGGGGACATGGTAGTCTAGTGAATCGATTATTGGGGATACGGTAGTCTACTGAATCGACAAGTGATGGAATACGGTAGTCTTTTAAAACCTTTAAATAAAAAAAATCGGTCTTTACTAGAGACATTTGTATTGTTTTGGGGAGTCGAAAACCACTCGTGGATTGCCAAAAGCAGAATTCCTCTGAACTTCAATCGCGCATGAAACGCAGTTTTCATTGGATCGCAACTACGAAATATAATAATGTGGTAGAAGATAATCCCTACCTCCAGTGAGTTGAGATGCTTCGAGGGCACCATCTCCCACGTTAGACCTGCAATCGATAGTTGTTAGTACTGTAATAACATACGGAATAAACATTGAATTGAACTGAACTGAATTGAACATCATGCTCACTCCTACTGCTATAGTTTTTGCTTCACACATGATCGTAATCTCATTAGTAAGGAGAAATTTTCCCAGCTTTTGAGAAGTTCATGAATCACAACCACACCTTTTCCAAACTTATCATCACTCTAATTTTTTGAAAGCACATGAAGTCGATACCGTAATCCTCCACATCCGACCATACGCTGCCGTACCCCCCCCCCTCCAACTCACGGAAGTGTCTGATGGACAAGATAATCTCCTCCTCCGACGTGTAGGGAGAGAGGGACGAGACGCGCTCGAGGTAGAGCAGACCCTGCAGCGAGGAAAGGGTTACTGTAGGCTGATTGCGATCTATAACTGACTATCGTACCCCTACTATACGTCGCTCTTCACCTCCTGCTCCTCCATGTACACCGTATCCTTCTTCCCTCACCTACCGTACCCCTTCCTTCCCATCTATCACAAACTGACTCTACCGTACCTCGCTCTTGTCCTCCTCCACTAACTGCTCTTCCGTGTACTACACCCCCACCCCCTCAACTACCGGGCCCTCCCAGTACTCAATCACCGTACCCCTCAATAACTGATCCCCTACCGTATCTCATCAATCTACTAACAACTGGCTACCGTACCTCGCTCTTG
>LS519795.1:202947-217622 GCA_900490845.1 Pristionchus japonicus | reverse complement strand
TTCTTTTATCGCTACAGCAAGCACACCCGAAAGGGGAGGCGCAATAACCGTAATTCACACAAACACTCTTCTTTTATCGCTACAGCAAGCACACCCGAAAGGGGTGGTTTCATTCCAAAAAACCCAAAAAACTTAGCTTTCGGACGAGAAGTCTGTAGACATCGTAGTGGTGAACAACGGAAATAGGAGAGAAAGAAGCAGGAACTTCTTGAAATCGGCCCTTGAGTCGTGATCCACACCCTGCCAAGAAGATATATAATATACGTTGCATCATAACATTCGATTTATACATTGAAAAGCAAGTCAACAACATCACAGGTTGAATATTGAAGTAATTTTCAACAAAAAAATCAATAACTTACTTTCCCGACGAGGAAGAGGATGTTGACGCAGAGCTGGATGCCCCAATTCGTGATTACGTCTTCGTCGTCGTCGATGATCGCATCGACGTCGGAAACCTAAACTAGTTAATTAGTTATTCGTGACACAATCGAATTCCCATTAATTAATCTAAAATATATATAATATTTGAAGGTTTTGCCCACTCTGCTACTCCACTCCGCCAGCAACTCCAACTCCCGAGTATAGCGACAACAACAAAAACAACTGGAGCCGCAATTTCGCAATGATGATCATCGCTTACCGTCTTCCTCCCTCGCATCCCCATTCCTTCCATGGACAGAATGTCGTTGCCGTTGAGGTTCTCAGGCGACAACTAGAGACGGAGATGGAGCTGCAATGAAATAAGTAAATGACCGAGTGAGAAAATGTGCGATTTCCACTGATGGGACGATAAATATCGGCGAATTCTGATAATGAAATGCATGGTTATCGCCAACATTTAGTATTATTATATATAAATAGGGCCCGGTAACTAACTGCTAACGTTCACTGCTGCTAGAGATTGAAAACTGGGCATGTGCATGGTGAAGCAGTAGTGTTTGACTTTTCAAATACCAAAAACTTCAAAATGGATTTTTAAATAATTATTTATTTTCGTTTCCTAAGTGGGCCGTTGCTCACCCTTCATTCCTGCCTTTTTGCCTCTCTTCGCTTCTTCGAGACGCGCACCCGTCATGAGCATGGACTGGATGGAGTCCATCTCGATCTCGCGTAGTCTGTCTTCCCTGTGAAGCGAGAGATTGGAGGGGGGAGTGACAAGGTTATCAATAAACCAATAATCAAATTCAAAATCGCAAATGATTATGTACGGAGGCAGAAGCGATCGATAGTGGAAGAACGTGCAAATAGTTGAATCGATGACGGGCAAATAAGCGTATAAGAGACAACACGATATTCGAGGTGTTACTCTAACAGCTGGCTTTACCAGTGGGCCCCACCTAGCGTTGTCGTACGACTGTAAAATCGTTTGACTTGGCAGCACCTTTACCTTATATCTGAATCAATAACATGAACTGTTTAGAGACATGAACTGTTTAGAGACTAGAGTGGAGAGAATAGAGTTGCATCAACAACAATTTGCTACCCAGTTCGAGGTTCAGTAAAGAATGAGAGAACGTATGGTGCCGTCTAATATTCAAGTACTATATCTAACGACGTGAATGCCCATTACAAAACGCACAGACAAAAAAAGAAGCGGCCGGAATCGCACAGAAAATTCAAATTGAGCTATCGATATTGTGTCGAATACCGTACCCCGGATTTAAATTCGAAATTTCTTTGGCGCATCACGAACTGGTGTTTTCATTAAAAATATTTTAAAATACTTTAATTACACGGCGGCTCAAATAGGCTCTTCCCCTACATCTAACGGCACTACTGCAGAAGCCCAGATTGGGGGGCGGGGCCTAAATGCGCGCGCTTCACACCCGTTGGGCGTGCGAGTATAATGCGCGGCAACGAGAGACTCCGCCCCCTTAAATATCGTTATTGTTTCTATATCTCCCTGCTTAAAAACAATTCTTTCGTGTTTTTGTGCTAGTATTGAAAGCAAACGTCAATATTTCAATTGAGAAACTATTGAAGGCATATTTTTAGCCACAATGGCATCAAATGTTTATGATCTTGAAGATAAAGTGGGCTTCGGTTGGCAACAATATGCTTGAGACATCGTATATAGAGACAAATCGTTTGTCAAATAGTAATGAGGGAGGAGGGAGGTGAAGACGAGAAATACCCCATCGCAGTGCCTATGTGATATTGCAGCCGTTACTCGAGTATGGAAACGCTCTCTTTATTTTATATAGTCTTCCCTTTCTCGAATGCGATATCGCACAGGCATTGATATGCTTTCTCTCTCACTTGCTCACTGCGGCATCGCAAACTAGGTGCATGACATCTCGGCAAAGGGCAATGACTTTCCTCTAGGTTGACTTTTGTATTTGCCCTTTCGATATCCCTTGAAATCTGGATTCACTTGAGTTTACTCACTAATAAGTGAGGTGAGTAAGAACTATGCAATTTGCTGTGCCGTTATGCCGTTGCCGAGATTTCATACCCCCTCCCCATTACACAGTGGTTGCGGTGCATGGTCGTTTACTCTAGAGAACGCTGGAGTGAATAAGGAGAGTTTCCGCAGTGCTCATATTCATATGCTCAAATTATGGCTAAATAAACTTATTTATGCAACCCCGATCTCCCCTGTAAAACATTTCGTCACGTTTCGTCATTTCAAGCCCAGATTCCCATGACTCGGGCGCGCTCTCTCAATTGCGCACGCTCTCTCGCTTTTTCTCTGGTTGTCTGCCTCTCTCTCTCTCGTGGGAAAAAGTGGGCGGGGCATTGCCTCGCGCGCTCTAGTATAAAAGGCCTGCACTCTCGTTCCTCTGCCAGTCTGGCCCCCTCCCGTCTGAGGAGAGGGTGGGGTTAGTCCCCCTCAGACCCCTCAGAGAGGGTTAGTCCCCCTCAGACTGCGCGCCTCCGCGCGAAGGAGGCGGGGCCTATGGGCCCTTGGCTCCGCCCCCTTTTGGGCCAATCTGGGCTTCTGCAGTAGTGCCGATAGCGTCAGATATTAATGAGAATAGCAACTCATTATCGCATCGAATTATCTAACATATCGAATGATCATTTATTTTGTGAACATCGAAACTGCCTAAGTTCCGATCAAACCAGCAAGAATATCGTGAATGAATTAAATGAATGCAGAGAAGCACAACTATGTCAGAAGTACTAACATGGATAGGCAAAAGCACACGGAAGCCAATCATGAACCACTCAGATAACTATGAATCCGTTGTTAAAAGTTTTACGAATTAGACAGTTCTAAAAGCGAATACAATCGATCGATCGACAAAAAGCAAGGGAGTCAATCGAATATTCGTTGCTACAGTGGCCCAACAATCGATATTCCGTGAAACGAATTGTAATCCACTTCTACTTGATGAGTTGCATCGTTCGGCGCAAGACTGTGGCCTGAGTAGCATCCGAGAGAGCCGAGATCTCATTCTGAAATACTTTTAATTCTTTAAAACGGAGACGAGCCACAGTTATTGTTGCAAGCGTTGATGCGCTCTTACAGAAGATGCGAACGATACGGTTCTAATACGGTTCGCCTAGTGGGATTAAAAATACGGTCCCTCATTTTGGCTTAATTGTCCAACTATAGGATCACCTCAGATTGTTTGATCTCCTCCAGGCTCTCGAGTTTTGAGATAGCGTGCTTCTGAAATGTATGCCGTTGGTGCAATATAATCCATCATCTTAATCACAAAGAATGAACAATTTTTTAATATAGAAAAAAAATTCAAACTTACGATCAGCAACAGCCAATTTCTCAATAGTATTCAGCTTCTCGGTCTTGATCAGATACGAATCGACAGTCAGCTTGTCGAAACTCATTCAGATTATCTTCTCTTCAAATCTCAAAATTCCTCGTTTGATACTATCTACTTTGACTTCAAAAAAGCTTTTGACAGTATCGATCACAGGCTCCTTCTCCATAAACTTTCCTTGCTCGGGTTTTCTCCTAACATCATCTCTTGGATTGGCAATTATCTTTCGGGAAGGTCCCAATGTGTCCTTATCGGCAACACCCTTTCTGATCCTTCTCCTATTACTTCTGGTGTGCCGCAAGGGTCCTGCATTGGTCCTCTCCTTTTCATCCTTTTCGTAAATGACCTTTCCAAATCACTGCCTGACGGTGTCAAATACGGTATCTATGCAGACGACCTAAAAATATATACACGTGTTCCCCTTCACTCTGCCCTTCTTCAGTCTGCGATAGATTCCGTTTTTGACTGGTCTCTAGAGTGGAACCTCCCGCTTAACGAGAAAAAATGCACTGTCGTACACTTTGGGTCTCTCTCCCCTCGCTCTCAGTATTTTATCAACGGCATCCCGCTTTCTGTTTCTTCCTCTATGAAAGACCTCGGCGTTACCATGCAATCTTCTCTCAAATTTAACGATCATCTCTCTAAAATGATTTCTAAAGCCAGAGCGAAAGTTAACCTTATGTTTTTTTTAAAACCTTATGTTTTTAACTTAAAAGTGCTTCTTCTCCTCTGACCCCGCCTTATACTCTCGTGCCTTTACTACCTTCATTAGACCCCTTCTCGAGTACGGCTCGGTTGTCTGGTCTCCTCACACTGTCGTACTAGCTAATCAGATTGAGGATGTCCAGAGAAACTTCTCACGGTCATATCCCCTATTCCCTTTATCCCGATAGAATCTCCCAGTTATCTTTGCAAACTCTTGAGCATAGGAGATTCATCTCCGATTTCCTCTTTCTTCACAAATCTATCCACAAATTCTATTCTTATGATCACTCTAACCTGTACAGAATTTCACCCCTTGCTCGTAATCTTCGGAGATCCCACTCGTTGCGCATAGCACTACCATTCGCTCTTCCCAAGTCTCACTCAACTTTTGTAACTAGGACTATTGACAGATGGAACGTGCTATCGCCTGAAATCGTTACGAGCTCACCTCATTATTTTCGATCTCATCTCCTTTCTATCCCTTCTATCTCTTTCTCTCCTGATTCCCTTCTCCGTCTATAAATATTTCTACCAAACTGCTGCTTCCCCCGAAGCCCCACCCCCCCCCCCAACCCGATTCGCCACAAATGACGACGGACCTCCACCACAATCTCTCAAAGATCTCTGCACTGCCCAGTCTCATTCTCCCTGGTGGATAAAATAATTGTAATTGTAATTGAAGCTACTTCCTCACGCTGAGAAAAGCTACTTACCTCAACTTGATACTTATCCGCGAGTGTAAGAATGAATTCGTAAGAGTAGACTGAAATGATGTTTTCGTATTTGCGTTTTGGCCGTTTCCATGAATTTCTTACACGTGATTATTCTGAAGGAGGGGTAGAACACGTAGAGAAACTCGATGAATTCCTGTTATGCAGAATTACGCAGAAATTTTTTTTTATTATGCAGAAATTTATTTCCGAAGTAATAACTGAAACCTCATGAGAAACTCCAGGCAACTCGATCTCTTCCTTGTTCTTTTCGGAAAATTCTCCGAAAAACATTGATTTGAAGACATCAGAGTGCAAAGCAAGATACTGTAAATATGAGCATGGTATGTATTTTAAACGAGAAAATGTTTACCTGTTTAGCAACATAGACCTTCTTTCCCTCAATGAGCAACGCTACATTGTCTGATCCGAATCCAGGCACCGTGAAATCAAAATGAAGACTCTTCCTAAAATTTACAAAGATTTTTATAAAATATTTTTTAATCATCAACTTACGGTATTCCAATAATCTTTGTCACAATAATTGTGGCCTCAACAATAATCTTATCATTCTCGATGAACCCCTGAAAATTCAATGTCATGAAAAGTAGTCCTTCATGCAGTTAGCTAAGCTTCATCTTGTACTGGCCTCTTCTGGGACGAGTAGTTTCTCCCACTCAAGAACCTTGGCACTGCCAACTGCAGATGCAATCTCATTGAAGGGCATCGTCAGCTGAAAATATAGAAAATACAAACAGCCTCACCCAGCGCTACTGACATACATGCTGAACTTTTATAAAAATTACAAACATTGCAGCTAATGGATTGTGCATCATTTACTCGATTGATCAACTCTATTTTCGATTGATGTTCGCAGCTCCAGCTCACTCTCGTCCTCTTCATTACAAGATAGATACATTCCGAAGAACTTTCTGTTGTTGGTACGACCAGAACTCTCACAGCATACATTAATATGCCTGCAAGAAGGAAATATCTTCTTTACCTTCTTATTTGAGGGTTCAATTATAACACCATAACAGAAATACTTACCACGGTAAACCCGACCAGAATCGGATTTTGGAGTTCTTGCCCGATTCGTCCAGTGTGGAGACGTCTTCGAATTCGTGACGGAACGTCAGTGAAGTGGTAGTCATTGCTGGAAGTAGAACTCCATTAAGGCTCAAAACAAAAAATACGAGTTTTTAAAAAAAACACCAGCCAGAAAACTGAGTAGTATCTCCGCAGCTTATCTAGCACTCCCATCCATTGCTTTTTAATAGGTAAAGGTTTCTTCGGAAATAAACCGACCTCATCGAATACAAGAAAGGGATGTCAAAATGAATTTATCGTTAATTATTTCAAAACAGTAATCAACGCAAAGACAAGTGATCGGTAAATATGAGTGAGTAACGGGTTGATCGAATACTTGCAGCCAGAAAAGCCTATCAAAGATGAAGGAAATCATGAACTTTTGACTGATACTGCATTGAAACTCGAAATGGAAGACTACTCGACGAGCTGCATCATTCGACGCATCACTGCAGCTTGCGTAGCGTCTGAGAGGCCCGAGATCTGAGCCTGCAAAGATGGAAACTGGCAAAACAAATAAGTTTAAGCAAAATATCACCTCCAATGCTTTCATCTCTTTCAGGTTGTTGAATCCCGCGAGGCAATGTCTCTTAGAAAAGAGATTGTATAATGAAATGGTAACTGTGTCAACCAAAATGATACAATGGAGAAGAGTATAAAAAAGTGGGGAGAATCACACTTACAATGAGGGCATCTCGACGGAAACAATCAGCGATAGTCAGTTTCTCAATTGTGCTCAGCTTCTTCGTCTTGATGAGATATGTTTCGGCCGCGTTCAATGCATACTGAAATTTGCGTTAGATCATAAGAGTGATATGTTTCCACTCAAGATTAGGAGATAATCAACATTTTTATGAATAAAAACAGCACCTCGACTTGGAATTTATCAGCCAGCATCAGAATAAACTCATAAGAGTCGACTGAAAAAATTATTGGATTAACCTTTCTATATTCTTGGAATAAAAGGTGCTTAAAATGGAAAGAAAACGAATCACATGTAATCATCCTGTAGGAGGGATAGACCACATAGAGAAACTCGATGAATTCCTGAAGTATGTAATTATATAATTCAATAGTATTTACTGAAACCTCATGAGAAACTCCAGTCAATTCAATCTCGTCTTTGTTCTTCTCAGCAAAATCTCCGAAGAACATAACTTCGAACACTTTAGAATGCAAAGCAAGATACTGCAAAATAAGAATCTCGCTGCACAACATTTCAATGGATTGCGGTTCACCTGTTTAGCGACGAATACCTTCTTCCCTTCGATGAGCAATGCAACATTGTCTGATCCGAATCCAGGCACAGTAAAATCGAATTGCAGGCTCTTCCTTTAATATAATCAATGTTGACTATTCGATAAGACTGCTGCTGATACACAAATTTTGTTTTGAGATGAGCAACTTACGGAACTCCAGAAGTCTTCTTCACAGTAATCGATGCTTCGATAATGATCTTATCGTTCTCGGCGAAACCCTGGCGATCCGTAATTCAGGGGAAAAGTGTACGGTTCTTCATGGCCCACCTTATCTGTGCAGAGTAGTTGCTCCCAATCAATGGCCTTGCGTCGTCCATATCCATTTTCCTTCTCATCGAAACTCCGAGAAATCTGTAAATATGTGCTTGATGTTGAGCAATACATATAGATTCAAATAAATAAATAGAAAATAGATTTACGAACTAGATATGTGATCGATCGTGCACTGTCCTTTCGATTGATCAAAGTCAAGTTCGATTGATGTTCGCAGATCCAAAGTTCACTCGTAGACTCTTCGTTGCAATAGAGATACATTCCGAGATACTTTTCGTTATCGGTACGATCAGAACACTCACTTCGGATGAAAATATTCCTACAAAAAAAATTTGCAATCTTCATTCTCTCACAATATTTATGGTAAAAGGTAAAGGTACTGCCACGTCAAGCGATTTTACAGTCGTACGATAACGCTAAATGGGAGCCTCTGATAAGGCCAGCTGTTATACGGACTACAATCCCCTGCTGTCTAATGCTTTCTAGGGGAGGATTACCATTCGCACAACCAATTTACCGACCCCAGAAGGATAGAGGGCTTGGTTTGCCTCGGCGGGGGGATTGAACTCGGTTTCCTTCGAATGTCCGGCGGCGCCTTACCCCACTCGGCCATCCCGCCTCTCTTTTTTTACATTTTTCTTCTTCTTTTTCATGGTAACGACGGACAAAATAAAATATCACCATGGTAAACCAGAGCAGAATCGGGTTTTAGAGTCCTTGCCTTGATCTCCCAGTTTGGAAACATCATCGAATTCGTGACGAAATGTCAACGAGAGAGGATTCATGGCTGAATATTCATTAGTCTCGAAACATAGTGGACATTAAATGAGTTTGAAAGTATCCTCGTCGGAGCCTTAACCATTTCATTGAATGAACACCATCACAGAAAACAAAATATAATTTATTATTAATTACGCAAACCATTCCGAGAAGCAACAAAAAAATGGGGGTAAACATTGTGTTCTGACGTATAAAAATATCAATATGAGACAAAATCAAGTTAGTAAACGAGCTGGATAGTTGAAGATAATTAGACGAGCTGCAGCATCCGACGCATGATTGCAGCTTGAGTGGATTCTGAGAGACTCGAGAGCTGAGACTGCAAATACTACATCAATATGATAGTAACTAATGTTTCATTAAAACGCTATCGAACGAGAGGTATTAAAAATAATTAAACTTTAGGAAGACGAGACAACAAAAATAAGAAGTGCCATTTAAAAACACGATTACCACACGTCACCTCTGACTCTTTGATCTCCTCCAGACTCTTGAACGTTTTGATGCAGTGCTTCTGAAATTAATTAATCAGTTATTAAATTTTTATTGAGAAAACTTAACCAAAACTATAATAAGTATATCATACTAACAATGAGGGAATGGCGACGGAAACGATCGCCGAGAACCAATTTCTCAATTGTGATCAGCTTCTTCGTCTTGATCAGATATGATTCAACCGCGTTCAATGCGTACTGAAATGTTTTTTTACCAATTGTACATGATTCGAGTAACGATTCTTCCTATCTCATATAAATTAATTTTTAATTTTTTTCGTTGAGTGAATTTATCGTACCTCGACTTGATATTTATCAGCCAGAGTCAGAATAAACTCATAAGAGTCGTCTGAAATATTTATCCTCACTTTGATACACTCTATAATCTCATGAGAAAATTAAAGTTACCCAATCACCGCGAATTTGACATCCTATTTTATTTCGGAATGTGAAAGAGAATTTTCGATTTTACACGACTAGGCAATTCTTTAGATCAGAAAATCAATAATTGGTCTGAGAAAAAAGGCGAAGCATCAGATCCACGCCGTGATACAAGAAAACGCGCGCGATTCAAACCTGATTACCGTCAAAAGAAGTGAGAGACAATGTGAAATGAAGAGACGAATGAGAGCCGAAAACGGGCATTAGGTGAGAATTGCTGCGTCAGTCTTATAGTGGTAAGCGCTTGTGCGAAGCGGCGATTCAAATATTTTCCGCGATGATTGGGTAACTTCAACGTTTAAAGCTCAAACTTATAGAGAAAAAAACTGCTCACAAGTAATCATTCTGTAGGAAGGATAGATCACGTAGAGAAACTCGACGAATTCCTTGATTTTTATATACTATAATGAGAAATAAAAGATACAAACCTCGTGAGAAACTCCAGGCAACTCGATCTCTTCCTTGTTCTTTTCAGAAAATTCACCGTAAAACATTGATTTGAAGACATCAGAATGCAAAGCAAGATACTGCAAATCGAGAACAGTTATTGTAAGGTCGAAACTGTTTGGAACTTCATCGATTTTTAATCGAAGACCAAAAATCGAAGTAGTGCCAACAGTTTCAATTACAAAAATGTATTTTTTCCTATAATGGAATCGGCGGCTTCACCTGTTTCGCGACATAAACCTTCTTTCCCTCAATGAGCAAGGCAACATTATCTGCTCCGAATCCAGACACAGTGAAATCAAATTGTAGACCTCTCCTTGAATGATAAATTTTTAAAAAAACGAAATTGATAAACGATAATAGCCTAAAAGGTGATAAAAAATAGGGTTCTCTTCCCCATTCCGAATCAGTCAAAAACGAACGGCACTCCAATAGTATTCTTCACAGTAATTGAAGCCGCTACAATGATCTTATCATTCTCGATAAAGCCCTAAAAAGAATTACACATGACAAGTTAAATAACATTGATAAGTTAATCTAAATCTGACCTCATCTGGTTTGAGTAATTTGTCCCAGCTAATTGTAGTGGAACAGCCGAATCCATAGTATTTCGCATTAAATGCATTCCTTACCTGTAAATTTTGTATCGATGAAATAATAATTAATCAAAATACGCACCGGGCGAACAATCGATCGTCCATCATCCAATCGATTGATCAACGTAATAGTCGATTCGTGTTCGCAACTCCAGAGAGTTCCCGTGTCCTCTGTGTTGCATCTGATGTACATCCCCAGGTACTCTGTGTTACTCGTCCGATCAGAGCACTTGCTGCGGACTCGGATTGTCCTTCAATGTATTATAATTAACAATGATTAAAGAAAATGATTGTCTAGAAAATAGGAGCAGAGAAACAGTTTTTACTGCAAAAAGTAAACGAATCTATGATCGGCGACTTCTCAAAGAGATGCCGTTAGATTTTTCGCGACTGGGTGAATTCCAAGCGACTTCATCAAATCACTAATATACTCACCATGGCAAATCCGCACAGAATCGAATCCTCGACTCCTTGCCTGTATCATCCAGCTGAGAAACATTGTCGAACTCGTGATGGAACGTCAGCGAGAGGGGATTCATTGCTGAAATTGAAATTTCAGGTGTCGGGTAGCGAGAAAAATTAGTAAGAGATCACTACTCGATAAGCTCAAAAACGAGAAGCATATACGACAATCGCATAGTATTATGGAAGTAACGTCGCCATACAGCGGGAAATCAAGCGTTTTCAATACGGACGTTTGGCGTGTCGAGAAAAAAGAGAAACAAATATAGGCTGAGGGAAGAGATTTAAAAAAACCGCAACGCGCACGCAACGCCTATCATCTCTCTAACCGTCTGCGCTCTCTCACTTTCGCATGGACTTTTTCATAGAGGCCTCGCCCCCCTATCCACGCGTTTTTGCCTATTGCTGTTTGATTAGCAATATGTTTGCTAGGTATATTCATCGGAAATTTACCGAATATTTTCACAAATAATTAACAAAATATAAAATAGTTTTATCATCTATTAATACTACACGAATATGCAAATACGATTGTTCAACAAGACGAGTAATATGATAGATCTAATAACCTCTAATAAGACCTCTAAAAGAAGCTATCACCGTCTCACAATCAATGTCATCACAATCAACGCATATTATGCAACACAATTATACAGGAAATAATTCACTACGAAAGCACGATAAAATGAGGGATAAAGACGAGAACAGCGAGAACAAACTACTGTTTACACTACTACTCAACTATTTAAAACAGCTAAAAAGCTACTTAAAGCCACTGCACTACTAAAACGTAATACTGTAGTGGCCTACTTATTAATGTCATATTCAGAAATATTACTCAAAGATCAACGCACTACTAAAACGTAGTACTGTAGTGGCACTAGCAATGATAATATACTAAATGAGCTCAATCATTCGAAGCATGATTGCTGCCTGCGTATCACTCGATAGATCCGTGAGCTGAGTCTTCATTGCTTTGATCTGCTTCAGACTCTTGAATTCCGCGAGACAAAGCTCCTTTAAACATACATGAAGTGATTTTCGAATCTTTTTTTTTCAGATTTGTTCAATTATCAATAAATACTGGGAAACAAATTTGAAGGATGAAGATGAAATAGACTGACAGTAAGCGAATCAAGATGGAATCGATCGGCGAGCACCAATTTCTCCATCGAAGTCAACTTGGCCGTCTTCATGAGATACGATTCGGCCGCATTCAATGCGTACTGAGAACAGTTGTGTGAATACTAACAATAAGACAACAAGCAATATCCTATCTATCGCATAAATGGAAATGTGATCATACCTCGACTTGGTACTTATCAGCGAGCGTGAGAATGAATTCGTATGAGTCGACTACAAAAAAAATGTTCGCGAAATGGAAAAATAATTTCGCTAATTGCGTCTGACATAAAAATGAATCTAAATGAAAT
The DNA here is from genome assembly GCA_900490845.1 of Pristionchus japonicus. Taxonomy (NCBI): domain Eukaryota; kingdom Metazoa; phylum Nematoda; class Chromadorea; order Rhabditida; family Neodiplogasteridae; genus Pristionchus; species Pristionchus japonicus. The sequence goes on along the minus strand of LS519795.1, from coordinate 205,202 downwards.
CAAAATCTTACATGTGATCATTCTAAAAGAGGGGTAGAACACGTAGAGAAACTCGATGAATTCCTGAAGGATATTTATAAATATTCATCAAAAATGTATCGATGATACCTCATGAGAAACTCCAGTCAACTTGATCTCCTTATTGTTCTTCTCGGGAAACTCTCCAAAGAACATCGCTTTGAAGACATCCGAATGCAATGCGAGATACTGCAAAAGGTACGCGTGTCCAGAGCCTATGTCTCTGGATATTGTATATTTCGACTGAGAAAAATCAATCATTAGGAAATGGCAGACCAAACTCAAATAAGACAACAAAGTCATATAAAATTGCAGTTCGTCTCACTTTCTTGTCAGCGTAGACTTTCCTTCCCTTGACATTAAACGCCACATTGTCTGATCCGAATCCAGGCACAGTGAAATCGAATTGCAGGCTCTTCCTGGAGAAAATGCATTAAAATGCTAAAGAAAAAAGTGATGCAAAAATGAACTAACGGCAATCCATAAGTCTTCTTCACAGTAATCGAGGCTTCCACAATGATCTTATCGTTCTCGATGAATCCCTGAATAAATAGTGTGTTCCTTTCAAAATAGCATATAAACAGATTCTCGCTAGAATCGACTGTCGCATAGCTGATCACAATTCGTCCCTCCGTTCGTTGCGAAACGCACAACTTCACGAGACTGATAGGTTGCAAAAACATTCCAATAAGATCCTTTTCTGCACGATGCTTCTAATTAGGGTTGACAATTCAAGGATTCAAGGGCGATTCAAGGATGGAAGATTAAAAATGATTAATTTATCCTTGTTCAAGGATGAGAGGGAGAGGCAATCCTTGAACAAGGATTGGAGAGCGAGCCATTCCTTGTTCAAGGATTGAGAGACCGGTCACCCTTGAACAAGGGTGAGAATCATTGGCAAGGGTGAGGTAAGAGAGGGAGGGAATGAGAGGGAGAATGAAGGCGAAGAATGACCGATTTCTTCAATCCTTGAACAAGGAATGGCTCGCTCTCCAATCCTTGTTCAAGGATTGCCTCTCCCTCTCATCCTTGTTCAAGTATTGAATCAATTTGAATCCTGTTGAAAGTTATCGCAAGGCCTTGATTGAATCCTTGAATTGTCAACCCTACTTCTAATACCTACATATTCCTTACCCCACAATGAATCTAACAGACCGGAATGTATCGCGACAGCAAATTCTAGAACGCATTCAAACCAAACCTCTTCACGCTTGAGTAGGTCGTCCCAATCGAAGACTGACGGGCATCCCCAATAGTTGAGTTTTGCATCGAAGATCTTGTTGATCTGCAGATATTATAGTTTTAAGCAGTAAGAAACACCAAAGAAGTTCAGACATGATAAGAATATTGATACGAGTACTAATATTCGGGGTCAAACTTATTTATTATAAAGATGAATAACGTAAAGCGTTAAATTGGTTGCTGCCAAATTGGAAGCACATGTATGAACTAATAATAATAGGTACTAACCGGACAGGTAATCGAATACTTATCGGCAATCCGATTGATCAATTTGATGGTGGAATCATGCTCGCAGCACCAGAATTTGCTCGAATCCTCGTCGTTACAAAAGAGAAACATTCCGAAAACTTTCTCGTTCCTCTTAAAGTCCGAACACTCAGCGAAGATGTGAATGTGCCTTCAACAACTTATTGATTTATTTGCGCAAGGTTTAAATGTATCATAATTTCAAGAATCGTAAAAAAGTGGATACTAACCATGGTAAACCCGAACAGAACCGGATTTTAGAGTTCTTGCCCGAATCATTCAGTTTGGAAACATGGTCGAACTCGTGGCGAAATGTCAACGAAAGGGGATTCATTGCTGAAATTCGAATATCTACGTAGGTCTCATAAAAGGAAGAATCAAACGGAGGAAGTTTTTAAAGATATGAGGCCGTTTGCGAGAAAATCGAGCAGATCCGCCTGGATCTGGCACAGCTCAAAAATATCAAATCTCTGCAAGTATGCGATTTGGGGTTCTCGAGGGTGCTGATGTCGATGGAGACTTTCATTTTTCATTTTGGGCCTCAGACGGCTCCAGATGACGTCGCGTTGAAAACGATCTTTCGAGTGTATTTCCTCACATGAGAACGCTATTTCTTTGCTATTTGGCCACCCAGTGCAGTTTTCCGAGGCGGTGGCGCCTATTAGGTTCATTTTTTGATAAATGTTAAAATAAGCAATGTAAAATGACTTTTTTCGCAGAGTGCAATGCAATTGGGGAGAGTAGGATAG
>LS519795.1:187679-201887 GCA_900490845.1 Pristionchus japonicus | reverse complement strand
TATCAAAAAATGAACCTAATAGGCACCACCGCCTCGGAAAACTGCACTGGGTGGCCAAATAGCAAAGAAATAGCATTCTCATGTGAGGAAATACACTCGAAAGATCGTTTTCAACGCGACGTCATCTGGAGCCGTCTGAGGCCCAAAATGAAAAATGAAAGTCTCCATCGACATCAGCACCCTCGAGAACCCCAAATCGTATAGTTGCAGAGATTTGACATTTTTGAGCTGTGCCAGTCATTGTTCGATTCTCTCGCAAACGGCCTCATATACAACTCTTCGGAAATACACCGAGATCATTAGAAGCCGCTAAATACATCAAAAAAACATTTATCGTTTATGCATAAAGACAGTTGAGATCGCAAACGTGTGCTAAGACGAGTAACGGGGTTGATCTCATATTCTCGTAGCTATAGTAGTCTAACAATCGACGTATAAGCGTCCAGCCACAAAAAATCATTACACTTCAGAGCTAATTCATTACGCAAAAACAGCTAGATATATGAATAACAAAGCATAACGCTACTCAATGAAAACAATTTACTCGATGAGCTCAAGCATTCGTAGCATTATCGCAGAGTGTGTATCACTTGATAGATCCGTGAGCTGAGACTGTAAAGATAAAGAATAACAACATATTGAAATTTTCTAGTTTAATATTTTCATTTCGTTAGTAAAAAATTGCTGACCTTAACTGCTTTAATTTGCTTCAGGTTCTTGTATTCCGCAACACAGTGTTTCTCAAAATATAAATATATTGTTTGACTATTGTTTCAAATAGCAATCAAGAGAACAAGATAAGGATGTTCAAGGAAAATATATCATCAAGAAAAGTGACGGAGAAAATAGGATACTCGAACTGACCATGAGTGTGACAAGACGGAAGCGATCGGCCAGAGTCAATTTCTCGATCGTAGTCAACTTCGTCGTCTTGATTAGATACGATTCGGCCGTGTTCACTGCATACTAAAAAGTATTCTTTCTTTTTTTGGAGAATAACCATGCAAAAATATATTTGATTTTTCTTTCGCATCAATGAATACCTCGACTTGGTATCTATCAGCCAGCGTCAGAATGAATTCGTAAGAGTCGACTGAAATTTCAATTAATGTAAAAGGTGATTAAAAAGATTTATTTGTGGCAAATTACTTTAGTTAGAAGAAGGCCAAAGAATTCCACTTTCAGAATCATTTTACACGCATTGCCAAAATCGTACCTGTAATCACCCTGTAGGATGGGTAGATCACATAGAGAAACTCGATGAATTCCTGAGGTATACAAAGAACTAATATATTTCCAAATTAATTACAAAACCTCGTGACAAACTCCAGTCAATTCGATCTCTTCTTTGTTTTTCTCAGCGAAATCTCCAAAGAACATCGCTTTAAAGACATCCGAATGCAAAGCGAGATACTGCAAAAGAAAACACTCTACGAGTCCCGAGAGCATGTGCAGAATTTAGATACTTTCTTTTTTTAGTATTCGAATCCTGTTCTTCCAACAACGATTCATAAAATGATAGTGAGAGAAAGTGGTAGGTCAACTGCAACTAATAAATCTTAAAATGTGATCTTGATCTTACTTTCTTATCGGCGTAAACTTTCTTTCCTTCGATAAGAAATGCGACATTGTCTGATCCGAATCCAGGCACAGTGAAATCGAATTGCAGACTCTTCCTGAAGTCATTGCATCTCAGGTTAAAGTTACCCAATCACCACAAATTTGACCTCTTATTTTATTTCGGAATGTGAAGGGACGTTCTTGATTTAGTATGACTAGGCAATTTTCAAAATCAGGAAATCGATAATGGGCCTGAGAAACGCAAGCGAAGCATCAGGCCTAACGCCCTGATACAAGAAATCGCGCGCGATTCAAACTTGATTATTGCCAAAAGAAGTGAGAGACAATGTGAAATGAAGAGACGAATGAGAACCGGAAACCGACATCATTGTTAGGTAAAAAAAAGGCTGCGTCAGTGGTAAGAGCCTGTGAGAAGCTGCGATTCAAATATTTTTCGCGGCGATTGGATAACTTTAAAGGGGTATACGAAATAACAATGTAATATACACTAACGGTATCCCAGAAGTCTTCTTCACATTAATGGAAGCCTCGACAATGATCTTATCGTTCTCGACGAAACCCTGAATTTAATGGAGAAATAAATAATTCGATCCGATTAAAGCACAGTTTGTCAAATTGTTAGCAAGTTTCTTTGAGACAGTAACCTCATCCGACTTGAGTAGTTTCGCCCAATCGATAGCCGCTGTTCGCCCCCAACTCAGTGTCTTATCGAAGTTCTTGTCCATCTGTAGACGTTGCAATATTGTTAATGAAGTGTGAAAGTGTTCAGGTCCAATTATGGAAAGCCGAACACTGTGAATCATGCCATACCGAGTGTGCAATAGATTTTGCTGCACTCGATCTATTAATCAGCTTGATAGTCGAACTGTGTTCGCAGATGAAGAATGCACTCGCATTCTCTGCGTTGCAATAGAGATACATCCCGAGAGATTTAGCATTCTTAGTACGAGCAGAACACTCGCTGCGGACGTGAATGTGCCTTCAATGAACCGTCACTAACATCAATGAATAACAAATACTGACCATGGTAAACCCGAACAGAATCAAATTTTAGAGTTCTTGCCCGAGTCACCCAGTTTGGAAACATCGTCGAATTCGTGACGGAATGCCAACGAGAGGGGATTCATGGCTGAAATTCGAAATTCATTGCGTATTTACGGCATTATTTCAGCTTACACAGCTTGTTTCGGTCCGCGGGTTCAGCTGGACATTATTAGGTACTATTCCATTCGGAAGTTAACCGATATCATTTTAAAACATAATGGAAAGTAGCCAACATAAATTTATCTTTTCTGAGTGAAGACAATTGCGAATGCGAATATTACCGATTGGCTAAGGGAGGGCTTTGATCTCAATATTTTCGTAGGCTGACATTATGGGATCACGATTAGAGTGTCAAAAACAAACAGCTAGTCGTTTCATTTCTAACCAGCTAGTCGATTAGGCTCGGTCAAATGCTAATCGACTAGCTGGAATGATTCGTAAACAGCTAGCTGTTTATGCACCGACTAGCTGAATCATTCGCACTCGTCCTCATTCCATTGTGCGGAAGGGTCGAGACAAAGGAAAATTAATTGAGTTTCGAGTGGGCGATCGATTCAATCTCATTTTGTCCTACGTCACTCAGCCAGTCGACCGCTTTTCGACTAGCTGAATAGTCGAAATGAGGGAGTGAGGATAGTCGACTGTTATCCAGCTAGTTGTTTACGTTTCGAACCAGCTAGCTGATAGCTGGATAAAAGCTGTTTTTCTCACTCTAATCACGATAAAACGAGTAGGAAATACTGGCATTGGTCAAGAATGGAATCGAGGTTCAAACGCAGCTACTAGCAGAATGACACAAGTGAAAAGATTCTGGATGCATCAAAGAGGAATGGCGGCCTATCATGAAGCATGAATCGGAAAGCGATGGAAATCTACTCAACGAGCTGCATCGTTCGATGCCAGAGCGCGGCTTTCGTTGCATCAGAGAGAACAGCAAAGCGAGCCTGCAATTCCATCGTTATACCTCTCTTGATAGTTAAAATATATTTTAGAGCAGGTGAAGCACACCTCAGCATCTTTGAGTGACTGCAGAGTCTTATATCCAGCGAGACAGTATTTCTGAAAATTGAAGTTTCTTGACTACTTATACTATCGCATTTAAGCTGGGTGAATAACAATGAACAAACTAATCGAAAATTGGAACTGACATTGAGCGAGTCGAGACGGAATTTATCGGCGACGATCAACTTCTCCATCGTAGCCACCTTGGTCGTCTTCATCAGATACGATTCAGCTGCATTGAGTGCATAGTGAAAGTGCTTTGAATGAACATTTTGCATAATTAACTTGCATCTGACTCAAAGCTGACAACTGGTTAAAAAACTCGAACCTTCACTTGGAATCGATCAGCCAACGTCAGAACGAATTCGTAGGAGCTGACTGAAATGATAGAATTTAAATAAATAAAGAATCTTCACGCGCGCCGACCGATCAGAATGAGGACTAGGTGGAGAAGTATGGGAAAGTGAAATAAAAAGGAAGGGAAAGAGGGAACAGTGAGACCCCTCCCCATCAACAGCACAAGCGCCGAAAACTTACATGTAATCTGTCTGTAAGAGGGGTAGATCACGTAGAGAAACTCGACGAATTCCTGGCAAATACATAACAATTGAAACGATGGCGAAAATCTAAGCAACCTCATGCGAAACTCCAGTCAACTCAATTTCTTCCTTATCCTTCTCAACAAACTCTCCAAAGAACATCGCCTTGAAGACATCAGAATGCAAAGCTAGATACTGCAAATTTAACTGCATGAAAACACCAACAGCATAAAAAGCGCAGAAAACACGCAAAACTTCATTTTACATTATTTTCCAGGTATTACCTTCTTATCAGCGTAGACTTTCTTTCCCTCGACGAGCAAAGCAACAATATCCGCACCGAAGCCAGGCAACGAGAAGTCGAAATCGAGATATTTTCTGGAATAAGGGAATTTACCGATCACACATTACCATCTAATGGATATTAGAAACGTACTGCACTCCAACGACGCTCTTCACATTGACTGTTGCCTCAACAATGATCTTGTCATTCTCGATGAAGCCCTGGAAACAAAAACGATACTTTAAAGTTAACGATCGACGAATCAGAGAGACGAATCATTATTGAATTGTTAATCGAAAAAATGTAGACACTCATTAGTCACTCTGTTTCATATCACTCTGTCATTTCCATAACCAATCGTACCTCATCTGGGTTGATTAGCTTATCCCATTCGAGATCGACATGTTCGCCCCATCCACGTTGTCTAGCCTTGTACTGGTTAGTAACCTGAAAGTATTCCTGAATAATTTTATTCAAATCTGCAATAATTTATGAGAACGCGTTGTTGATGAACCTACTAGAGTGTTCCCATATAACATAAACAAATTAAAAATATTCGATAAAAATGGGATAAAACAGACGCTGTACTCAATAGATCGTCCATCATCCAGTCGATTGATCAACTTGATTTTCGAATCGTGTTCACAGCTCCAAATTTCACTCGTATCTTCTTCGTTACAATTGAGATATATTCCGAGTAACTTCTTGTTCTCGGTACGGTCAGAACATTCGCTGCGGACGGAAATGTTCCTTCAAGGATTTTTCGTCAATTTGCTTCATTTTATATTGAACCAGCAAAAGTCACCATGGCAAACCCGAGCAGAATCGGATTCTGGAGTCTCTGCATCTGTCATTGTATTTGGAAACACCGTCGAACTCGTGACGGAATGTCAGCGAGAGGGGATTCATTGCTGAAAAAAGAAGTGGGAACGTTGAATTTTTGAGAACGACAAAAGATATGCTCTTGGAGTTCAACCAATCTCCTTCTCGGGATAACAGTGCACGGAAAATCCTCGGAATTGGTTTATCAATAAACGAAGGCAATGGACAATGACTGGAATACAACAGACCCATATCATGTAGAAATCATGTAGACTATGTTCCATTATACAGCGAGCTCACAATGATAATTTCGAAATCAGAATCATTGATAGTTTATCAGTGGATGTACAGTCGCTTTCGATAGGCTTCTTCTTCTATCGGGCTCGAACAGCCGCCTCAGGAATCCTGCAAATGACACTCGTCAGCTACCGTTAAAAAACTTTCCAGTTTGGACGAAATGAGAGATTTATTTGAGTCCAATAGACTTTCAAGCTATTAACAGATAATCTAGATCTGGTTTTACAGTTGAATAAATAGTTGTTTACAAACCTCTTGAAAATCGAAAATAACTGCTTGTTTCCTGACCAGTTAACGTGAGACGAGAGAGCACGCGAACCCCCAGACCTACCCTGAAGTGCGCCGTGTAGATGCTGGCTGCGGGTGGCGGCGCGCCCGTCGTCTTCTTCGCCGTCGCCGTGTCCATCGGCTCCCGACTGGAAAGGAGATTATCGATTAGAGTACGGTAGATTATGGATCAGTACTTCAATACACAATAATACCTAGAATCTCAATGCCTCTCACTGGTAGGCATTGTACAAAGTAGTAATTCACATCAGTCAGTCAAACATGCTGTAATATTTGCTTTGTCGTGCAAGCCAGAATATATCCAGCATCGGCAGGAGAAACTGGAGAAACTCGTTCGGAGGGGGGAGCTTGTTTCAGTGATACGGTAGTCCAACGGGGCACCCGCCCGGTCACACTCACCTTCCGCACGTGTTGTCGACCGGCGGCGGGCCGATGGGCGTGGCCGTCTGGACGACCGTCCGGTGCTCGGTGGCCGGAGCCTGCAATTAGTAACCAGCCAGTCCGCAATTCATCTCTGTCTCTCAATCTCGCCTGCTCTCTCGCCGCCAGAGCGAAATAGCAGGCGAAACGGAGAAAGTGAATCACCTGAGGACGATGCGTACGATGCGTGACTCGGTCGAGCGGTTCGTGACTGGAATTGAGAGGAAAAGGTAAGTAAAAAGCCAGTTATCAATCGCTGGGCATACTGTAGGCATCAAACTGAGCTACCGTACCTCGGACAGGTGTTATCAACTCCGTGGTCGGCCGCGGCGGCGGGAGGCGTGCGCGCACCCGATCGATACTCTGCCGAGGGACGCACGCGACGCGATCCGGCTACCACACCCGTTCGCGTCGAGATCGGCCCACGAGTCGCCCGCTTGCCCTGAGGAATATCGATCGATTAGAGGAGTGAAAGAACATAAGAAACAATAAATAGAACTCTGTCAGAATCGCCTCCACGGGAGACACCCACATCGTTATGCCCGCGCTTTGCATGGGCGTTTTGCTTTACTCTCTAAACATGGGCGACCGAACTTTGTGTCACCAAGAAGGGTTTGAAACTAAAACTACCGTAACCTGATCAAATCACAACCGTAATCTACCGTATCCGTCATACCGTCATGAGTGCCGTGGTGTAGACGCCCTTCTCGCTCTTGGTCGGCGGCTGCGGAGTGAAGACGGACGGAATGCGGTCGGGCGTAGAGGGCGGACGGTGCTCTGAGAGGGTACGGTAGTGATTGGACAAGTTATCGATTAAAAGAAACGGCAAGCTATGAATTGGTGTATTGACCAAACCCTACACTATAGTCCTAGTGATTAGCATGTGTTGTCCAACCATCCCCTTTCGCCCCCATTAGCATATTGTTTTGATTGCCTGTCCTGCTCCTCTCTCACTCCCCTATTAGCATACGCACTCTTGCCTCTCGAGTTGTGAACCCCTACAATCTAGCCCTTTCTCGATCTAGGGGCCGTTCTGACGAACGTACTCCACTACTATTCGATCATTTGTGAGACTACGGCAGCCGGCAAATAGTTCCGGATTCCGGTTTCCACCCTTTAGTACCTGTCCTTCCCACATTCCTCGTGGCCCTCTTCTCGCTCGGTTTGGTCGGCCGCTCGCTCATCGTGTTGTCCACTATCGTGTCGTCCTCGGGCTGGAGGACGTTGGCGCGAGGGCGCGGTTGAGGGTGCTAGGAAACGGTAGGGTTATGGTAGGAGTATGGTAGGAATACGGTAGGAATACAGCATGTCTAGACACAACATGTACAATAACTATGGTATGGTTGAAGCAAGCATGGATAATGTAGGAGGGAGTACGGGAGATGCGATAGGGGTACGATAAGGAATACGGTAGGATCACGGTACCTCGGGAAACTGTTCCTCGCTGTTGTTCAGCCGCTCGTAGATCATGTCGTCCATGTTCGGGTCCACCGTCTCGAGAGTGTTCTGGAAAGGATACTGTAGAAAGAGGAGTACGGCAGGCCAGAGATTTGCACGCGATGGATACAGGAGATACGCGCGATAGATATCAATTGAAGAAAGCGGTGAGAAGGAGTACGACAGCGCTCTGCCCCGACAAAGACGGTAGGCTCTTTGCATGTGTACTTTCTCAATTTACATGAATCGAAGTGCAAGGGTGAGGCGAGCCGCTATCCAGCATAATGTTATCAGCAGGGGAGAAACTACTCCCCTACAGTGGAGTCAAAATCCTGTGTTTACGGTATGGTATATTATCCGGACGGGTACGGTACTCACCTGATCGACGATGTCCGTGTGTTGCTTGCTCATGTTCGTCTGCGGGACCACAGAGTCAACGAAGATCTACGGTAGATTACAATCGATAAGAGGTACGGTAAGGTATCGATCGATTACCTGCGTCACGTTGATCGGATTGAGCGATACGACCTGCGCGTTGTTCTCGAAGACCTCGGGCGAATTCCTGCAGTGGATTACGCCAGTTAGTGGTTACTGTAGCGCAATCGATATCGATTGAACTACGGTAGTTAATACAGTATCCTTACTGCTTCTCATCGACCGGTTTGGGCGCGGCAGCTTGTCCCGAACCGCCACTGCCTTCCTCCTTCTTCTTGGCCTCTGTACGGTAAAATACATCTAGTTATCGATTCAGACGTCGGTATCGTAACAGGATGTGTACAATATTCCCTAACTCTCAATTTTAGTCGGATACGGCAGTATCGATCGGGTTTACAGTACTCCTACAGTATCCCTCTTTCTTACTGTAGAGGGAGATGGCCATAGCATCGCTTTTGTCCTCGATGCACGTCTTCTCCTTATTGTCCGACTCGGGCTGCTCTGGCTGAGGTGCCGGCCGGTCGGGAGCCTTCTGCAAGAGGATTACGGTAGGTTGGAGTTCGGTACGATACGGTGAGGGGTACGGCTGTGTCGGGGTACGGCTCCTGCTCATGCCGTACTTTAGACAAAGGATGATGCAAAGTGTGCAGGGGAAGGTCACAGTGGGAGCGGGGTACTGTATCTACCGATTACTGTATATTGACTACGGTACTAACCGCGGGTGCCGATGCGATCTTCTTCTGCGAGAGGTCAGCCTTCTTCTGAGTGGGCGTGGCTCGAACCGACTTTCCTTTAACCTGGAATAAAGTTAGTTGTCGATACGGCAGTGCAGTTTGCTACGGTCTCACAAGGAAACTGTAAGATTACGGTAGAAGGCTTACCGTAGCGACGATAGGTCGGCCTTTCTTGTTCTTCGGAAAGCACATAATCCAGAGATCAACGATCAAGAAGACATGGGAGAGAGGAAGAGAGGCGAAGGATGGAAGGGGGAGAGCGCACCCGACCGCGGTTTGCGAGTGAGAGTGAGTAGAATGAGGGGAGGTGGAGGAGGGGAGAGGAATGCAAATATGAGATCTGATCGTTGAGCTCACCTTTGAAGTTCGCATCTGTCTTCGATGCTGCAAGATGAGGTAGCGTGGAGAAATTCGCGAAGGAACATCGACAAGAGGCGATTCATGGCTGTAAATAGAATTTTGAATGAAAGCCAGATCTAATTCGGAGATATTTGTAACTAATTTTCATTTCATTAGTTTCATCACTGAGAAAAGTACCATATCTCAGATGCAAACTGGTAAATGAAGAAGAATTCGGTAGCCAAACAGTATTATTTTATCGACAAATATGGTTGAAAAGCTCGTAGAGAAATGATTGCGACCATAGGTGTCCAGCAGTGGCGGCGAGTGACCTTTTTGCGCACTGCCCCACCGGCTATTTGGTGGGGCACTGCGCACCCTATGAATAGGGGGTCATGGTCCGAAATCGAGGGGCCATACCCGTCGCGTCTCGAGTGCTCTTGAAGGGACCGACTTGGGCGAGCACAAATTGAGGCGCCCTGAGCGGACGCACGGGTACCCGTCGAGTCGGTCCCTTCAAGAGTCGATGCACTCGAGACGCGACGGGTATGGCCCCTCGATTTTGGACCATGACTCCCTATTCATGGGGTGCGCACTGCCCCACCAAATAGCCGGTGGGCAGTGCGCAAAAAGGTCACTCGCCGGCGGCGTGGACATGTATGATTGCGACCTATTAATTACAGAAATGAGTAGAAGAATCAAGAAACAATAGAAACGGATAGAAACTGTTTTACATTGGGCAATATATCATGCCCACTCAAGACAACACCCAGTACAGGATAATGATCAACAATATTCTTACGATAAGGAAGGAAAGTAAGTCGGGGTTTTGCAATCCCCATAGCCGAGACCCCATAGTGGAGAAGAGTTGGATCGGAAGCAAATAAGAAGCGAGAACCGTCAACTGTGTATTGAAGAGGTTCACTCAGGCTCAGAAGTACATTGATTGCTGCGCTACTGAATTTAGTAAGCTTATCAGTCACTGCATTCCCTCCACGAATGAGATCGAGGAAATTAGTGACAGGTTGAGATTGGGAATCTCCGAAGAGAGCACAAACTACTTCTCCCTGAGCGAAGACGAATCGAATCTACAAATAATATAAATAAATCGATCAGGAAACAAGTAATTAACCTTTGGACGACCGGAAATGTTGATAGAAATCGAATTCATGCGCTGAAAAAATTTACGTCACGGGTGCTCAAGACCGACATCTAAAAACGGCGCACGTAAAAACTAATTATAAACCTGCCGCATTTAGGTACGGTAGTATTTTCGCGTCAGGAGCATTGAATCCTATGACAAAAGCGCGTATTTGCACATCAAAAGCTCGCGTTGCGTGTCTGTGTGTTTGCGTCTTTGTGCTTCCGGCCAATGAGCGGCGAGGGGGCGGGGTCGCAGCTCTCTGCGTTAGTTAGATGTAGGGAAAGTGCCTATTTGAGCCGCCGTGTACGTATATCTCATTGTTTTGGTGCGAAACTATAATAAAGAACGAGATCATGAAAAAAAAGTTTTAAAAAACGAAAACGAAAACGAAACTAAAGTGACCTGTGTGAGCAGAATCATAGAGTTTTGCGTCATAACATTCACATTTTTCTCGACAAGAGAAGTTAGACATTCCGTGAGCGGAAATCGATCGAGATATTTGACCTGCATAAACAATAGATTATAATGAATTGCTAAAAACATTATGAAAATGGATTTTGAGGTATCGCCTATTATAAGAACAGATAGCTCCGTGAGAATAAAAAAGATTTAAACGCAATCTTATTTACCATAATTTGAGGATCATTCAGAATTTCAGAGACTTCGATGATCCATTGGAACGAGTTATCGCCGGCTAAAGTTAGGATCTTCGATCTCGCGATTACTTCAAGTTTTCTGAGAAGTGAGATGCAAGCAAATCGGTCGAAGAGTCGAAGCATCACAGGAAAGACAAAATATGGGCGGAGTCAAGATGGATTTGTCTCACCCTTTTTTAAATTATTCATCCGCTTTGACGGGAGAGCGCAAGAAAATAATAGCGCAACACCCTGTTCGTAATCCATTTCTTTGATCTCGATAACATTTTTATTCTTTTCCGCGAAATCTCCATAGAATAAAGTGCAGAAGTACTCCGAATGAAGCGAAAGGATCTGAATTTATGCTACATGTATCTGAACGGAGATGTATCTGAATGATGTTCAGAATAATAACAGGGAGGGGGGTTTATAAATTGCTAGTATTTGTTTGTGAATAACAAAAGTTCAGATGTAATCACCAGCACATCAAGAATAATCATAATCATATAAAACAAACCTCTACGGGCGCATTAATGTATGTGGGACCTTCAAGATTGAATCTTCGAGTAGCAGACTGATTAATGAATTCAAGGAAATCTGGGCAAACAAGGTTGTGAGCGTCAACTTCATTGTTAGCATGACTGAAAGAACACACAAATGAAAGAAAGAAGATATTTCAGCACATATTCAAACGAAAAGTAAACTAACATTTTGTCCTTCCTCACTTCCATCCGTACCGTAGTCACCAATTCAGACTTGCAGCAAAGCATATTCAGTGTACCGTATCCCTCAATTTCATTCTCTCCCATCGATTGAGCGATTTGAGGACCGAATCGGAATCGAGCAATATTCTTTGCGCGGTTAGACATCTTAAAGGTGGCCCCAAAAATATATAATTAAGATTAAGACCAAGGAAATAATTTTAATTTAAAAAAAAAGTTAATACTTGGTAGGCAACGCTTTGTATTGAGCCAATGAGAAAGTAATGCCATCAACAATACATATTTTCAAACTAAGAAAGATTTACAGACCTTCCAATCAGTGTCTCCGATTTGCATGGACAAGTTAGTCATAAACCACTCGTCACTCTCCTCCACAAACTCAAACTTCGCCCAAAGATCGTTGAGATTTGTAGCGAGTTTGAAATCGTTGACATCGCAGAGGAATCTGAAATATTAATCAGAAATTGAGTCGGAAATTCCGAAAAGAAGAAGAAAAAAGACAAAACAAAGTTTAAAAAGTGACATAAAGAAACTTACATTTCTCTCTTATCGTAGTGCATCTCAATCTTGATCTTTTTCCCACTGGTGAGAAAGAAAACATGAGTGACGACCGGATCTTTTCGCCAGTCCTACAAATTGAAAGTTCATTAGCTCACTCGTTTGAATTTAACGTAAACAATTGTTTCGAGTTTTGGAACATAAAATAGAGCGATCCTCACACTTTCGGCATCAGCCATACTCTCGTCCATCATCTTTACTCGAGAAAGCTCGTCCACTTGATATTGAAATGCCTGCAACGAAAAATCGAAGAAGACAGCAAAGGATCCAATACCGGATTCCAGAACAACTGTAAAACATAAAGATGAGGGAAGATACCGTATCCAGATACAAACTGATAGCTTACGACGAATTTGATAGCCAAACAGTATTACTTTATCGACAAGTATGGTTGAAAAATAAACATATGATAGGGAAATGAATGTAAACTATTGATGCATAAATGAGCAACTGAATTAAGAAACAATAGATACGGATAAAAACTGATTCACATTGAGCAATATGTCCTGTCCACTCAAGACAACGCCCAGTACAGGAAAACGGTCAACGTCTTTCTCACAGTAAGGAAGGAAAGTAAGTCGGAGTTTTCCATTGAAGGCCCAATAGTGGAGAAGAGTAGGAGTAGAAGCAAAGATAAAGGGGGAACCCTCGACCGTATATTGAAGGGGTCCACTCAGAGAGAGACGAACATAGCTTGTTCCGTTACTATAGGTGATTTTCTTATCATTCACTGCATTCCCTCCACGAATGAGATCGAGAAAATGAGTGAGAGGTTGAGATTGCGAATCTCCGAAGAGAGCACAAACTACTTCTCCCTGTGTGAAGAGGAATCGGATCTGATCAAAGATATGAGGCCGTTCGCGAGAGAGTCGAGCAAATCCGGCAGGGTCTGGCACAGCTCAAAAAAGTCGGTTTTCTGAAACCGTGTGTTTTGGGGTCCTGGAGGATGCTGATGACGATGGAAACTTCCATTTTTTCATTTTGAGCCTTTTCCGGCTCCAGATGACGTGGCGTCGAAATCGGGGATGTGAGTGCAACTCTGCCATAGTGATCGCTAAAATTAAGTGGTTATGGCTCCCGGGGTAGAATTCGGTGCTGATCACGCCTGCCATCTTCTTTTTTCATGAATTTTTGTTGTAATTTTTAAAAATGGAACTTCTCGTAGAATCGTTTGCAAGATGGGAGACCTAGATAGATCGAACCGGCTTGACGAGAGGATTCTAAATCTGCATTTTCAGCCGTCTAAAGCGTCGGGTGTTCGAGATAGGAGTGAGATAGTGAGTCGAGATGAGGGGCGAAATCGCACGTCCTCTCCTTGTTTACTCTCTAGTCCCTTCCCTTCTCATGCAAATGACCTTTCCCTCCCTCTCGCCTCTCTGCGCTCTCTCACTTCCCTACACTCTCTCGTCGGTGAGAGGGAGACGAGGGAAGGGAGGGGCGATTTGCATCAGAGATCGGAAGGGGTCAGAGAGTAAACAAGAAGAGGACGTGCGATTTCGCCCCTCATCTCGACTCACTATCTCACTCCTATCTCGAACACCCGACGCTTTAGACGGCTGAAAATGCAGATTTAGAATCCTCTCGTCAAGCCGGTTCGATCTATCTAGGTCTCCCATCTTGCAAACGATTCTACGAGAAGTTCCATTTTTAAAAATTACAACAAAAATTCATGAAAAAAAGAAGTTGACAGGCGTGATCAGCATCGAATTCTACCCCGGGAGCCATAACGACTTAATTTTAGCGATCACTATGGCAGAGTTGCACTCACATCCCCGATTTCGACGCCACGTCATCTGGAGCCGGAAAAGGCTCAAAATGAAAAATGGAAGTTTCCATCGTCATCAGCATCCTCGAGGACCCCAAAACACACGGTTTCAGAAAACCGACTTTTTTGAGCTGTGCCAGCCCATGCTCGACTCTATCACAAA
>LS519795.1:174025-187204 GCA_900490845.1 Pristionchus japonicus | reverse complement strand
GCGATCACTATGGCAGAGTTGCACTCACATCCCCGATTTCGACGCCACGTCATCTGGAGCCGGAAAAGGCTCAAAATGAAAAATGGAAGTTTCCATCGTCATCAGCATCCTCGAGGACCCCAAAACACACGGTTTCAGAAAACCGACTTTTTTGAGCTGTGCCAGCCCATGCTCGACTCTATCACAAACGGCCTCATATACGTTACATAAATTACTTTCCTGCAAGAATTATAGATCACCTTGGGACGACTGCAGTAGGTCATAGATAGATGAGTGATGCGCTGCGGAATAGAGACATTATTTCATCAAAAGTGCAAATTTTTGATTCTATTGTCACCTGAGTGAGTACAAGCATCGCTGCTGAAGTCATAACATCGACAAATTTCTTGACGAGAGAATTGAGACATTCCGTGAGAGGGAATCGATCAAGATAGTTTACCTGTAGATGTAGTGAATTGGAATGGCAATTAATGCGGAACAAAAATTCACAAAGGCGATTATTACACTGACCAGAATCCGTTCATCATTCAGAACCTCGGCAAATTCAATGATCAAACGGAAAGAATGCTCGTTAGCCCAATTGTTGATCGAATTTCTCGTAATAGCGTCGACTTTCTTGAACAAATCGATACACGAGAATCGATCGAGGAGTCGAAGAGTGGCAGGAAGAGAATCTTTTTAAAAAGCTAATTAAAAATTCATCAAAGTCCGCTTACCTAAGTCGAGATTATCCTCGAGAAATGAACGCTTCGGAAGGGTAAACACTTTCATGAGCTCAGCATACTGGGGCACGTCAATATCTTTTATCTCGATAACATCTTTATTCTTCTCCGCAAAATTTCCGAAGAACAAAGTACAGAAATACTCCGAGTGAAGTGACAAGATCTGAAAGCAAAATATATTAGAACTCCTACGGTAGGTATATAGTTTCCCTGGTGTGCATGTTCCATTTTTATAATAAATGAATCATGTCAGTTGAGAATAATTCAACCAGCCTATTGCCGAAACAAAACATAAATGAACCGACTTCGGGAGATATTGACACCGTATCCTCTCCCAGCCCGATTTTTCTAGCGGAAATGTCGTCAATAAAATCAAAGAAATCGTCTTTCACTATTTCTGTATAATCGTTTTCAACAGAGCTGAAATATTCCTTTAACATTTAAAAGCGAAATGACAACTAACTCTTCGTCTTTGCTTATCTCCATCCGAACTGTGGTCACCAACTCAGGCTGACAATTTCCAAGAGTCTTCAATGTACCGTATCCCTCAACATTATTCTCTCCAATCGATTGAGCGATTTGAGGTCCAAAACGGAATCGAGCAACATTCTTTGCGTAGTTAGACATCTGAAATTCGATAATCTAGAGGGGGAGGAGAGGCAGAAATATGCACACGAAATATTTAAGAATCTCATAACATGCTCATTACTGTTGGACTCAATCAATAAAATCGCTCTAATCGATCGAACAGAAAATAAATACAAACCATCCAATCAGCGTCTCCGATGCACATGTCCAAATTAGTCATGAACGACTCGTCACTCTCCTCTGCAAACTCGAACTTCGCACAAAGATCGTCGAGATTTGTGACGAGTTTGAAATCGTTGATATCGCAGTGGAACCTGAAAAACATTAATCTGAAATTGAGTGGTTTTAATTCTGAAAATAAGAAGAAGAGAACGAAAGACAAATTAACAAATCATAAAAAGCAACTTACATTTCTTTCTGATTGTAAAACATCTCAATCTTGATCTTTTTCCCACTGGCAAGGAAGAAAACATGGGTGGCGACCGGATCATTTTGCCAGTCCTAAAAATGAGCACTCCTCACTTGTCTGAACTCAATGTAAACAGCTGTTTCAAGTTTTGGGATATGAAAAGCACGACCCTCACATTCTCGGAATCAGCCAGACTGTCGTCCGCCATCTTTACTGGATAAGTTCGCCCACTTGAAGCGAGATGAAAATATCTGCAACGAAAACTTGAAGAGATCAGGATCAAATATTGGATCCCATTTGAAACTTATTTTTAAGATTGTAGAGGTACCGTATCCAGATATAAACTGGTAGATGACGACTAATACAATGGACGAACAGTATCACTTTATCGACAAACATGGTTGAAAGTTCGCAGAGAGTTGAATGTGAACTGTGAAAATGTAAATGAGCAGGAGAATCAAGATACAATAGAAACGGAAAGAAACTGATTCACATTGGGCAACATATCCTGTCCACTCAAGACAACGCCCAGCACAGGAAATCTATGAACAATATTCTCACCGTATCGAACGAAAGTTATTCGGGGCTTTTCATTATTGCCCCCATAGTGGAGAAGAGTTGGCTCAGAAGCAAAGAGGAATCGGGAATTGTCTAAGGTGTATTGGAGAGGCTCACTCAGACATAGGAGCACCGTTTTTGACTGGCTGATTTTCTTATCAGTCACTGCAATCCCTCCACGAATGAGATCGAGGAAATGAAGGAGAGGCTGAGATTGGGAATCGCCGAAGAGAGAACACACCACTTCTCCCTGTGTGAAGACGAATCGAATCTGTTGAATGATAAAAAGTTATATAAATGAGAACATCAATATATTAGGACCTTGGTACGACTGCAGTAGGCGATTGATAGACGAGTCATGCGCTGCAACAAAGATAATTATTTCATTAATTAATTAAAGAATTTCATTAAAAAAACTAAGTGTTCAATGAATTTGATACCTGAGTGAGTAGACGTGTCGACGTCGAAGTCATAACATCGGCAAACTTCTCCACGAGAGAATTTAGGCACTCAGTGAGAGGAAATCTGTCAAGATATTCCACCTGTATATTATTCGTATTTTATATGGAGAACAAAAACGTAATAGAAAAGCGGAAATGGTCCTTACCAGAATCAGTTTATCTTTCAGAACTTCGGCTAATTCGATGATCCAATGAAAAGTATCCTCTTTAGCTAAGCTATCGATCGCACTTCTCGCGATAACTTCGACTTTCTTGAATAAATCGAAGCACGAAAAACGATCGAGAAGTCGAAGTGTGGTAGGAAGAAAATCTGAAAATGATTCAAGTTTTGGTGAGTCATTTGAAGGATAATTCAAAATCTACTTACGTAATTCGAGACTAGCCTTGAGAAATGAATGCTTGCGAATGACAATCACTTTCAAGAGCTCAGAATACTGGGGAACACCCATATCTTTCATCTCGATAACATTTTTATTCTTCTCCGCAAAATTTCCGTAGAACAGAGTATAGAAATACTCCGAGTGAAGTGACAAAATCTGAATGGAAAATAGAGCAGAAATGTGCAGACCTGGGAAACCAGAATACATATTAAGATTCTGGTTTCCCAGGTGTGCATGTTCCATTTTAATATTAGATTTATTTTACCAGCGTATAGGCTACGGTATAGCTGAAACCAAAATATAAGTTGACTGACTTCGGGAGATATTGGCACCGTATCCATTCCCAGGCGGAATTTTCTAGCGGAAATATCGTCAATAAAACCAAGGAAATCTTCCCGCACAATTTCTTCATAATTGTAATCAGCAGAGCTGAAATAGAAAGGCCAAAAATACGTAAAACCGAAATGACAACAAACTCTTCGTCTTTCTTTATCTCCATCCGAACTGTGGTCACCAACTCAGGCTGACAACCAATAAGACTCTTCAGCATTCCATATCCCACTACTTCATTCTCTTCCATCGATTGAGCGATTTGAGGACCGAATCGGAATCGAGCAAAATTCCTTGAACGGTTAGACATCTATAATTTGAGAATGTACAGTAAGTATTAAATAATCTAACGACAGGCTTCTGAGAGATTATTGTTGGATTGAATCAATAAAATCCCTCCAAACGTTTGGCAATCGTATAGAATTTTTAATACAAACCTTCCAACCCGTCTCTCCGATTTGCATAGATAAATTAGTCATAAACCACTTGTCGCTCTGCTCCACAAACTCAAAGTTTGTGCTCAGATCGTCCAGATTTGTAATGTGTTTGAAATCGTTAACATCAGAGTGATATCTGAATTGCAGTTAGTCACATAATTGCAACTCAAAGGGAAACAACTGATAAACAGCTTACAGTTGTGTCTTATCATAGTGCATTTCAATCTTGATCTTCTTTCCACTGGCAAGAGAGAGAATATGAACGGCCACCGGAGTAGTTCGCCAGTCCTTTCAATAAACACTGCGTTTCCTTTACTCCTTGAATTTCACTTAGACTGTGTTTTCACGTTTCAAAAAGGAAAACAAAACACTATCCTCACATTCTCGGAATCAGCCATACTCTCGTCTGTCTTATTTTCTCGATGACGTTCGTCTACTTGAGGCGAGACGAAAGAGCCTGCAAAGAGAAAAACGAAGAAGAAAATTATATGATCAGGATCAATATTGAAAACCATTAAAACTGTGAAAACAGCAAGCTGTTTACTGTAAGCATAAAGGGGAATGAAGATACCGTATCCAGATGCAAACTGGTAGAATGTCACGACTAATACATTAGACGAACAGCAACATTTTATTGACGAGATTGGTAGAAACGTTAACAATCGAAATGAGAAAAGTTGAGAGAAATGGATAGATTTGTAACTATGATTGAAAATTGTTCATTACATGAACAAGAGTGTGGAAAATTAGGAAACAATTGAGAGCATTCTAAGCTTCGTTACCGTAGAAAGAATATCCTTTCCACTCAAGACAACGCCCAGTACAGGAGAACGAGAAGGAGACCGAGTACTTGTGTGATTAGGAAGGAATGCAAGTCTTCGAGGATGCTCATCATATCCGATATAGTGAAGCAGAGTAGGAGAGGAAACGAAGAGAGGGGGAGGACCGTTTACAGTGTACTTAAGGGGCTCATTGAGGTATATTAATGCACCTCTTGCAAGAGTGAATTTGACATCCTTATCTGTCACTGCATTCCCTGCACGAATAAGATCAAGGAAATGAGTGAGAGCTTGAGAATTGGAATCGCCAAAGAGAGCGCACACAACTTCTCCTTGAGGGAAGACGAATCGAATCTACAATTAAATAGTTTGAAAAACTAAAAAAATTAAATTAGTTCAAATCATAAACAGAAAACTGACCTTCGGACGACGATACACTTCGCTGCAAACTGAAGTCATACGCTGGAAATTAACCTATTACGAAGGATATTTAAGGTTTAATGATGTATTCATACATAGGTGCCCAAGAAAATTTTTGAATAACAAGTTCGAAAGAAGAAAAAATATACATGAGTGAGCCGAAGTGTAGAGATTGGAGTCATTTGGTTCATATTCTTCTCGACAAGAAAACTGAGACACTCCGCCAGAGGAAATCGATTAAGATAATTGACCTGTAACACATTATAGCAGGAATAATATGAAAAAACAGATAATTTCGTGCAACATTATATAAATGGCAAGAGCGCAAGTACCAGAATTTGCTTATCATCCATAATTTCAGCAACTTCGAAGATCCAATTGAAAGGGGTCCCCGGACCCACAGTTTCACAAATCCTTTTCACGATTACTCTAACTTTCTTCAGCAAGCCAGGGCATGAGAATCTATCAAGGAGTTTGAGAGTAACAGGAAGAGATACTGAAAAAGTTGAGGAACATTAGTGTAATTAATGAAATTTACTGACGCATCTTCAAATTTTTCTCGAGGAATGAACTCTTCGGAAGAATGAACAAGTTCATGAGCTCACAAAAATCACTAGACTTCACACCCTTTATCTCGATTGTTTCCTCAATATTCTCTGCGATTTCCACATAGAACACCATGTAGAAATGCTGCGAGTGAAGTGAAAGGATCTGAATGCGCATTTTATATGTTAAAAAAACCACATTTATAACGTTAAATGTAGCGCTCAACTCTCACAACAAACATATTATGATTCGAAGGTTAATTATCAAAGACGTGTTTATCATGAAGAATGTCTCATTTAGCTTAATTACCCTTCTTCAAGGGGTTTGGCGAAAATTGAACGGTTTCTCACTTTTCCAAGCTCTTTCGCATTGTCTGAGAGCATTGCGAAATGAGAGACGGTAAAATTGTTGCCTAACCCTGTTCAAGATGCATACTTCCCTCTTACCCACCCCTCGCTCTACAACTGAGTTTAAATGGATTAATTAAAACCTCGGCAGGCGCTGGCAATTTGTCGCTCTCAATATTGATCACTCGGGATGAATTTGTTTTGATAAATCGGGAGAAATCTCTACGCAGTACTTCATAATTATCGCCATCAACGGGGCTGAAATATATTGTAAAAGTAAGTAAAAATGAGATGCTAACTAACTCTTCGTCTTTAGAGATCTCCATCCGAACAGTAGTCAGCAATTCAGGCTGGCAGCAAAGACTCATCAGCAGACCGTATCCCACAACATCATTCTCTCCCATCGATTGAGCGATTTGAGGACCGAAACGGAACCGGACAATATTCTTTCCACGGTTAGACATCTATAATTTTGCTAGATTGGGTTCTGGTATACAATAGTAAATTAGTGAAGCTACTAAAAACAACAGGAGATATACTGAATCAATAACAATCTGTTAAGACCTGAACACACACCACGTCAATTATCTAGTTTAATTAATATGAACAAACCTTCCAGTCCGTGTCTCCGATTTGCATGAACAAATTGGTCATGAACCACTTGTCACTCTCCTCCACAAACTCAAAGTTTGTACTCAGATCGTCCAGATTTGTAACGTCTTTGAAATCGTTGACATCGCAATGAAATCTGAATTGCAATTAGTCAAATAATTACATTCTAAGAATAACAAAGTCACAATCAGAAGAAAACAACTAACAGTTGTCTCTTATTATAGTACATTTCAATCATGATCTTCTTTCCACTGGCCAGAGTGAGAATGTGAACGTCCATCGGAATATCTCGCCAGTCCTATAAATAAATACTGCTCCTCCTCTCATAATTGAACTCAATATAAACTTTTGTGTCACATTTCGAAATACTGATAAAGGTTTCGCACCTTTTTTTCAGCCAAACTCTCATCCGCCATCATGAATTTGCGAATTTGTCCACTTGAAGCGTCGGTAACTAAATAATAATTGATTTCAACTGTTCAAGAAATAGACAATAGAAGATAGCGAATCCAGATTCGAACTGGTGAGTAAGATACTGGGGGATTCTTCTTAGTGTAGCAAAGGAGAGAGCGAGAGAAGAGACAGAGTGATGAAAGATGGTTTTATCATCGTTGTAGAGAATATTCACTGTTTCAATGCCGTTTCTTTGGTTGTCACCCACTCTAACCTTTACTCTTTCATGTGATTACTCCTACCTTGACTGATGATGGACTGTTTGTCCGAAACGTCTCTACAACGATGATAAAACCATCTTTCATCACTCTGTCTCTTCTCTCGCTCTCTCCTTTGCTACACTAAGAAGAATCCCCCAGTATCTTCCTCATGGCGAGAATTACCGAGTACACTCTTCTGAACTGGTGAGTCACATTCAATTTCTCAATGAACTTTTACTTTATTGATAATTGAAATGCGAACATTTTAGTAAAGAATGCTTGTGAGCTATTCTTTGAAAACATATCATATATTAAACGAGTGCGAACTATCATTGAAATCGATATCAACTATCACGGCGTCAACAATATAAAGAATCATGACACAACTGAAATCGAGAGGAGCTTCGTCACAGAGGGCAGTATATCGTGGCCAGTGAAGACAACACCCAATACAGAATTACGATTGCCAGTATTTGAGCGATAAGGAAGGAAATAAAGTGCAGGTTGATTATTAAAACAAGCGTAGCGGAGTAGAATAGGACAAGAAGCGAAGAGAAAGGAGGGTTTAATTATCGGAAATAGAAAGGACTCACTCAGATCTAAACATAGATCATTATGAACTTTCGTTCTGTAAACCTGCTTAGAGCGCAAAACCGATCCAGCGCGGAAAAGGTTCATGAAGTGATTGAGTGGTTGAGATTGTGACTCTCCGAAGAGACAACACACCACTTCTCCCTGTGTGAAGACGAATCGAATCTGAAACGAAAATATAATGCACCGGTAACATGAACGTATGACTGACCCTGGGACGGCCGGGCATTTCGTTGCAAACTGAGGTCATACGCTGAAAAAATAATTGTTTTTTCATTGACATTCACATTCTTCCAATGAATTTCCAAATAACAAAATCCAAGGAAATGGTTGACAAGATACTTGAGTGAGAAGAGGAGTCGAGATTTGATTCATAACGGTCGCGTTCTTCTTGGCGAGAGAATGGAGACATTCCGCAAGAGGAAATCGATTGAGATATTTGACCTGTAAAAATTACGTCAAGTCATAGTATGAACCGACTGTTTCGTGCAATAAAAAATAGGTAAAAAACAAAATCGGAAAAAAAGTACCAGAATTTGTTGATCGTCAAGAATGTCTGCGACCTCAATGATCCATTGGAACGAACTCTCGTCGACCAGAGTTTCACTCATAGTTCTTGCAATTATTTCAACTTTCTTGAATAGTTCGATGCACGAAAATTGATCAAGGAGCCGAAGAGTATCAGGAAGAATTGCTTGAATGGAGAATATTTGAGAATTAAACGAAAATTTACTTACCCATCTTCAGTTTTTTCTCAAGGAATAAACTCTTCGGAAGAACAAACACTTTCATGAGCTCAGAAAACTCGCCGGAAGTCAAATACTTTTTGTCGATTGTTTCCTGATTCTTTTCCGCAAAATCTCCATAAAACAAAGTGCAGAAATACTCCGAGTGAAGCGATAGGATCTGAATGCACATGTATTATATTTCGAACGTTAATTATTTAAGAAGAACCAATAATTTTAAATTCAGCCAATACATTTTCATTTTAAATAGTAGCAGAAAATGCAGCACACAAAGAATAATTCCTCATATTAATACTGAATCCTTGAACCTCGGCGGGTACAGGCAATTTTTCGCTCTCAATGTTTAGAAATCGGGAGGACTTCGTGTCGATAAATCGGAAGAAATCTCTACGGAGGAGTTCATAATTATCCGTACCAACAGGTCTGAAATGGACCGTGGAATCAAACAAAATGAAATGCTAACAACTAACTCTTCGTCTTTGGTGACTTCCATCCGAACCATAGTTAGGAATTCAGGCTGGCAACCCTCTAGAGTCTTCAATGTACCGTATCCCTCAACCTCATTCTCTCCCATCGATTGAGCGATTTGAGGGCCGAATCGGAACCGTACAATATTCTTTCCACGGTTAGACATCTATAATATAAACGATTGGAATCTAGATTAATAATTTCAATAATCAGTAGAAAAGATACTGAATAAATAACAATCGTAATAGTACTTGGCAATTGAGTACACAAATTTAGATAAAAAAAAGGTAAAGGTAAAGGTACTGCCACGTCAAGCGATTTTACAGTCGTAAGACAACGCTAGGTGGGACCCGCTGGTAAGGCCAGCTGTTAGCCGGACTACAATCCCAATTTTTTAGATAAATCGTCTATTTAATATGTATGTCAGTTAATATGATCAAACCTTCCAGTCAGTGTCTCCGATTTGCATGGATAAATTAGTCATAAAACACTTGTCACTCTTCTCCACAAACTCAAAATTTGTGCTCAGATCATCCAAATTTGTAACATGTTTGAAATCGTTAACATCACAATGAAATCTGAATTTCAATTAGTCAGATAATTGCAACTCAAAGGGAAACAACTGATAAACAGCTTACAGTTGTTTCTGATCGTAATACATTTCAATCTTGATCTTCTTTCCACTGGCAAGAGTTAGAATATGAACGGCGACAGGAATATCTCGCCAGTCCTATAAATAAACACTGCATCTCCTCTACTCCGTGAATTTCACTTAGACGGTAGTTTAACGTTTTGAATAATAAAACAAATAGGTAACACCATCCTCACATTTTCGGAATCTGCCAAACTGTCGTCCGCCATCCTTACTCAAAGAAATTTGCGGCTTGAGGCGAGATGAAAGTGCATGTAACGAAGAAAAACAATGTGATCAGGATCAATATTGGATTTCATTAAAACTGAAAACCTTGAAGATGCGAGAAGATATCGTACCCAGATGCAAACTGGTAGGTCTAAACGACTTTCAAAAAAGGCCATATTTTCTTTATACTTTATCGAAAAGTTTGTTGAAACGTTAACAAATTATCAAGCAAATTGTCAAAATTGAGCACGAATGGGTGAGATGGCTATATTAGCAACTAGTATTATGAGTATTGTGAGTGATTCATTGCATGAACAAGTGGGTGAATTAGTGAACAATAGAAATGGATTGAAGTCTCGTCAGGGTGGGTAGAATTTCGTGTCCACTCAGGACAACGCCCAGCACCGGAAAGCGTCTGACATATTTCGCTTTGTAGCAAATGAAACCAAGTCGAGGCTGGCCGTTCACTTCTCCATATTGTACGAGAACAGGAGAAGAGGTGAAGATGAAGGGGGAATCGGGTAAGGTGAATCTCAGAGGATGCCTCAGGCACAGCCGAACGTCTCTGTCATTGCACGGAATCACCTCCTTGTCAGACACTACGTTCCCTTCACGGATGAGATAGAGGAAGTGATTGATTGGTTCGCATTTGGAATTTCCGAAGAGTGCACACACCACTTCTCCCTGTGTGAAGACGAATCGAATCTAGAACTAACACAATTAAATTTAAATTACAATAACAACACCTTGATGCGGCTAGACATTTCGAGCGAAACTGCAGTCATACGCTGAAATTTTCTCATGAATTTGGAGACAATAATTGATTCCCATTGAAAAAATATTGAACATACCTGCGTGAGAAGTAGAGTAGCGATTGGAGTCATTAGGTTCATATTCTGCTCGACAAGAGCACTGAGACATTCAGTGAGAGGGAAGCGATTGAAGTAATCGACCTGTACAAGCAGAACGTTAAATGCTGAACAAGAAGTAGACTAAACTCTATTATACAAAACTAGATTTTTTACAACAAATAAAAGGATAGTCATGGTTTCTAAAGGCGAGAAGATAATCCTCACCAGAATTTCTCGATCATCCAGAATCTCGGCGATTTCTATGACCCAATGGAAAGAGTTCTCGAGAGTATTCGAGGCAACCATGTGTTTCGCAATTGCTTTCAGCTTATTGAACACATTGAGACAGCAAAATCGATCGAGGAGTCGAAGAATCGCTGGCAGATTCTCTAAAAGATGAGCCGTTTTGACAATTTAGTTTTAATGAGCGAATTATATTTTTAACAGTAACTATATTGTAGACTACTCACCCATCTCCAGGTTTTTCTCAAGGTATTGCGATGGAGAAATGAGCATCCTAATAAAAGATAGATACTCAGATGATTCCATATCTTCAATCTCGATAACATCCTCATTTTTCTCCGTAAATTCGCCATTGAACAAAGTGCTGAAGAATTGCGATTGAAGTGATAATATCTGAAATCGTTTAATAAAAAATAATGAATTAACTGAATAAATTATGTTATTAGCCTCGGTGGGTGCTGCAACCGTATCCGTTGCAAGCTTAAACCGTCTATTGGAAGATAAGTCGATGAATCGAGAGTAGTCTTTGGCCACCATTTGATGATGTTCGAGATCGATAGGACTGAAACTAGCAGCAAATGGGAAAAAGCGAGTAAGAAACAATCTTACATCCAGTCTTTAAACACTTCAATCCGAACAGCAGTGATCAATTCAGGCGGGCAGCCGAGAAGACTCTCCAGAATACCGTACCCCACTACTCGATTCTCCTCCATCGATTGAGCGATTTGTGGGCCGAAACGGAATCGGGCACCATTTTTTGCTCGATTTGGCGTCTGCAATGGCAAAAGACATCATACAAAGTTAGTACGCGAACACGGCACATTGAGTATTCCAGGCCCAAAACGATTAAGGTATTTAAAACTGAGTAGATCATATTGAGAAACATGAACTAACCTTCCAATCAATATCTCCGATTTGCATGGATAACTCGGTTATGTAGAATTTGTCACTCTCCTCCACAAATTCAAACTTCGCACACAAATCGTCCAGATTTGCGACGTTTTTGAACTCGTTGACTTCACAATGAAATCTGAAATATTGGGTGTCTATGTTACCGTGGTATCATTTTACAATCATTGAATAGTGCCGGACGAATAAAAGACTAACTCAACTCACATTTCTCTTTGATTGTAGAACATCTCGATCTTGATTTTCTTTCCACTGGCAAGGAAGAAAACGTGAGTGGCGACCGGATCATTCCGCCAATCCTTCAAATTTTGGATTGCATTTCTCATATTACCACCCTTCAATAATGTTTTCAATATTCCGAAAGATTGGAAACTCACAATTTCGACATCGTCCATATGTTCCTCCATCGTATAATCTAGAAAAATTATAACAGTACTAATTCATTCACGTCTCAAAAAATGAAAGTCAATAGCATCATCCTCTGAAATTTAGAAAGACAGGTTCCATAACAAAGATAGTGTATCCAGATACGAACTGGAGCATAGACAATTTACTTCAATGGCAATTCAATGTTTATTGGCAAGTGTGATTGAAGTTGAAATATTTGGTTTTGTGAATGATGACTCGATTAGTGAAAAGGATTGTATCCCAATGGTTGTACAAATAAGTGGAAGAATTATACAATTTATGATACAACTGAAATTGATACAAGTTTAGTCAAAGTAGGAAGAATGTCATGCCCACTCAAAACCACGCCTAAGACAGGATGAGTACGTACATATTCTACGCGATATGCAAGGAAGCCAAGTCGGGGCTGTCGATCGAGTTTAACATAGTAGAGAAGAGTAGGGGAAGAAGCGAAGATGAAGCGGGAACTGCTCATTGAGTACTTGAGAGACTTATTGAGATGTAGAAGTGGACATTGCGAGAGACTAAATCTGACATTCTTGTCAGTCACTGCTCTCCCTCCACGAATGAGATTGAGGAAATGAGTGAGAGCTTGATATTGGGAATCGCCAAAGAGAGCACACACTACTTCTCCTTGTGGGAAGACGAATCGAATCTAAAATATTTAAAAGACAATTTCTGAGAGGATCGACATATTTGTGAATGAACTTGGCACAGGCCAAAATGCAACCCATGCCCATACTTGCCCCATAGGTAGTGGCCGATGAGTGTGTACGGCCTGTGGGGTTAGCTAAGTTCCCAGGCCTCTCCGCGACTAGGCGCGGAGCGGTTTCACCAAGATGACTCAATTTGCTAAATCGAT
>LS519795.1:83906-168123 GCA_900490845.1 Pristionchus japonicus | reverse complement strand
GTTCACACAAGCCATTGAGGGACGAAGGGTTGATGGTTCACACAAGCCATTGAGGGACGAAGGGTTGATGGTTCACACAAGCCATTGAGGGACGAAGGGTTGATGGTTCACACAAGCCATTGAGGGATGAAGGGTTGATGGTTCACACAAGCACATAAGAACCAACTTCCAAGCTGCTTGGTTGACCTGGGGATTGAAAGAATCTTAATTACGATCTACGATTTTTCTGATGAAAGTTCGAAAATGTGCACCTGCAGATGTGTTTGCTATACCCAGTTCTAATCAATATGGTGGACTCCCCAGCGAAGCTATTCAATTTTCCTGTATAGCTCAGATCATTGGACGTAATGACTCAAAATATTTTCGATGTTAACTAATCCCATTCCAATCCGAAAAGTGAAGACCCCGCGAAAATCATTTATCTAAAATTGATCATGTGCTCCTTATCTAGAGCAAAACGATTTTCCTGCTTCCTAGTCAATGCTCTTTGAAAATATGGCACTGTTTAGTCTGAATCATTCATCTCCGGGAAACGATGATTATCGAAATGGCGAGTGAAAATTTCAGACACATCGACTTTGTCTTCCTCCTGTGTTCCTCTCAGTAATCGATAAGGTCTCATCTAGTGTGCGCTCAGTAGAGTACGCAAGGCCTTATCGATTATGGGAGGCCAAGGGTTCTTTGGCCAAATAGGCAGGAATATAGAGACTAAAATGTTCAACTATGAATATGCGACAGGACTTATGCATCAACCTGATACATATTAATTAAAAATTTTTATTAAAACTCACATTTCTCTCTTGTCATAGAACATCTCAATCTTGACTCTTTTTCCACTGGCAAGAAAGAAAACATGAACGGCGACCGGGTTTGCTCGCCAATTCTGAAAGTAGTGCATTCGCCTCTTGTTTTCCGTACTTTTTTCGAAGATCTAGATTTCCAAATCAGATAATCGACCTTACATTTTCGGAATCAGCCAAACACTCGTCTGCCATTTTGAATCTAGTTGTGGCGAGACGTCAATATCTAAAACCACAATCAGTGAAAAAGTTAATTATGTTCCGCTAACAATTGAGGTGCAAGATTGAGAAGTGAGATAGAGAAATCCAGATTCGAACTGGCACATTGTAACGATTATTGAAATAACCTAACAGTACTGCTTTATCGATTACTAACTACGACTATACTGCAAACAATTGATTGAACAAGTTATTGATTGATTAGTAATGAGAATCGTGAACTATTTGTGGCAGAAACAAGTGGAATAATCAGCGTACAATTGAAATCGATTGAAGTGTCTTCACAGTGGGAATAATATCATGCCCACCAACGACTACTCCTAGTACGGGATAACGAGAGGTATCATTCACAAGGTAAGAAAGGAAATGAAGGCGAGGAGAATGTGTATCGTTACTATAGTGGAGCAGAGTATATGAGGAAGCGAATTGAAAGGCTGGAATGGTAGCCGTGATTCTAAGGGGTTCACTGAGGCGTACGTAGCAATGGCCGCTGGAGCTCCGCTTGACTTTCTTGTCATTCGAAGGACTCCCTTCACGAATGAGACCGAGGAAATGATTGAGAGGTTGAGAATGGGAATCACCAAAAAGAGCGCACACTACTTCACCCTGTGTGAAGACGAATCTGATCTAAAACTCACTTGCATTAATTGGCACAGAGTCGTGAAACAAAATACCTTGGGGCGGCTGCTCATGGAATTAGAGATGGCAACCATACGCTGGAAAGATATCAGGAGTTTAACAATCGAAATTACTGCGGTGATTTTTGTCGAAGGATACTAAAATACACTACTAACCTGAGACAGAGAAACCATCGCTGTTGAAGTCATCACATTGACATTCTTCTCAACGAGAGAACTGATGCATTCCGTGAGAGGGAAGCGATCAAGATAGTTGACCTTGTAAGAAACGGTACTCAACGCCGCTCAATAAAAGAAATGCTACGGAACATTAGATAAGGAGAGTCTGAAATTCACCAGCATTTGTTTGTCGTCCAGAACATCGGAAATTTCGATGATCCAGTTGAAATAGTAGTCCTCTACCAGGCCTTCACTGAGATTTCTCGCGATTGTCTCAACTTTCTTGAATAAAACTATGCACGAAAATCTATCGAGAAGTCGAAGAATGTATGGAAAAGAATCTAAAAATAACACCATTAAAAATCATCAAAGATAAGTATGCTCACTTATCTCGATATTATTCTCAAGAAATGGTTGCTTCGGAAGAATAAACACTTTCATAAGTTCAGCATACTGGTCCTTGTTCATATCTTGAATATCGATGACATCTTTATTCTTCTCAGAGAAATCTCCGTAGAATAAAGTATGGAAGAACTCAGAACGAAGTGATAAAATCTGAATGCAAATTAAAGAACAAAACAATTCAGAAATAGATAAGAAATACGAACACAAAATTTGAACTGTTATTCTCCAACAAAAAAGTTTTTCGCAAATTCCGTAGTGAAATGAGCACTACCTCGGCGGGAGCTGCAACCTTTGCAGTTGAAAGCTTGAATTTTCGATTGTAAGACTGGTCAATGAATTGAGAGAACTCTCGGGCCACATTTCGATGAAATTCGTAGTTATCAGGGCTAAAATAAATCCGAGTAGACATGTTAACAAGAGCAAACACACTTTTTGTCTTTGCTCACTTCCATTCGAACTGTAGTCATAAATGTCTCGTCAGGCCGAGGACCCAGAGTCTCCGTCGTACCGTATCCCGCCAATCGATTCTCTCCCATCGAGTGAGCGATTTGTGGTCCAAATCGGAATCGAGCAACATTCCTTGCGCGATTAGATATCTATATTTAGAAATATTAGAAAGGAAGGTATGCAATAATTATTGAGGGGTCATTTGGGAGAATTTCGAACAGTATACATGCACTAGTTCCAAATTCAAACAAATCGAAAATGAACAAACCTTCCAATCAGTGTTACCGATTTGCATGGACATGTTAGTCATGAACCAATTGTCGCTCTCTTCGACAAATTCAAATATCGCACACAGATCATCGAGATTAGTCGAGAGTTTGAATTTGTCGATGTCGCAATGGAATCTAAATAACAAAAACAAATATGATCGAGAAAAATACAAAAACAGTCAAACAAACAGTTAAAGAAACTTACATTTCTCTCTGATTGTAGAACATCTCTATCTTGATCTTCTTTCCACTGGCAAGGAAGAAAACATGCGTGGCAATCGGATCGTTTCGCCAGTCCTAAAAAGTAATACTACATCTCCTCTCGTCTTCGAACTGTATATAAAAGGTAGAGTTTCGCGTTAACGAAGAAAATCAGGGTAAAATTGAATCTTAAAGAAAATCGTGCTAGATTAACACTATTCTCACATTTTCGGCATCAGCCACACTCTTATCCGCCATCTTTACTCGATTACTTTGTCCAGTTGAGGTGAGATTAAAGTGTCTGCAACGAAAAATTGAAGAAGCCAACAACGTGATCATAATTCAATCGTAAATCTTATTTTTGCTGTAAAAGATAAAGGTGAGTGACGATACCGTATCCAGAAGCAAACTGGTAGAACAGAACGATTATTGAAATACTGAAGCAATAACTTTATCGGTAAGTACGGGCAAAAAAAGGAAACAAATGGTTGAGTAAATAATGATTGTGGCTTAAGAATTGCATGAATACATAAGTTATTATAATGATCAGGACAAAATTGAAATCGAAACAAGATCCGTCGCAGTGGGAATAATATCATGGCCACTCATAACAACACCCAGCACAGGAAACTTGCTCACATTTTGAGAGAGGTAATCAAGGAAGGCTAGCCGAGGTTGGTTATGGTTTTCAATATAGTAAAGCAGAGTAGGGGAAGAAGCGAAGAGATAGGGAGAAGCGTCCACCGTGTATTTAAGGGGTTCATTGACGAATATCAGTACATTTCTTGCACGTGTGAATTTGACATCCTTATCCTTCACTGCATTCCCTCCACGGATGAGATCGAGGAAATGAGTGAGAGGCTGAGATTGGGAATCGCCAAAGAGGGCACACACTACTTCTCCATGAGTGAATACGAATCGGATCTGAAGAAGAAAAACTTCCGATGGGAACGCAAACTACAAACGCAACTAACCCTGGGACGGCTGAACATTTTATTGGAAACTGCGTTCATGCGCTAAAAAATCAACATTTCTGACAGAATCAACAACAAGTTTATTCAGTTAATGCGAAATTATATTAGGGATAAATCGAGAGTTAGCGAAAACCTGAGCAAGCAGAATTGTCGAGTTATGAGTCATCACATTCACATTCTTCTCAACGAGAGAACTGAGACATTCAGTGAGAAGAAATCGATCGAGATATTTGGTCTGCAAAATTAATAGCGAGTTCATTCAGTTATCAGGCTATAATTATGAAACGAGCATTTCGAAATCAAATGAATAGTATTTCGGAATATTAGCAAAAACTCATCGAATGTTAGAATAAGTAAAACACGAAATGTAACATACCAAAATTTGCTTATCATTCAGAATATCCGCAATTTCGATGATCCATTGAAACGAGTTCTTGCTGACCAAAGTTGCACTCATGTTTCTCGCGATTGCTTCAATTTTCTTGAACAAGCTTATGCACATAAATCGATCGAGGACTCGAAGAACCATAGGAATATAATCTAGGGAGAAGAGGTTCTTGATGAATTACGATAGTATCTATTTCCTTACCCATGGTCATTGTATTTCTAATCTGACGAAAACACACTGCCACTAGCGCAGTATACTCCTTTTCATCAATATCCTTAATCTCGATGATTTCTTTGTTCTTCTCCGCAAAATCTTGATAGAACAGAGTGGAGAAGTACTCCGAGTGGAGCGATAGCATCTGAGCTTATTTTCTATAGAATATTAACCAACAAAACGAACCTCGGCGTGCGCTCGCATCAGTTTGTTTCCAAACTTGAAATGACGCGTGGAATTCTGGTCAAGGAAATTGAACATTTGCAGTTCGTGAAGATCGTCATTGACAAAGCTGAGAAAATTCGATAAACAAGTAAACGTAAAATGCAATCAAACTTTTTCTCTTTGCTCACTTCCATCCGAACAGTAGTTAGCAATTCAGGCTGGCAACCAATTAGACTCTTCACCATGCCATATCCCACTACTTCATTCTCTTCCATCGAAAAAGCGATTTGAGGGCCGAATCGAAAACGTACGACATTCTTGGCACAATGAGACATCTGCAAATTTAAAAAGGCCATGTATTTGATATTTAACAAGCTTTCATTTTAGAACTAACACCTTCTAAGGAAAGATTGTTATGTAATCTATTATAGTGGTAGATTTCTACTGACAGATATTCCACTAATAATAATATTTCCAGCAATCCTTTGAATACAAAAAAACATGAACAAAATTCGATAATAAAGGAGGCACGACAAACCTTCCAGTCAGTGTCTCCAATTTGTAGGGACAAATCAGTCATGAACCATTTGTCACTCTCTTCCACGAACTCGAAATTTGCACATAAAGCGTCGAGATTAGTGGCGAGTTTGAACTCGTTGGCATCGCAGTAAAATCTAAAATCTCTTCCTGGTTTCACTCGCTCTTTTCAATCATTTGAGTGGAAAGTAAGGCAAATAATAATGAAAACGGCGTACATTTGTCTCTTATCGTAATACATTTCAATCTTGATTTTCTTTCCACTGGCAAGAGAGAGAATATGAACGGCGACAGGATTATTTCGCCAATCCTAGAAATATTTCCTAGTTAATTTCAAACTCTTGGCAATTTGATGACACAAACATCCTCACATTTTCTGTATCAACAATATCTTCCGCCATTTTGCACGAAATGATGGAACACGTAAATATCTCAAATGTGAATTAGCAAACCATTTTCGAATCCTCCGTTTCCTGTTAGCTGAAAAGGAGATATTGCATCCAGGGAAGAACTGGTAGATCATAAAGATTGTTTTCAAATGAAACACAACGACATTTCTTTTATCAAATACTATGTCTACGGCAAACTAGGATAGGACTGCGGACAATTGGCGAACGTTAGATAAATTGAGTACAAATTAGTGACCTATCAACGCAGATGAAACGAATGCAATTAACAAGTGGAAAAATTAGGAGACAATTGAAATGGAGAGAAGTTTCGTCGCATTGGGAAGAATATCATGACCACTCATAACAACTCCTAGTACAGGAAGCACACGAGCGTTTCCAGGGTGGTAGTCAAGGAAAGCAAGTCGGGAATGTTGATCTACTCCAACATACTGGAGTAGAGTAGGAGAAGAAGCGAAGATAAAGGGTGGACCGTCTACAGTGTATTTGAGAGGCTCGCTGAGGAGAAGCATTACTTTTCTTCCGGAAGAAAATTTGACATTCCTATCAGACACTGCATTCCCTTCACGGATGAGATTGAGAAAATGAATGAGAGCTTGAGATTGTGAATCTCCGAGGAGAGCACACACAACTTCTCCCTGCGTGAAGACAAACCGAATCTGAAACGAACCATGCAAAGTTCAATTATTTTCAAAACAACAACAAAAACCTTGGCGCGGCTAAACATCGTGTTCGAAATTGCAGTCATGCGCTGAAATTATTATATCAAGAGATATTAATAGCAAAATGTCAATATTTTGATTATAAATAAGTTACAACTGAAAAATGAGCAACCTGAGTGAGAAGAAGAGTAGAAATTGATGTCATTTGATTCATATTCTTCTCAACAAGAGTACTGAGACAATCCGTGATAGGAAATCAATCGAGATAATTTATCTGCGTAGAGATAATTAGATGCTAATCATATTCTAATCATAAGTAGTAGGATATATTTAATATAAGAACAGTTCTGCGGAAGCAATATACGAATAATTATGAACAAAAAGACTTACGATAATTTGTTTATCGTCCAGAATCTCGGAAACTTCGATGATCCAATGAAACGACCTATAATCTACCAGAGTTCCACTCACAGTTCTTGCGATTACTTCAACTTTCTTGAATAAACCGATGCACAAAAATCGATCGAGAAGCCGAAGAGTCACAGGAACATCTTCTGCAGCGAACAAGAACATGCTTGGAAAGATGGAGTGACTACTTACGCATCCTCAGTTTCTTCTCATTCTTCGGAAGTACGCACATTCTAATGAGATAACCATACTCAGAGGCAACAATATCCTTCATCGTAATGATTCTTTCATTCTTCTCCGCGAAATCTTGATAGAACAAAGTGAAGAAGAATTCCGAATGAAGCGAAAGAATCTGAACTCCTGTTACAATTGTCTTCTATTTTTTATTTTCATCAAATCATGCAAATTTTTAGGCGTATATTATCATCGAGCAATTCCAATTTCATAATGAGATTCATTTTCTCAACCCAACTGAAACACAACTTCAAAAGAACTTCCTCACATTTTTTTACAGAACTTCAAAATCCGAAAAATACATTACTGGGTTTAGTTTTAAAAAAAAGTAAAACAACCTCGGCGGGAGCAGCCAAACGAATATTTTCTTGCAGGAATAATCGTGAGGGCGCCTTATTAACGAATGAGCAGAAATCTCTGTGAATTACTTCAGAGAAATCGACACCAACAGCGCTGAGATCGATATACGATATTGAAATATAGAAATTTGAAATATATTGAAATAAGAAATAATTATCGACTTACTAGTCTTTCCTCACTGCCATCAGAACAGTAGTCACCAACTCAGGTTGGCAACCCACAAGACTGTTCAGCATTCCATATCCCACAACTGCATTCTCTCCAATCGACTGAGCGATTTGAGGACCGAATCGGAATCGGGCACAATTCTTCGCGCGCGTTGGCATCTGCGGTTTGTTTCAATATTAAAATTGAATCATTCAAGAACACTTATGGCAATGTAACATTATATGAAAACTAAATTGTTAAAAAATATACCAAAGAGCCCTGGTTAAATGCAAATGAATAAAATGAAAAGAGAATTATGCATGTGAGCAGTGCTGCATAATTCTCTTTTCACATAGATGATTGACAATAGTTAAAGTCAGTTTAAGGACAGACATTCCACTCAGACTTTCCGATTCTCATCGACAAGTTAGTCATGAACCATTTGTCGCTCTCCTCCACAAAGTCAAACTTCGCACACATATCATCGAGATTAGTCGAGAGTTTGAACTCGTTGACATTGCAATGGAGCCTAAAACATAGGTAAACAGTATTTCACACAATTTACATCATACATTGCATTCATTCTTGCGAGAATGCATATATAATAAAAGAAAGGTAAACAGCATTCAATTGTCTGTGATCGTAGTACATAATAATCTTGATCTTCTTGCCACTGGCAAGGAAGAAAACATGAGTGGCGCGCGTATAATTTCGTAATTCCTATAAACCTTTCACTGGTACATTTAAAAACGTGTACTGTTCGATGATACAATCATACAAATCCTTACATTTCCGGCATCAGCCACAATCTCCTCTGCCATATCGTACGCAATAAAGATGATCTAATTGAGACGACACGACAATTCCTGGAATGTAAATGGTGAAAAGCATCTTCAGGTCCTACGCATTCGTTGCTATATGAAAAGGAGATATCGTAGCCAGATGCGAACTGGTAGATCACAACGATTGTTTGTAATGTAAGACAATCCATACTACTTTATCGACGAATTTGCACTGCTAATTACGATTGGAAAGCAAGCGATTGGAGAATACTTTGAAAGTTGAGTAAATTATGCCTACGGCCAGATAGTTGCAGGAACAACTGGAAAAATTATGGTACAATTGAAATCGACACAAGCCTAGCCACAATCGAGAGAATATCCTGTCCACTCAAGACCACTCCCATCACAGGATAACACTTGGTGTATTTTCGATCGTATGGTAAGAAAATAAGACGAGGTTGATCAATATTGATTGTTGCGTAGTGAAGCAAAGTAGGAGAGGAATCAAAGAGGAAAGGAGAAGAATCTACCGTGTATTTGAGAGGCTCACAAAGTTTCAGAAGTGCATAGTTCGTAGCATTCGCATAGACTTTCGTATCATTCACTACATTTCCTCCACGAATGAGATCGAGGAAGTGATTGAGAGGTTCAAATTGGGAATCTCCGAAGAGAGCACACACAACTTCTCCCTGTGTGAATACGAAACGAATCTTAAATGAATTCACTGTTGTATTCTTAAATGTTGGCAACAATTCACCTTTGGACGTCCGCTCATGCTGTTCGAAATTTTCACCATGCGCTGTAACAACAAGGATGAGATGCTAATTTCAAATGCTACATAAAATTTGGCCTGAACAGCATACAACAATACGGAATTCACCTGAGTGACTGGAACCATCGCAATCGAAGTCATCACATCGAGATTCTTTTCAACGAGAGAACTGACACATTCAGTTAGAGGAAAGCGATCAAGATAGTTGACCTAAGCACAATGCACTTTAATCAGAAAATTATTTTAGGAAAAAAGAGAAACGAAATGTATTCTACCAGAATTTGATGATCGTCCAGAGCCTCAGAAATATCAATGATCCAATGAAAACTGCAGTCCGTATTCATAAAGTCTTCACTGAGATCTCTCGCGATTGCTTCAACTTTCTTGAATAAACCGGTGCACGAAAATCTATCGAGAAGTCGAAGAGTGGTAGGAAGAGAATCTAGAAATAAACATATGTGAGGAATCATCGAACCTCGAACTCACCGACTTCGAGATTACTCTCGAGAAATGAACGCCTCGGGAGAGCAAACACATCCTTGAGTTCACAATACTGTTCCTCATCCATATCCATAATTTCGATAACATCTTTATTCTTTTCCGCGAATTCTCCATAGAATAAAGTGCAGAAGTAGTTCGAATGAAGGGATAAGATCTGAATGCCAATGGTAAAGAAACTTCGAAAATGTGTACGTAATAGGTATAATTAATAGCGGGTTTTTTTTTTAAATTGAGATAGTCTGTATTTTTGCCGAAATCTAATTGTAAGGAAGACATAAATCGACCTCAGCAGAAGCTGCCACGTCGGTTATTCCCAGCCGGAAATTTCGCGCGAAATTATCGTCAAAGAAGTCTACGAAATCGCTGCTCACTAGACCGTAGAAATCGAGATCAACAGAGCTGAAATATAATTGTTTTTAACTTAAAATCAAAATGACAACGAACTCTTTGCCCTTGCTCACTTCCATTCGAACAGTAGTCACCCACTCAGGATGACAACAAAGAGTCTCCTCCGTACCGTATCCCGCCACTCGATTCTCTCCCACCGATTGAGCGATTTGTGGTCCGAATCGGAATCGAGCACCATTCCTTGCGCGATTAGACATCTATATTTCAAAAAAAAAATTAGATAGGATGGGACACAATAATTATTGTGGGGCAACTAGCTTGCCCATTAGGGAGATTTTGAACAGAATACATGTAATTGTTCCAAACTGCAGGCTGTAGGTAGTCTACAACTAATCGAAACTAACAAACCTTCCATTCAGTGTTACCGATTTGTATGGACAAGTTAGTCATGAACCATTTGTCACTCTCTTCGACAAATTCAAATATCGCACACAGATCATCGAGATTAGTCGAGAGTTTGAATTTGTCGATGTCGCAATGGAATCTAAATAACAAAAACACATATGATCGAGAAAAATACAAAGACAGTCAAACAAACAGTTAAAGAAACTTACATTTCTCTCCGATTGTAGAACATCTCTATCTTGATCTTCTTTCCACTGGCAAGGAAGAAAACATGCGTGGCAATCGGATCGTTTCGCCAGTCCTAAAAATTCCACCTCATAAAGGTTGAGCTTCAGAACATCTAGAATTTTTACAATTTCGTCGTCAGCCAGAATCTCCGCCGCCATTTTTGCTGAATGCGTGGAGACTACAATAGCTGAAACGTAAGCATGTGAAAAGCATCACCAGATAACTTTCTTTTGCATTCTTGTCGAATGAGATGCAGATACCGTATGCAGATGCAAACTGGTAGATAATATCGATTGATTTATAACAATAAATATTACTTTATCGAAATATTTCTACGACAACTTACAATTGAAAAGCAAGCACTAAAAAAGTCGAGTAAATGATGCGTGTGACCTGATGATAGCACGAACAAGTGAATAATTATGGTACAATTGAAATCGACACAAGTCTAGCCACAATCGAGAGAATATCCTGTCCACTCAAGACCACTCCCATCACAGGATAACACTTGGTGTATTTTCGATCGTATGGTAAGAAAATAAGACGAGGTAGATCAATATTGAATGTTGCATAATGAAGCAAAGTAGGAGAGGAATCAAACAGGAAGGGAGAAGAATCTACCGTGTATTTGAGAGGCTCAATCAAGTTCAGACGGACGTCCTTCATAGTTGCATTCGAATATACGTTCTTATCATGCACTGCATTCCCTCCTCGAATGAGACCGAGGAAATGGTTGAGAGGATCAGATTGTGAATCTCCGAACAGGGCACACACAACTTCTCCTTGAGTGAATACGAATCGAATCTGAAACGAACCATATCTGAATTCATTAAAACTTAATCAAAAACCTTGGTGCGGCTAGACATGGTGTTCGAAATTGCTGTCAAGCGCTGAAAAATGAGAAAGTTCAGAGATATTATATGAATTAGAGTTGCTCAATAATTTATTGATAAATATGAAGAAGTTACGAAAAAATGGGTTACCTGTGTCAGAAGAAGAGTTGAGATTGGAGTCATTATATTCATATTCTTCTCGACCAGAGAACTGAGACATTCAGAGAGATGGAATCGATTGAAGTAATTAGCCTGCATTATGCCTCACTTGTGACACCATCTAATTTTAAAAATGGAAAATATAAATAAACAGAGCCTACCAGAATTTCTCTATCATCCAGAATCTCGGCGATTTCGATCATCCAATTGAACGGTTTGTCATGCGCCTTGTCAGCAAGAATCTTCTTCGTAATATGTTTCCATTTCATGAACACGTAGATGCAAGAGAAACGATCGAGCAGCCGAAGAATAGCAGGCAGATTTGCTGAAGGTTGGCAATAGAATTAAACAAAGGTCACCGAGGATAACAGAGCAAGACGACAATTAGTTTCATTGAACGGTGAAGGATGGAATAAAGGGAAAGTGTATAAAATCCAGAGAATAAGACCATCAGATAAAACGATCATATGTACATAACTCACTCATATTGACATCCTTCTCAATGTATTGCGATGGAGAAATGAGCATCCTAATAATATATTGATACTCAGAGACGGTCATATCTTTGATAGCGATGACAGACTTATTCTTCTCCGCGAAATCTCCATTGAACAACGTGTGGAAGTACTGAGATTGAAGTGATAGGATCTAAATGAGGATTATTTCAATGCATATATATATATATATATATATATATATATATATATATATATATATATATATATATATATATATATATATATATATATATATTACGTGAGAACAAACATAGGAGGAACAGAAAACTGTTTACA
Source organism: Pristionchus japonicus (assembly GCA_900490845.1). Classification (NCBI taxonomy): domain Eukaryota; kingdom Metazoa; phylum Nematoda; class Chromadorea; order Rhabditida; family Neodiplogasteridae; genus Pristionchus; species Pristionchus japonicus. Next base: position 155,668 of record LS519795.1, on the reverse strand, counting down.
GTTGATGCAATCTCTTTTCGTCAAAACTAACCTCGGCGGGTGCTGCAACCTTTACCGTTGCAAGCTGGAATTTTCGAATGGAAGAATCTTCAACGAATCGAGATAAATCGAAGACCAATCCTCGATCACATTGGTTAAAACCACTAAAATAAACATGAATATATGCTTGAACAAGAGCAAACATACAGTCCGTATTTGTTCACTTCCATCCGAACTGTAGTCAACAATGCGTTGTTTGGGCGCTTTCCCAAACTCTCCATGGTACCGTATCCCACAACTCGATTCTCTCCCATCGATTGAGCAATTTGAGGACCGAATCGGAATCGAGCGACATTCTTTGCGCGAATTGGCGTCTGAAATTTAACAAAATGGAATTAGACAGTCAACGACGACTATAAACATACTCGCATGAGGAAATACTGAATCGCTCTGGTTGTCCCCTTATTAACAGCAAAAATGTCAAATATGATGGGTTTATCTTGCGATACGGCATCACTTTCTAACTTTTGAAAGAGAGATGAACAAACCCTCCAAAGAGTGCTTCCGATTCGCACGAACATGGTGGTCATGAAGTATTTGTCACTCTCCTCCACAAACTCAAACTTCGCACACAAATCGTCGAGATTAGTGCATAGTTTGAACTCGTTGGCATCGCAGTGGAATCTGAAACATAGTTTTTATCACATTTTTCATTCATCTAGGATGAAAGCATAGCAAAGAAAAAAAAAATGAAAACAGCTTACAATTGTCTCTTATCGTAGTACATTTCAATCTTAATCTTCTTTCCACTGGCTAGTGAGAGAATGTGAACGGCCACAGGATCTTTTCGCCAGTCCTGAAAATTGTATGCCGCCATTTCACCATAAATAAACTTTTGCTTTAAAAGTTATGTAACAATTACAAATTACATTTTCTGCATCAGCCACAATTTCCTCTGCCATTTCGTACACAATAAAGATGATCTAATTGAGACGACACGACTATTCCTGGAATTTAAATGGTGAAAAGCATCACCAGGTCCTATGCATTCGTTGTTAAATGAAAAGGAGATATCGTAGTCAGATGCGAACTGGTAGATCATAACGATTCTTTTGAAATACAACACAATCCAAATTGCTTTATCGAAGGATTTGTACTACTAATTACGATTGGAAAGCAAGCAATTGGAGAATACTTTGAAAGTTTAGTAAATTGTGCCTACGGCCTGATAGTCGCATGAACAAGTAGAATGATTATGGTACAATTGAAATCGATAAAATCATATTCACAATCGAGAGAATATCCTGTCCACTCAATACAACTCCAATCACAGGACAAGACTTGGTATTTTTCCTAGCGTACGGTAAAAAAGAAAGTCGAGGTTGAGCATTGTAGGTTGCATAGTGAAGTAAGATAGGAGAAGAAGCGAAGAGGTAAGGAGAATTATCGACCGTGTACTTCAGAGGCTCAACTAAGCTCAGACGTGCATCCTTCACAGCAGCATTCGAATAGACCATCGTATCAGATACTGCATTCCCTCCTCGAATGAGACCGAGGAAATGGTTGAGAGGATCCGATTGTGAATCTCCGAATAGGGCACACACAACTTCTCCATGTGTGAAAACGAATCGAATCTGAAACGAAATATATTAAATTTTAACGAATTTTTAAACAAAAACCTTGGTGCGGCTAGAAATGGTGTTCGAAATCGCAGTCATGCACTGAAAAATCAGAAAGTTCAGAGATATCACATTAACAACAATAGTATAATAATACAAAAATTAAATAATATGTGAGAAACCTGAGTAAGAAGAAGAGTCGAAATTGGAGTCATTACTAGAGAAGTAACATATCTTAGTGTCTGTCTGTCTGTGTGTGTGTGTGTGTTCGTGTGTCAGTAACGTCTGTCACACTTTCAAAAAATCGCTATAAATCGTGTATTTCTCATCCCCCGAGCCTCTCACCGGTACCATACGAATCCCCATGAAAAACTTTTTCAGAAAATTTGCATATTACATAATGATGACGCAATATGATGAAATTTCTCTTCACACCGTATTCGCTTCAAACTCAACCAAATCACTCGGGAGAACCACCAAACAACTTCACGTGACTAAAATGTTCAAAATTTGCATAATTTCATAGTGATGACGCAATATGATGAAATTTCACTTCACACCGTATTCGCTTCAAACTCAACCAAATCACTCGGGAGAACCACCAAACAACTTCACGTGACTAAAATGTTCAAAATTTGCATAATTTCATAGTGATGACGCAATATGACGAAATTTCTCCTCACACCGTATTAGCTTCAAACTCAACCAAATCACTCGGGAGAACCACCAAACAACTTCACGTGACTAAAATGTTTTGCATATTACATAGTGATGACGCATTAGGGCGAAATATCTTTTCGCTCCGTTTTCGCCTGAAAATCAACCAAATGACTCGGGGGAGCGACTAAATTACGTCACGCGCACAAAACTTTCAAAAAATCGATCTGCTTCCATAATGGTTAATGGATTGTGGGGACTATCTCGATGGCAATGTGTGGAAAGGTTCGTGTGGATAGCAGTGGGAGAAAAAGTTGCGACGGAGCCACGAAGTGGCGGAGTCGCAACTTTTTCGACCACTGCTATCCACACGAACCTTTCACATTGCTATACGAGACAACACTGTCCCCAACCTGCGTAGCTAACCGGATCACCCGGCCGTCTAGACCAACGTAGGTAACCGGATCGCCCAGCCCTCTAGACTTACGTAGGTACCCGGATCGCTCCGCTCTCTAGACCTACGTAGGTGACCGGCTCACCCCGCCCTCTAGACCTACGTAGGTAACCGGATCGCCCCCTCCTTTACGTAGATTTATACAGCGTTATTATGAGAACCTCAATGCATGGCCTAACCTGCGATGCGCTTGCGAAAGGCTCGTGAGGCTGAGAGCTATTCGAAAAAGTTGCGATGGAGCCACGAAGTGGCGGAGTCGCAACTTTTTCGAATCGCTCTCAGCCTCACGAGCCTTTTGCAAGGGAGGATGCAGGCTTGCAATTCAAGTGAATCTATGATAACCCTAACACACACCCCGGCGTACAACGTAGCAACCGTAGGTTGCTAGTTAGATTCATATTCGTCTCGACCAGAGAACTGAGACACTCAGAGAGATGGAATCGATCGAGGTAATTGGCCTGCGTGAGTTCAAGCTCAGATCAATAAAAAAAAATTGGAGATTTACCAGAATCTGGATATCATCCAGAATTTCGGCGATTTCGATCATCCAATTGAACGGATAATTATGTATTTTGTCAGCAACCATCTTCTTTGCAATAACTTTCAATTTCATGAACACGTAGATGCAAGAGAATCGGTCGAGCAGTCGAAGGATCACAGGTAGAGTTTCTGAAGTATATGATTAAATGTAGATATCAGAACAGGGTCTAGAAATTATGTAACTATATAACAATTAGTTCGAATTTTGAAGGGCGGATACACCTTACAATATGGCTTTTGACTATCACTCACCCCAATTCAGATTCTTCTCAAGATATTGAGATGGAGAAATGAGTATCTTGACGAGTTGAGTATACTCAGAGGCGGTCATATCCTTAATCTTGATAGCACTGTCATTCTTCTCGGCGAAATCTCCATTGAATAAAGTACAGAAGTATTGCGATTGAAGTGATATGATCTGAATGTGTAACAAAATACAAAATGTTATTCGATCTGGAAAAAAACGAAGAACAGACTCTAATTACACAATTTTTTTATTTTTACAAATGAACCATTTCCTCCTCGCGTCCCACTTCTGGCCTAGCTAAGAAAAATGCTTTAGGAAAAATGATGACTAGCCTCAGCGGGTGCTGGAAGCTTCGTAGTTGCGAGGTCGAATCTTCTATTGCAAGACTTGTTAATAAATCGTAAGAAATCTTGGGTTACACATCGATGAAATACGAGTTCAGCAGGACTGTAACAAACAGTCAATTCGAGACGACAAGAACCTAGCTCACTCTTTGTCCTTGGTCACTTCCATCCGAATTGTAGTCAGAAATTTGTTGTTTGGGCGGCGACCCAGACTCTCCACTGCACCGTATCCCACAACTCGATTCTCTCCCATCGATTGTCCAATTTGAGGACCGAATCGGAATCGAGCGATATTCTTTGCGCGAATCGGCGTCTGAAATTTAACAAAATAGAATTATACAAATTAATAACGAGGAATATATAACTATACGCCTTGGTAAATACTGAATCGCCCTGGTTCTTCGAAAATTGACAGCAATAAGCTCAAAATGAGATAACTGTCATGCATGTCGTCATAATTTTGAAATTTTTGTATAAAAAATGAACAAACCTTCCAAACAGTGCTTCCGATTTGCATGAGCATGTTGGTCATGAACCACTTGTCACTTTCCTCCACAAACACAAACTTCGTGCTCAACTCGTCCAAATTCGTGACCACTTTGAAATCGTTGACATCACAATGGAATCTTAAATACAATTAGTCAAGTGATTGTAATTGAAATTTTTTTGACAAAATACTAATGATAAAAATGAAGCAAAATAAGAAAATAGCTTACATTTCCTTCTGATCGTAGTACATTTCAATCTTGATCTTCTTGCCATTGGCAAGGGTGAGAATGTGAACGGCGACAGGGTTATCGCGCCAATCCTGCAAATTCTACATTCAAGGGTATATTTTTAGACCTATTTTTAAGATTACGAAATTATGAAAGAAAATCAGTTACCATACATAACAAAGAATGAAAAAAAAGAAACTCACACTTTCTACATTGTCCACTTGTTCCTCCATCGCTTATCTTCTACTAAATTCTACTGAAAGTTTTTCGAGTTTGCACAGCGGGAATAGTGTTAGAGAATAAGATAGCACTCGGAAATAAACCAGTCTCAGGCCAGTTGGAAATAACGACTGCTACACAATTACTTTATCACCAATTACCGAAGTACTACCTACACAAACAGAGAGAGCATTGATCAACTAGCAGCCACTTTAGCCTATCAAATGATTTCCACAGAAACAAGATAAAATGGAGTGAGAAAGGCGGAACATTAATTAAATACATATATACTGTATTGACACTTTAAACGGGAATCAACTCGATGAGCTGCATCATTCGATCCATTATGGCCAGATTGGTAGCATCCGAGAGGTTCTTGAGTTGAGACTGGAAAGGAATTGGGGAATACACAAAGCGAAAGGTGCTGTCTGTTTCAACAGTCACACTTCAAAGGCAGATTATTGAAGCCTCATTAAAGCAGACAAGTTATGAAATAGAAGAATATGTTACCCAAAGATCTTTGATTTCCGTGAGGCTAGCGAATCCTGCGACACAGTGTTGCTGAAAAATGACAATTTTATGTGTACCATAAACGAGCTAAAATAAGTTTTCCTCAATACATATGGTTTCAAACAAAAAAACCACGACTGACAATGAGCAAATCGAGGCGGTACTGTTCGGCGATGGTCAATTTCTTCACGACAGTCAACTTGTTCGTCTTGATCAGATACGATTCGGCCGCGTTCGATGCACACTGCGAGGTCAAAATAGTCACAAATACCTATGAAAATTATTTGAGCGGCAAACGATCAATTAATGACCAATTTTAAATGGAAAATATGGTAAAACTTCATGTTCACACCTTCACTTGGAATCGATCTGCCAGTCCGAGAATGAATTCGTAAGAATCGACTGCAATATAGTGCATAATAATGAATTAATGAACTTCACGCACAAGTGATAATTCTGTTGCATGGATAGATCACGTAGAGAAACTCGATGAATTCCTGAGTGAACTCGTTTATGGGGCGCCGATAATAATTGCCTTAACCTCATAATTAATGTCTTGCAATTCAATCTCATCCTTGTTCTTCTCAACGAATTCACCAAAGAACATCGCCTTGAAGACCTCGGAATGCTGAGCGAGATACTGAAGTGAATGAAACAATACCAAGCTCGAAATTTCGAATTTAACCTGCTTTGCAACATGCACCTTCTTTCCGTCGATCAGCAAAGCAACGTCTGAACCGACACTAGGGGCAGAGAAATCGAAGCTGAGACTCTTCCTAGAATAACGGACATTACGATTCGAATCGTTGGCCAGCAAATAATAAATAAAAACGTACTGCATTCCAGATACATTCTTCACATGGATATTCGCCTCAACGATAATCTTGTCATCCTCGATGAAGCCCTGGATAATAAAAAAATAAAGTATTTATTTAACCTTATTATTAATAGGTAAAATATTGAACTTCGCAACCTCTTCTGGCTTGAGCAGTGTATCCCAATCAATAAGTGAGAATGTGCCCCAACTTCCGGAATTCGCTTTGAAGGTTGTGATAATCTTGCAAAGGCGATTTTCAAAATGTATTGGAAAATTGGAAAACAAGCCTTTCGTTCAATCGATCGTCCATCATCCATTCGATTAATTACTTTGACTGTTGAATCATGTTCGCAACTCCAAAGTTCATTTGTATCTTCTTCGTTGCAATAGATATAGATTCCAAGATACTTCTCGTTCTTGGTTCGATCAGAACACTCGGAGCGAGCATGAATGCGCCTTCAATTATTCACACTCTTTTCTGCATTGTTAAGCAATTTGTTGAGCAGGCAATCAAATTTGATTTAGATACGTATTTATAAATATTCACCAAGGCAAGTCAGCGAAGAAACGCGTCTTCGAGTTTTTGCCAGTGTCACCCAGCTCGGAAATGCCGTCGAATTCGTGACGGATTGTCAACGAGAGTGGATTCATTGCTGAAAAACGCATCCGAATCATAACTACTGGAACTCGTAGAAATTCTTTCACTCAACATTCTTTCGACGAGCACTCAAACACGGGCAATCGTTGTGAGGGGGATGAGGGGTAGGGGAGGGGGGGGGGTTGTGTCAAAGGATACGAGGCTTAATAGACGCTTCGAAAAGCGTATATTTTGCGCAGTATTTACATTGTCATTTTAATGAACGTCCATATAAGGAGGGGTGAATTCGTTGGTTCGTTCGCATGAACTACTTTCACACCTTAAAGCGTTTTAATTCTACGTTACAGTTGAAGGAACTTCAATTGTAATAAACTCTCTCAATTTCACACGCTCTCTCGCTGCCTTTTTGCTGGCCTTACAGTTGAAGGTTCTTCAATTATAAGAAAATCGACAAAGTACTTTATGGAAACGAACCAACGAATTCACCCCTCCTTATATGTTTCGGGGGAATCAATCCACTCTCACCAATCAGCTCACCATAAATGTATAAGTTCCAGCTCGTAGACACAACGAGATAATTCTTTGGCCGACGTTGCAATTCCCTTCACATTTATCACACAATAAGACTGTCAACAGTTTACAATGGAACGAAAATACAAAAACAAAGGGATACTGGTACATCATTACACCCGACGACTCGCAAAAAAGAAAACGAACAAGATCACAGACAAAATCCGAGATCTCTAAAACTGTAGAATTACAAATTTTAAACATTTCAGCGAACAATAATCAACTTTATGGAAGGGCAATGATAGATTATCGACGGCACTCGGCCAGGTGCGAACTTTGAGACGCGAAGGACTACTGTTATGGTATTGTATTATCGGTCGATTATTGATTGAGTATCGATCGATCAGGCGTGGACTCCGAAGTGCATCGATGCCAGAGTGTTCAGCAGTCGCTTCTGCTTCCTTCTCACTTCCCTCTCCACTGCCTCCGCGCCGTTGTTCAGATTCATCGTCGGAGAGGAGATGACGTCAAGCTGGGAAATGAGGGATAATTCTGTATTTCGCCCTCCAATTCCCCCCCCCCCCATCCCTTAGGAAAGAGCAGCCAATGGTTCAAAAGGCCGGTCCATGAATACCAACGTCCGCCTCACATACCAGAAAAAAGGTCAAAGATAAACCCCCTCACCAGCGCTTCCAGCTTCTGCTGCTGCCCTCGCTTGCGGTACGCGTCCGTCAGCGCCTCGGCGAGCTAAAACATCAGAGATCATCGAGAGATCATAGATCAAAGATCAAAGACCAACGACCGTACCTGCATGTCGTAGATGAGTCCGAAGCAGTCGTCGGACGCGTCGAGGCACGAGCGGTCCTGGATCGCCTGCAGGGTTCACGTTTCAACAGGGCTGTGCAAAAATTGTACGGTCTCTCATTTCGCAATACTCTCTCGCCGGTCAGACAGAGCGAGAGAGCATGGGAAAGTGATAGACCGTAAAACTTATGCACAGCCCTGAACTGTACTGCTCGTACAGCTCATTCATCTACCAAGACGACGTAAAAGAGGTAAACGTTCAACGAAGAAATCATTCGATGGATCAATCAATCAATAACTACCGTACCTCAGCGGCCTTCCTGTACTCCTTGTTCCTTCCCGTCTTGAACAGCTGGCAGACGCAGGCGGCGAGTGTCTGCTGGTGCGTCTTGCGCAGGCAGATGCGGAGGTGCGACCAGACCTGGATGAAGGCAGTGATCCATCTTCATTTCTAATACAATCACTAGCAAAACTTTTCAGAAATACCGCTTCTAATTGGGTTTGATCCATTACTCAGAGGTCTTTGGGAAGATCTACAGGGTGGGGCAAAAGTATTGTTACACTAATTTTTCATTATATCTCAGCAACGAATTGAGAGTATTAGTCCAGATTTCACTCAAATAGTGGTGTATACTGCGTGACCAAATTTTGACCCATATTTCGATACTGGCTCATTGGGTGGAAACGAGATGGCATATTTTCATAAGCGAAAAAAATTGGTGTGCGCCGCTAGTGGTTTCATTGAAAAATGATTAGTTCCAAGAACACCAATGCATATGCCTGGGATTTTTTAGGGTGACAATGGAGTGTAACCATCACCCTTCAGAAACATCTAGACTAGATGGTGATACGATTTTGTAGCAGAGAGATTTTCTCTTTTGAAGAGACTGATGTCGCGCCTTCAGTGACAATCTTCAAACCCCGGATTTCTGGATTTCAAATTCAGCATGCAGCCACAGCCCTAAAAACTTATGTATTATACTGCCTAGTCAAACAACGTTTTTTGGATGTCTAAGTTTGGTCAAGGGATCAGAGAGAACACTGTCTCCAGATAGCGTATTTTTGAGAAATTTATGCAAAAATCGAAGAATGACAATTTATCCTGAAGTTTAATTAGCCTTGATCCGCAAAAGGAAGATACTATCGCGTAAGCCTGTAGTTGTTTTTTTAAGAAAAAATATGGGGAACCATCTACCTTAGTCGGCCTTGGATTGAGGTCACTTTATTTGAATAAAAAAATACGTGCGCCGTTTAGAAAATATTCTTTGTAAAATAGTTCTGATATTGAACTGAGCTTAAATACAAAATGTACTTCTGGGCTGAATAGCTTGATGAATGCCCTTCCTGATAAAAATATTATGGCAATTTAATACAGCCTCCTGCAAAGTATGAGTATTTTGATAACACATTGTCATGCGAGTATATTTGGAGCCACCCTACTAGGGTATCCTTTCAAAAATTCAGAATTCATGAACTAAGAAGAAGGAAACTCCGTACTTAACTATGCAATACTATCAGTGTCTGGCCTACGACTGGTTAAAATGGGGGACTGAATGGTCTGCTTTTGGAATAGTGGGATGAAGCCAAAAAGTGTAACAATACTTTTGCCCCACCCTGTAGTTTCACACTCACATTCATAGCACTCTCACATGTCAGCTCCTCTTACTACTGCCTCTATTAATGGAGCACATCGCATCACGCAGAACTACAGTTTCCCACTCACACTATCATCCACGACTCCATCGCCCCTCTCCAACGGCATGGTCAGCGACGCCTTCGTTGCCACGAGCAGCTCACAGTAGACGACCGCAGCCTCGCTCAGCTGGTTGCGCACTGGAATGAGGGATATGATGACGTCATCAACCATGATTCGCAAAAATCGACGCATGTTAGCAGTTGACAGATCGCTCAGCTGATTGCGGGCTGGAATTGTAGACTTTAAGTTACGCCACAATCCATGAGAAAACGCTGGCACACCGAAAATGCGCATCGTTGATTTGATCGCCAATAGAAGGGGAATTCAACAACATCGCCTTGTTTATAATGGAACAAGAATACGTAGATGCTTACACGTAGAAGGTACCATTAATTCAGCCAGGGGATAAATACCGATATGTGTGGGGAAACTCACCATAGGCAAAGTCCGCCTTCGTCCTCAGCAGCGTCGCCTTGTGTGGTTCAATCGACAGTGCTCGATCGAGCAGCAGAGTGAGCACCTCCTCCACCGAGTCAACGTGCGCCAATTGCAGACTGGAATTAAGTTAATTAATACTAATTGCTAATTAATCATAATCAATGAGCAAAGTCCCATCGAGAGATATGAGTGCTCATTACACGCTGCTCGCCAATCGGGGGCATAGCTCAGTGGTAGAGCGCTCGCTTAGCATGCGAGAGGGCTGGGGTTCAATTCCCCATGCCTCCAGGATCTTTTTGCCCGCCTTACCTCATTCCAACAAACAGCTCCGCGCTCGGCGAGTAGATGCGGAGATGTGCACGGCCGCGAGCTGCTAGCGCCTGAATTTTATTAATTATAAAATTATTTTAATTAGGCTAATTACCGTCGTGTATATGCTCGCAAAGTAGGAGATGAGGAACTCTTGGAGGAAGGAGAGCTGGAAAGGTTCTCAATTGGACCTACAATCAATTCCAACAAATACTAATTAATTAATTAGCACTAATTACCTTAATAGCCTCGAACATCTTGATCAGGTCGATCCTCAGCCTGCTCGTCTCTCGCAGATGCATCGTTGTGAAACCATCGTGGCGACGCTTGCTGCAGGTGTACATATTGATTGCTTCATTATTACGACAATGCTTCTAGATTTTTTATTTAACCAGGTTCGTGGATTTCATTATCGTTTGCGAAATCACTGTCCCAAATAATGCGAGTGGAAAGGAAATGTCACAGGTTGCATCTAGCATTACGCAATCACTGACGTAACCCCCAATCCACGCCCTCATTCTAACTAGTGCCTAATTGATGGAATCACCAGCCTAACAAGATCAAAGATCAAAGATCATTCTCACCTCGCCACCGCTTCGAAGTAGGGCGACACGATGCCGTGCCAGGTGGCCGCCAGCTGCGGCAGCTGACTTTTGGCTTTCGGTTCCTGCAATGATCTGATAGCACCAATGCACATGAACAACTCACAGTTTTCATAACATTGTGAAACACAAAAACTTTTTTCTTCGAAATCCAGAGAACATTGTTTTCTCCATCGATTCATGATTTTCATAGCACTGCGAAGCACAAATACGTTCACGAGATGAATTCAAAGAGAATCAGATGCTGTTCGTTTTCGCATGATCTTTTGCCATTCAGCCAGAACGAGAGCCAGAACTGAATTGAATCACTTCCTTACCAATCGCATCGTCCCGTTTTTTGTTGAGAAAATGTGCTCAAGATGATGTTTTTACGGACAACGAATGTACCCGTTGAACAAGTGTCTTACGAACATCAATTAATCAATTACTCTTACCAATCGCATCGTCCCGTACGCGGCCAGCACTCTGCCCACGTTGATCAGCAGGTTGTTCGTGCCCACGACGCCCGTCGTCGGGTCCTTGCTGGAATAGATCGATCAATACTTTGAGTCCATGCAGAGGCTCCACTTCTCTGAAGCCACGCCTAAAGGGCCGTAAAATCCCCGAATGCGGAAAATTGGTCAATGCTTTGAATAATGAAATCAGCGACACTGACGGGCCATACCCGTACCAAAATATCAAGATCCCTGGAAGCTTCGCCTCCGCGGGTTGCAAATTGATCGGAAACATGAATCAAGAAATACTCACTCGAGCTGCGAGCAGATGTAGCTGAACTCGGACTTGTTCAGCAGGAAGGCGACCATCTATAATTAGTCAATTACTTTCACCTTTTACCTTCCTTTACCGTCCTTTAGACCGTCAAACTAGCCAAAGATCATGCATTTTCGAAACTATCACCCCTTCAGACAGAGCGAGAGATCATGGGGAATGGAGAGAGTCAGAGAAAGTTGACTCACGGGCGCGACGATCGGCGGCACTTGCGAGATCTTGACCAGCTTCGTGGCCACGCTGTGTGAGGTGTTCACCTGCAATATATCGAGTTAAAACAGTTTACTGAAACACTGAAGCACCGACTCGATATGTCATAACTTTAACTAACGCGTACTTTAACATTGTTAGGCACACATTTCGACAAATGCGAGCAATCCTCTGGTTCTTTCACTTCCCAGCAAGCTCTCGGCAGGTTAGACAGAGGCAAGGGGATGGGGAAAGAAGAGCGAGAGAAGCTCACATGATGCTGGATGAGATAGAAAAGTATTAGAAATGAGAAAACTATTACCCGTAGCGGAATGAACATTCCATACGCTAACCCAAGAATACTCTGGGGTCGGGGAGTATTCGTCTGCCAGCCCTCATCTTTCCCCATTTCACCCGCTCTAGCGCTGATCAGAGAGGCGAGTGAGGGTGCAGAATGGGGAGAGTCACTCACATGGTGCTGAATGAGATTGGAGTGGGGAGAGAAGAGCTGCCGGTTGAAGCAGAGCATCTGCACGCGAGTCGCCTGCAAGGGTGTGAGATGACCAATGATCTATCCCCCTCTATCTGGCCTGCTCTCTCACCTCTAGAGAAAGGAAGAGAGAGAACGAAAAACGCGAAAACATTTATCAGTGAGATGGCTTGAATTACACTGGGAACACTGCAGTTGCAGTACCAGACTTTCTGAACTCTTTAGGAGAAGAAGCGGCGCTCCTGCACTTTCCCGGACAACAGAGTGAAAATGGGATGAGTTTGAGTGATTCCCTAAATAAAATGGATTCCCGCTGGGTTGGTGATCGGGGATGGAGGAGGTTATGAAGAACTTTGGACTTTGTCCGGGAAAGTGCAGGAGTGCCGAAGAAGCAATAGACGCATCGCATCTCTCTCCACAACAATATGTCCTTTTTTATAAGAAAATTAAGAACTCTTGCCTTACTCTTGCCTGACCTACTAGATAGAGTGCTTCATCGAGAGACCGGACCTACCTCATAGATGGTCATCTCCAACAGCGGCTGCGTCGCCGTGAACAACGGCACGAACGCGTTCAGCGCGCCCTGCCATCGCTCGTGGTCCTGCGAGTGAGAGAGATAAGGATGAATGAATAGAGATGGTATTTTAAACAGTAAGTTGTGGTATCGTTCGTGACCTTGCGAAGATACTCTACTCTCAGTGTTTGAAAAGACAAATGTGCATATTATCGGAGAAGGGCGTGTCTCTACATTACGAGAGCTCGAAGGAACTCGTAATCTCGGGGCGCACGTTTAACGATTTTCAGCGAAAATGAGCCTGCCAACCCTTCAGCTTGTGAATAATTTCTCCCTGGCAAGAGCTAGGTTTCATCTGCTCTTCATAAACCAAGGTTGTCCTAGGGCCTCAATCATATTTTCTTTCCTTTTCAACTCACCCCCATGACGGTCAGCTGCTGCAGCTTGCCGAGCAGCAGGGCGTGCAGCTCGTTGAAGGGAGCGAGCACGAGGGGCATCAGCGACTCGGGGTACTTTGAGAGCTGCAATTGAGATTAACTAGATTAATTGCACTCGACATTCTTACTAACAATAATTATTCCTCCTACAACAGCTCAATAAAGATCAACAGAACACGAAAGAGTAGACGTAAAAATATCGCATCGTAATGCGGTAAGCTCCTCCCGTTGGCAAACCAGTCTATTTGGCAATGGTGGGCTGATAATCTGCTAGGTCATCAGGTTGCGGAACCCCGGAAGGAAGAAACTATATTTTGCGGATCTCCGAAGTAGTAGTATTTTCTTGTTTGCGGACTCCCTTAGTTGGCATTTTATTATTTTTGCGGGACCCCCTCCCTCCTAGCGGAAGTTAGCCCACCATTGTTATTTGGTGACCCTTGATTCCTCTCACCATGGCCGGTCGCGAGTACTGGCTGCCCTCCAGTTTGTACGCCGTCTGCAGCTCCTCCACGTCGAACGACGTCAGCAGCGTCCAGTACGGCTTGTCCGACGCTGCAAGGTCGATAAAAGTCATTCGTCGATAACTCTTATCAGCCTACCGTAACCAACGCCCTGCATCTATTGCATGAAAACATGGAATTGATCTGACAATTCAATTGCCCAATTTAGTCTATAGATCATCCAAATCCTCTACAATTCGCTACAAAAAGCTACAATGCCAGGAACTGATTATAAATTCATTCCTCGATAAGTTCTTGCTACCGTATCTCATACCGTACCTGCAATGGCTTTGATGCTGGCTGCGGATGGGGGCGGGGCGGGCGCCGGTTTGGCCACGCCCGCCAGACTCGTCGAGGGGGCGGAGGGCAGGGAGAGGCAGTCGAGCAGGGGCTGAGAAGTTTGTTGCTTCATAGCCGATATGAAGTCTATGTTGATTACTCTCAGGGTTGAAGTGAAAATAGTTGATCACATACTAGAAAATTTTTAAAGTAAGAAATGTAACGCTGAAACAGGTTGAATGCAGGCTATCCCTTCCTTCCTGTGATCCCAAACCCATCACATTGTAGTGTCAACGGAAGAAGTAAAGTAAGCCATCCTCACCTGTGATCCCATCCCGGTCGCGCACAGTAACCTCGCGACTCCCCTCACGACGGCTCTGCCTGCGGGCGAGAGAGTGGAGGAGACGGGCGGAGTGCACAGGGTGCGGAGGGTCTGAAAGAATGGACTGATTGATCCAGTAATATTTGTATTCCACTGGATATATGTAACTATGCTCTTCGAATGGTTGCTACTATTGTCACGCTGTAACATCATTCACATACCATACATTTTCTCGATTTGTGTTACACTAGTTGTATACACACATACACTTGTCTAGTTCGATAATATCACCGGGATATCGAGTCTCAATCGTAAGCAACAATCTATGACCCAAATTGTGTTTCATAAGTTCTACAAAGCAAACCGCCTCCACCAACAACAATGCTTCCGTGCCATTCAACGCTAACCTCAACCGTCGCCCTCTTCCTCTCCTCTCTCCCCTCCTTCTCCATCTTCTCCCTCCATCCGACCGTCCCTCCTCCAGTCCACGCATCCTCAGCCATCACAAGTGGGTCGAGACGAATGGAGGAGACGGGTTGGGCCAGGGAGCGTGCCTGATAGATTGGGAATTATTGTTCAAGTAGGTGTTTTTCTGTAATCATAGGTAGCAGTATCTTCCAAATTCGTATTTACATCGAAGCACTAACATTTCGAGTGGAAATGATATTTTGAAAGGATTTCAATTGTCCTACGAATCACTGGTAAGTTCAGCTTCCAAATTCAAGTATACTGTGAAACATAAGCACGCCAAGTCCAGTTCCTCCAGCATTCGATACTTTCACAGATCTTCGACAACATTCACATTCTACTGTACTCTACCGTACCTGCTCCTCCGCTCGTCGATCTCTTCTCGTGCCGTATCTTCGCTGTGGGACGCGGCGTGGGCACGGGTCGGTCGACTGGAATCGATCGGTATAGTACTACCGTATCACTCGTAAGCAATCAGCCCCTTATCTACCGTACCCTTACCGTGATCGTTCCCATCACATCCGCTTGACTCGTCGATGGCGCGGCTGTTGAGTACGGTAGAGGGAAGCGGAACGCGGAAGCGAATCCGTTCACCTTGAAATGAGCATTGAATCCAAATGAGATGTCTCGTCTAATCGTGAATGATAGAAGCGCACGATCATATTTTTCAACTGCCAAATTCCAGGCACCAAACCGTTTCAACAATCGCACTTGTAAGAGATCAGATGATTTTTGCCAATTCCTCCCAAGCATTCGTTCGTAAAACACTAACAAGATCTTCGACCATTCTCCTCATGCCCAAGAACTGAGTGAAAAAAGAATCTCACTTTCCGCTCGTCTATTCGTATCAGTGGATGAGCGGGGCTCTCGGAGGAGAGAGGCAGGCATTTGAAGAGCTGCAATTGGAGGGTTGAATCATCACTATTAAAATTCAACTCTTTAAAAAAAAGCGTATTTCATTATGCGAAATTATTGTGAAATAGTCAATTCTCGCATCTCTCATTACTCTTTACAATTTACCACACTCAAATCTGAATCTGTAAACCACAAATCACCTGCTTGAGACTGCCCACTGCCTGGACCATCTTGCGGCCGCCGAGACAGAAGAAGGAGCTGGCCAGCTCGAAGTGGATCTGACAACGATTATCGATTAGATTACTGTAACCGTACCCTAAGTACTGTATAACCGATTGGAGCAATTATAACCAGCATAAGGATTGCCTTCATTATTGACGATTCCCATGAGCGTTCATATTGAAATAACTGTGAAACATGACTATGCGTTGCTCCATTCAATAGAAGCCCGTTCATCCTACGAAACCGTTTTTAGGCCCTTATCAATCCCACCGTACCTTCTGCACCACGCTTTCCGCCGACAGCACTACCGTATCCCTCCCATCTCCGGACGGGACGCGCGGACACAGGGTGTTCTCGGCCACGAGCACGTTCGGGCCCACGATGCCGATCGATAGCGAGAGGCCACCGTGCTGCAATCAATCGATATTGATGGAATCGACAACGATATACCGTATTCATCCAATAGTAGCCTATGGTCACGAGGGCTCATGCGCGCCTCCGCCATACAATGCAAATGGGCAGAGAGCGGCCGGAGAGAGAGTGCGAGAGGCAGCTCCTCTCCCTCTCCCTCTCTCGCCTGTCTATCACCCGGCGCGTCGAGAGCGCACCCTCTTGCTTACCCTCCAACTTATGATGAGCAGGGTGGAGCGAGCTCCCCCCGCTGATTTCCCAAACGGATTGGAAACTACGGTATGGGTGATGCCCGCGAAGGGACGTTTGAATGGGATTTCGCTGGCCGTCATTTTGTCCACCCCGTGAGCCCCCGTGATGGTAATGGATTTGATCAATCGATACTTCCCTCCTACCGTATACCTGGAGGAATGGATCCAAGAAGCACTCGGATCTCGGCACGAACATCGGCTTCTTCTCCGTCGCCGTAGCCATCTCATCCAGAAGTCGAAGGGAGTCGTCGAGACGGGTGCGCAACTGAATTATTCGAATGCAAGCTTTTTTGTGCTTGTTACTGCTGCGTTTTGATGAGATCGCGCAATTGATAACGAATGTTTCTATTTTTCGATTCGCCAAGTTTATCGGCTGCCAAATTGAAAGTGTTAGTATCTTAACTGAATTCCCAGGCATGTGCAACAGACAAGGAGGAGTGAGGAATAATCGTTTGTATATAGTTTTGTTACCAGATGTTTGTTAGACAGGAATTAAAAGAATGCATAACTTATCCACATTTATTCACGATGAAGCACAAATGATGTCAGTGATCAAACAACCCAATCAAAGACCAAAGATCAAAGACCAACCTTGGCCACGAGCGTCTTCGCGTGCTCGAACCGCTGCAGGGCGACGTCCAGTTGGTTGCAACTGGAAAGATCAAAGATTGAAGATCAGAGATCAGCCTACCGTAACCTGCTCCTACAGCAGCCCACTATTACTCTACACACTGTCTCGTAGGCAATCGATACCGTATCCTACAGTACACTCACGGATTGCTAACAGTCTGCTTCGCTTCGGGAGGCGGGATGCGGAAGTAGGCATGGACGAAGAGGATCCATCGAGAGAGAAGGAAGGAGATGAAGGAGAGTGATGAGGGAGAGGTGAGGGTCTGCAGATTGACCTTTTCACTTCTACAGTATCCACTACAGTAACCTGTACACTACTGTACTTCCTTGCAAATCTATATTCCTATGCAGATGATATCAACAGACAAACCACCGTAACAACTCATCTACCGTACCTCTCTCCAGTCCTCGATTCGATCGAAGATTGAGTTTACAAGCAGGACGTCAGTCGGTTTCTCCATCAGAGTCTCAAAGTGCCAATCGATAGCTGCGAGCGAGGCGAGACAGCACAGCCACAGGCAGGACGCCTTGCGTTGCAGGAACGATATGTCATCTGGAAAGTTACCGTGACCTCGGCACTACAGTATCATCACACATTCTACAGTATCCCTCTTTCAATTCGTTGATGTATTCTACAGTAACCAGACCAGCAATCATCACGATACCGTAACCTACAGTAACCCCTACCGTACCCTGTCCGAACTGCTTCTTGATGAGTGCGACGCTCTCTATCTCCGCCTGCACAGCCTGTTCGGCGAACTGAGTCACGAGAGTGCGCAGTTCCTCTGAAGAGAACAATCGATAAACCTACCGTAACATCCGGATCCCGGGACGACTAAATGATCAGGAACAAGAAGCCTTGGCATTCCAACTCCACATAATTCCAAGATGACCTATTCGCTGATCTACAGTAGGGATGGCGAATAAAGATCGATGTTTCAAAAGTCTTTCCAATCGATAATTGCGCCTTTCAGAATTTCCAATCTCTTCATTCGCCATCCCTCCGATCTACCCCAAATCTCACCCTTCTGTGCATCGCTCTTCTTCTCTTCGCTGAGCAATTTTTTGAATCGTGCCGTGTTCACAAAGTGGTCTAGCCAATTCTCCTTGGGCGCTGCCCATAGCTCATGCACACAGCTGATATCGATGTCCATCTACCGTATTCCCACAGTAAGATCAGACACTACCGTAGTCACAACAACCAAACACGAAACCGCCAGTCGACAGCCTGCAAGGACTTTCGAAATTCTTCGAATTCGGTATATATTCGAATGTGTCTGTTGTTGTGCGTTTCGTGTTTACCTCCGAGGGCTTTATTTTCGAAAAACTGAAATTCATATCGAATATGGAGATAGAAGCGGCCGCTGGTGCACACTCAGGAACGCAAATTATGCAATCCTTCCTTCGAAAATCGTCGAAGTTCCTTGGCTCATCGAAGCTACGATAATCTTCTCCATCTACTCACTGTCAGTTTTATACAAACGTGTCGTACTCTTTCAAACATTCTTACAAATCTCGAACCGAGGTCGAAGATCAAAGATCAAACATATAAACACTTGGCTGCAAAATGACGAGTAATCAATAAAAGTAGGTGTAAAACATCGATTGGTAAGTGCAGGATTGGAGAATGCAGACACATAAACACAATATAATTCTTTCGAATCTCTCATAATCTTGAATTTTTCGTAAGTGAGAAGGCTATGCAAATCTGAGCGAAAACAGTACAATGATGAAGCTGATTGTTGTTGTTTTTACGAAAGACAGGCACACTGTCTACAAGTTTGGGGAATGTAACCTAGCCAGAATGATCGATCGATTGGGGGATTGGGGTTGGATACCGTAACTCGACGCAGGCACGGAATACGGTAGGGGAGTATCTCGATTGATTGGAAAGCGTGCGAATGACTTGCATGTACAGTGTAGGTTTCTAGCTCATGGAAGGGATATTCACAATGACAACGAGATTCGAAATACACAAGGTATACGGGGGTGTAAAGCTGGAGATAAAGGTTAAAATGGAGTGGTGTGGTGTGCGGTGCGGCGAGTGCAAAGGGCTGCGCCGCTCTTTAGCACTCCTCGACGTTCGCAATGTCCGCTGTGTACGATCCAATCTGCGTGTCCTGGATCTTCTTGATCAGCTTCACCACGTTCATCGTCGGGACTGCAAAGGGAATCAATTATTCGAAGGATATGGAAGATATAATCGATACTTGCAATGCGGCCTAAACCGAACGGGCTTACGAAAGTAAAGACCAAAGATCAAAGACCATCATCGATCGATTAATCTCACAGTATCCGAGTCCCTGGAGGAAAAGCATCAAGGCCTCCGTGACGGCAGCCGGTCTGTCGTCCAGCACGAGGCCGCACGAGTCGGACACCTGCGATGACGGAAATTCGATTTGTTCGAAATTTCGAAAGCGGTAATTATAGTTTTATTTATTCGAACGCCAATTGCAGAACCATCATTGCTGGCATGACCCTCTTATTTACAAGTAAAATCGGTGAAACACGAGTCCACGCGCGTGTCGGAACTCCGAACTCCTTTCACCTTGATACGGAAATTATTAATTAATCGTTGTAATTGATCAGGCAGGCACATCATTTTCTCCCGAAGTATCGAAATTTCATAAGATCTATGGAACTCCAAATCGCCTAGCCTCGTCAACCATCTCACCTTGATCCAGTCCGCCTTGCTCGGGTCAAGGCGCGCGTTCACCTCCACCGTGTCATTAACGAACGCCGAGCCAGCGCCTGAGTACGGTAACCAATTAACGGATGGATAAACGATTACAGTAACCTGGTAACGGTTCCCGAATGAGTTATCGAGAACTGGTTTAAATAATTATTGAAGCTACCGTACCGACAATCTGGAGCACGGGCACCTTCAGCTTCGGGCCGTCGCTCTCGTCGCGAGAGAAGGCGATCGGCGTGCGGCTGAATATCGATTTTATTGATTAAACAATGCTCTCCTCAATCTGCATGCTCTCTCGCCCATCGGCGAGATAGCACGCAAAATTGAGAGATCACATTTGGAAAAATAATGACAAATCAACTCACGCCACGTACGACTGGATAAGCGCTGCGAGGTTCGAGGGGTTGGGCAGGTGCTGTAAAAATAAAACTAGTTCTCGATTCACATGCTACTGTACCTGGAAGAACACGCGGTACTGTCTGACGATATCGGCTGCGCACTCGTCGATTCTCCTGCCAAAGTGATGCCACATGAGGTAGTCGACGGTGAAGGAAGTCATGCCCGTCTTGTGCAGGTACGACATGTTCATCTGCAAGATGGTATTGTTGTTGATTTATTATTTAGCGACAGCGTATCCGGGATCCAATGTTCATCCCACTCAAGATCTCCTTTCATAATATCATTGAAGCACAGATGAATTGGTCATATTCGAAGTTCGAACCACCCTCTTCTTCCAGACTATTTTCACCGTACGCCAACCATCGTTCAAACCTTATCAGTCCACCTGTCAAAAACAGTCTCTTATCAACGTCTTCAATCACTTTCTTTCGCACCTACGACCCGCAAAGATTCCAACAACCATTGACGAAAAATCCATATTTCGGCATGCAAAACAAAATCGGTTTACAACCAGCTCGATCCTCAATTCACCTTCTGGTATCCCCATTCGATCCAGCCGGCCTTGGTGTGCACACAGTTCACGAGGACGAGTGCGTCCAGACGATGCTCGTTGTTCAGCTTAATTAATTAAGGTAATTAAACTAATTAGTTTTTTTTAATTGGACAAGTTAGACAAGAGAAGAGGCCTACTCAACAAAGTGCAAGCCTCTTCACCAGGACACTTGTCAAGTTCATCATTTCAAACCAAAAGTACTTGTGCCCTGCAGTTTTCAGACGGCCTGTCAACTGCACACGCGACTTTCGCTCTTCTTATAAAAGTAAAGATAGAAGGATAATGGTGAATTACCGCATAGCGGAGCATCACATTTGCTCCCATGCCCACTCCGAAGCCGATGAAGTGCTTGAGTCTGCAATATGACAATAATAAAATTGAATCATTTTGAAAAATTAATTATAATTGCTGATTGTAACTCACTCGAAGTGATCAACGACGTTCTCCACGATCTTGGCCAGACCATCCATCTGCGGGTAGACATAGCTGAACATAACTCTTGAGTAACTCAAAGGTTCTTGAATACTAGCATAAAGCTCCAGCTCACAAGCTTGTCAGTGATAATTAGTGGACTACATCGAAGTTGAAAGTTTTCTGTTTCATAATTGTCATTAATTAGTGCTAATTGCCTACTTCTCTGGCAGTGGCGCCGCATCCACTTCCTGGCCGGGAGCGTTGATGTTGTAAATGCAGAACTTCTCCGTGAACTCGGCCACCGACACGTATTGGAAGAAGTTTTGGAAGTTGCTCTCGGCTGAAAATAATAATTATAAAACTATATCGCAGCTTTATTAGTCGTTAATTAGCGTCTAATCACTCACAGTCCAAGCCCAGATCGTGGAAGGTCACGAGCGGGTGGCGCTTGCGATCACCGTAGATCGTAACCTTCACCTTGCCGAAGCCCGTCTGCACTTTCTCCTGCAATTTAAAGAATAATTTAATTAACTAAATTATAAAACTATTTTCGAAAATAGTAAACCTCGTTCATATCGGCAGCCTTTCCGTCGTCGTGAAGTGGTTGCGTGTCGCGCCCGAATGGATAGGTTTCCATTTCGATGCTCATGTTTTGGCTGAATCAGAAATAGGTTGTGAATCAGCGCAGGAATTCTATAGGAAGAAGATGCAATAAGTAAACATTCCGCGACGAGACAATCGATGACAGGAAATGGAAGAGGAGAAGGAGGATAGTAACGCTTGAAAAGATGTAAGGGAGAGTCAGTGAAGTGATCGGCAGTGATTGCGCGGCGAAATGCGTCAGAAATAGCCGACCAGGGATAGTGATCTCGTGACGGAAATAGAACACGAAGAGACGGGCCAGGGCGATTATAGAGTACGGTGTCTGCACTTTGTGAGTCACACCACGCTGGATGTTTTCAAGCTTTCTGTTTGTTTTAATTGTGTTTATAAATAAATTCTCGTTTGCTTTCGTATTTAAAATAAAGCGATATCAAAATGGAAATAGGAAACGTCAGGCAAAATCACAAAAGTTTGTTCATTAAAAATAGTTTGCAATGCACAAAATGAGTCAAGGTACTGTAAGAAATTCGGTCAACCTCACAATGTCAACGTGAATGCACGTGAATAGAGCTTCGTTTCCTTGTGTTTCAACTTCTAAAAGTTGCTCAATCTTCAATTTCCAGAGTTCCTGGGGTAAACCTTCCCTCCTTCCAGCATGGCGAACGGAGATCAGGTTGGTATTTACCTCTTTTTGGTGATTATTTGATGACCAAAGACGCTCACGGATAACGTCTCCTTGTAGATCGCGCAGCAAATGCTGGCGATGGCCGAGTACTTCCGGCAGCGATACGAGATCAGACGAGCGATCAAGTGCAGTTTGGTAAGGGTTTCCACTTTTTTGATGCACTTTTTCTATTTTTGCAATCGGTGTTGGCTGTTTTTGCTATTGTTTGCATTCTTTATCGCCTGCATTTCCTTTCTAATCCTTGATCTTTACAGGGCGCGAGCAAAGTGGCGCAGTCAGACTGCTTCAAGATCCTTACCGTGCACCAGACGGGCAAACTGTACCATCTCTACACGCACGAATCCGAGCAAGCCGAGAAGTTCCTGAAGCTCGCCGTTCGTTTTTATTATATTTTCTGCTTCAAAGGATTTTTTCTGGAGTTTCTCTGTTATTTATCTCTGGAGTACCCATTACTAATTTACTTACGTTCATGCAGATAATTAAAATACTCCATTTCAGTACACCCAGATGTGCTCCACGCAAATGGTGGATAACACCCAGAGCACCATGTTAGTTTAATTATTTTTCTCTTCTTCTTATTTGTCTTATTGATTGTATCCAGCCCCGAAAATTAGGAACTGCTCAGGTACGATCTGATGCGTGAGTATCGATTGGAGGCCGCGTGCATGCTCGCCGAGCACCACTTGGCAGAGGGACTGCCCAGCGAGGTACGGTATTTATCCTCCATGTGCGATTATTAATTGTTGATTGGCTTTTGCATTTCATTCCCGATTCGCTTCCAATGCTTTATTCTCATTCTATCGCACCCGGCTGGCACTTATCAGTATAGTAAATGCACACTGGCGTTTCAACGTTCTCTCAAATGGGCATTGATAGTATCCCTCAGTGGAAAAGTGTGGAACATGTTAGATGAAATGGATTTATCACTAATCCCTCCCATTCCAGGTGGCCCTCTTCACGAAGGACCTCCAGGACGCGCGCGTCATGCCCCTGCTCTACACCAAGCTCTCCTTTCTCTGCGCCGTAAGTCTATTTGAAATATTTTGAAACTTTCAAAACCCCTATTATTCGTGTACCTCTTCTTCTACATTTCATAATCTTTTGCTCTTCTCGATCACCGGATATTTGATTCACCTCCTTGCAGGAAGGCGCGATGGGCGAGCGCAAGAGCGAGAACGCGATTCGCATTCTCGACGAACTCCGCTTCTTCCTTGATCAACACCCAGAGACGAAACATCTGGCGGCGTATGCGTTGATCTCCAGATTGCATGTTCGTTTTCGGTTTATCGATTTCTGCGACGGTTCTCATTGATACGAATCTACTGCTATGTTATGTTTCTTACATGGTGAGACTCCTTGTATGACAAAACATGCTCAGGTTCGAGCGCATCTCCATCATGAAGTGTCGCAGAAGGAGCTTGAAGAAGTAGTCAGGACAGTGGATGCATTCCCGGAGGAGTTGGGAAAGTCGAATATGGAGGTTAAACTTGAAAAAATCAATCGATAGCCTTCGTAAAACTCAGCCTTTGCCGTGAAGCTCTGTAAAAAGTGCTATTCGAGCACCATACTATTTTGTGTTTCACAGGTGTTACGAGTAAAGCACTTTTGCATTTCATACGTTGTGAGACTCATTTGCAGTTGATAAAAACAAATCTAAAATGCGATGTTTCCAGATGTACTACATGTGCGTGCAGCTGGCGAGCTACATCGACCAGGGCATGGTGAGATTGCCGTTTCATGGTGGTTTTATTACTTCTATCATCGTAGTAAGATAGTAACATTGAGTGAGTAGAGGTAAAAATAATAGATATCATTGATTACCTTTTTGCTCTATTTTGTTTAAATTAGAAAGAGTGCTAACTTGCTGTTCTTTGAGGCGAACACAAAACATTTTCTATCTGTCAGGTTCGTACGGCGAAGCAGCTTCTGAAGAACCTCCAGCAACGCGCCCAGCAACGGGCGATCAACCGGGGATTCCGATGGGCCGATCCCACCTTCAATACGGTTCGTGCACTATGCTTTTCAAAGTCGGAGTGAAACCGTAGCAAACCATTCCAGTGACATTCAAGTTTTACCGCCATCACAAAGTTCAACGGTTTCCAAATTTTCAATACAGCTCTCATAATCCGATTAAAATTCGAATTATCTCTCTTTTTAATTAACGCTAATGCAATTAATAATTAGTCTAATTGCAGGCGTTCGTGTGCGTGCTGACGCAGGCCTCGATGTTCCAGAACTGCAACAGGGAGAGGGCCATCAAGTACTACAACCATGCAATTAGGAGCATCAAAGATTACTCGGAACGGGTAAGTTGTGCTTCATCACTAGTTAACGTAGCTGATTAGTTCGATGGATCTATACAACACAGGAAAAAAAAAATCATGATTCTATTGTGTCCTAGGATAGCGGTGCTTGTGCTCTGTAGATACTGGAGTTTCACTGGTGCTCCAAATTTGTCGAAGCTCGAGAAGTTCCAGTAGAACTCAAACATCTGGTATTACTAAAAAGTTTAATGCTGCATACGTTCATCACTTCTCTTATTCGCAGTCGCGCACCCTCGAGTCGGGCGTCGCGCACTCCGTGCGTCGTCTGAAGATGCTGGCGGACGAGACGATGTGCCAGACGAAGATGATCAATTGCGAGCTGATCAGCGCCATGGAGACGGTTAGTTGAGGGGAGAGGGTTGAAGCGAATTGACCTCGGTTTGCCTTCCCCGAAAAGTTTTGAGTTTCATTAGTACTCCAAAATTCTGGGTTGTTGCTTTCTTTAGTGCTATTCTGGCCGCGTTTTCCAAACACAAAAAAAAATCATTAACGAAGTGATTAGACAGTAGGGAAACGTGCCCTTGAAGCCTGACCAGCATGGATACGTAGGTCTCGCAGTACCCGACCTTACCGGTGTACCCCACCAGGTTTGTCGTCTCACGACGACAGTAAAACTGCCTTGATTGTGGTTGCAACTTTACTTTTACCTTTACCTTTAGACAGTAGGGTGATTTTAATGATCACAGTTTTAGTTAATGAAATTCTATTTAAGTTGCACGAGATGCTCTCCGACATGAACAACCACCCGGCGCTGCAAGTGATGGGCGTACCGAGGGCGCACGCGTTGTTGGTGAGAGAGATTGATCTTTGATCTTTGGTCTTTGGTTTTGATGTCGATCGCTGAATCTTTTGGGTTTGTGCATGCTAGTTTTGAGTATCATTCTACCCATTATAGTCGTTCATTCGAACCGTAATGGTGTCTTTCCTCAGGGCATGCTCGCACTCTACCTGGAGAACTCCGACCTGGCGGAGAAGCAGTTTCTCGCGGCCGTTAGAGTGAGTTTCGATTGAGCTTTGACCCGCCTCATCAAGCTTTTGCGCATTAATTATGCAGTTCTGGTGGTGTTTAGAGCGAAATGGCGGTGAGTTCGTTGGTTCGATTAATCCTGGCTAATTTGCGGTTTCTATAGAGCTTGAATTGCGGGACGAACAGCGTTTCTCAATTTTGCGTGTCCTTCCCATCCATAAAATATATTTAGAATGATGAGATCGCTGCATGAAAAAGATGCATGGTTCTGAAAGTGTTGATAACATTTCTGACATTTTACGTTCCAATTCGCAGACGACGATGCCATGGGACACTCACTTCACGCAGCTCCTGGCTGCCCATCGGGGACTGCTCTACCTGCAGCAGGCACGACAGGCCGAGTTCTACGACCTGGATGACCAGTCAGTTTGCGATTATTGGCTCCTGATGAAACCCTGGTTCACTAGATGTTTTTTTTGCTAATCTGGATGTTTGGGTTCCACATCCAGTAGAAGACGCGCGAAAACTATAAACTTGAATATTTGCAAAAGATATATTTCACTGACAATATTTGTGAACGATATAAATTAGAGATATTAATTACTTCATTAACTAACTAATCACAGACTGGGTCTGCGCAAGCTGGACGTGAGCGGCGGGACGCTGCACATGCGCGGCATCCTCAAGTTCATCCACGCACTGCACGCCTACCTCAACAACAAGACGCAGGACTGCAGGTGAGCAGCGTCTGGAACGGGAGTTCGGCTGGTTTTGTAATTCAAATAATTTGGAAAGTGTCAGTACGACAAGCGATTTTTTGGTTACGCGAGTTTGATGAAAACGAATCACATTGCACGTAGTGATTCGTGTAGCTTGTAACCCTCATTACCACATATTTTCTCAGAGTCCGAGTGCACGAGATCCTGGACGTGACCAAGTCGGAGGACATGTTCCGTCTCTACACGTACGCACTGCTTCTCTTCGCCGTGCTGAGTGATCAGGCGAAGCTGCAGACCATTCCGGTGAGGGGATAATAGCTGCCCTTTAAATCTGCTTCGAAATATGTTTAAAAAAAGTAAAATATTGCGAATCATTCCTCGTGGCTTGTCTGTTTTTACCATGCAATTTGTTTCCTGATTCGAGAGCGATTCGGCCAGCGCATCGAATTATACTGATGGGTAACTTGCTCTCTCTGGCAAAATGAAAGGTGTCCAAAATGATTCGTGCTACAAAATTATTTCATTTTCCTAATTTTTAATTATTAAAATTAATTAATTAATTGGTAGGTGTCGAACGTAATCCCGACGATCGAGTGGGCGAACAAGAGCAGCGACGTCGCCCTACTCGCGTGGACTTACGAGCAGCTCATTCGTGAGTGATCTGTCTATTTCACAATGATCAAGTATAGGAAGTGAAACGCAGATGGTAAAAGTAGTTGCGTGTCAAGTTCTGTTTCGTATGCCTGTTCTATCGGTGCTTGGAGAAGCAACAATTTTTGCACACAATATTTCATCAGTGAGAGTATGTGAATTGAGGTTACGTTCTTTTCAGAAATAAAGAACGGCCAAGGAGTGGACTTCCAGGAGGAGCAGACGATTCTCATGGCGCACTTGCAGGTACTGTATTCTATTGGTTATCGATTTTTCTTCCTCGTTAGACGGGACTGGGCTGGATGAGAAATATAAGCAAGGGATATCCTGCAGCTTATCAGTCGAATATTCTCATCCAAACTAGTGCTGATTATAAAGAGTATGAACGGGAAATGTAGTGTATTGTTTCAGACACTCGAGCAGGCGCAAATAGCGATGCGTGGACACAAATTGAAGTTCATGATTGAGGTTAACTTTTATTAATTAACTAATTAGCATAATTAATTAACTAATTTTCCCAGATCTCAATATTGATCCTTTCAGTGGACCTCCGAATCGTTGGAACCGCTCTTCCCGAGGAATCTAATGCCATAAAGTGGCCAAATCTGTAGGATTTCATCCATCGATGCCTATAAATACCCGTGATATTATGTAATAAGTTGCGAATCTGATTCTACCGGTATATTTTATGTTTCACTTTAAGATCGTTTAACATTTTCACGATGATTCTGGCTGGATAGATCTCATCTTAGGCATGCTCAGCATATTATTAACGAATCTTAAGATACACACGCTATCAGATCTCATGTACAATTCATTTCCTGTAAGACGAGATAAATTACTGTGCTATTAATGGTTGTATTTGAGTTAGAGAGCCCTGGCAGTTGAAAGGAACACAAGAGAGACAAACGCACTTTCCTTTTAGGAAAAAAGAACATCAGAGAACAGATGGATGAGTAATGGCTCTTTCAAAGTAAAAGTTTTCGTGCCGAGACCTTTGCTTAGAAAAGCTCTTGTCAGTGTAAGACTATCTACAGCATTTTTGTCTCTTCTTACAAGATCGAAATCGAACGAGCATGCCGAAAAATCAGTAATCGATTAAGACACCTTTATCCATTACAAAATTTTGGCATCTTTTAAATTTGATAATACACTGAATGCAGTACTACACATTCGTATAAAATGAGGTGGTCGCAAGTGTATGGTCGTATACAATTAGGCACTATTACTCTACTACGTAATGGGACTGAGCAAGTTGGCGATAAGTGAAACATAAGTGACAACTATCTACTAAATATAATCTCATATACAATCTTGAATTCGAATCATGGCACAGAGTAAAAAAAACGTGCATACTTGAAACTGTAAAATCTATAAAATCATCGATAATTGAGCAATCCTTCTCACGCCTCAATTCTCGGTAGCCTTCTGCTCTTTCTCCGTCCCGGTCTGCAATTAGCATTCTTATAATTAATAAATCAATTTTTAATTAGAAGGATGCAATCATTCTTGAAAAAAGGAATAGAGTAGTACTGGCTCACATTTGTATTTCAGAAAGGCGGGGATGAACTATTATAGCAGAGAGGATACATGCGGGGGAGGGGGGAGCACAACACTACATCAAACAATCACTCCATCCACTCATCTCTTACCACGGAGAATCACAGAGGTCTAGATCTCCCTCCCTCTTGATCTTTAAATATATTATTTTATTAATTAATTAAAATAAAATTAATTAAAGTAGACTTACCCCGTCCGTTTTCGGTTTCTCCCTGTACGTATTGACGGCGGCAATGTCGAAGGGGAACAACTCGACCTTAATTATGTTAATTAATTAATTAAAATCATAATTACATAACTAATTAGCAAATAAACGCCTTACCTGACACGAATATGCCTTGGGAGTCAGTTTGATGACGGTGTGGAGGGGCACCTTGAGATAGGGCAGATCGTCCCGGTTCTGGTTCGTAAAGTAGGCCAGGATGCAACGGAGAACCGCCTGGAGAAATCAAAATAAAGCTAATTAATTAATTAGAACAATTGCAGACAAAGATCCCTCTCGAAGGTGTTTCCCTCCATCCAATGGCAATGTACCTCGAAAATACAGAAATTCCGGATTGCTAATCGAATCAACACCCTCACTAAATGTTTTACTCCGGTTTCACCAACCAAAACACTCTTCCAATTCGACCAACATGGGGCATAAGGCGAATTTCCGATAAGTAAATATATTCATCGTACTAGATCTTCGCATGTCCCATTTATTGCGGAGTTTGATGTGAACTAACATGGAAGTAAACGGGTAGATTATAGTTACCTGATGCGATATCACGAGCACATTCGACTGTCTCTCCAACTCCATGATCACGGGCTCCAGACGCGCCACCAGATCCTCGTACGACTCGCCGGAGGGGTAGCGGTAGTGGTACTGCAATAGCAACAATAACAATAACAATAGTAAATAGTAACAATAATAACAACAACAACAACAACAACAACAACAACACCCACCTTGTCCTTGTCCCTCTCTCCGAACTGCTTCGGGTAGCGCGCCTCGAAGTCCTCGTACGTGAGACCCTCGCATATGCCCTTTAAGAACTCATTTTATCAGCACAACTATTTCAGGAACGCTGAGCCCAATTTTACAATAATTTGAATCATCTAACTGCCTGGCCTGTTCATCCATTCCATTCTCGCAGCAGCTACAACCAACTCGTCATTTTACTGCTTCAAAAACATCTTATCAACTCACAGCATCAATCTCATCGACCATCCTTTGAATACTCTTTGAGCCTTGCCTGATACTTTTTCTGCCCCTGGGTTTCCCGCTTCAAATTCAAATAATACTCACGGCGTCAATCTCATCCAACACCTTCCAGTACTCGACATGGGCCGCGAGACGGGCCATGCGAGACGCAGTCTGCGCCGCGCGGATCTTCTGCGACGACCAGATACGCAGTTCGGGGATCTCCTCTTTCTGGAATTATAAATTAATTAATTAATTAAGTAATTGACTAATTAATTAACTAGAATAATTAGCATAATTGCCCACCTCGAAGTAGGACTTCAGCTTGGACGCGTACTTGAGTCCGTTCTCGGACAGTGGCGAGTCCCCACCCAGTCGACCGATACGGTTGTACTCGGACTCGCCGTGTCTGGAAAGTATAATTTGTTTTTTTGCTGTGTTTTTAAATCGTCTACTCTGCTCGTATCGCCCAAAAACACATTTTACAAATAGTTCACTCAAATGGGAAACATGAATCAACCTTCGAAACTTCGACTTCGAAAGTGCGAAAGAAACGGAAATCATTCAACTCCGACACCATCTACGAAACAATATAATTAGTTCAGGCCGAATTTCAAGGATCACGATCCAATTCACCAATACCTTATCGCTTTCATCCATTCACTAACTCCGTTTTGGTTATTATGATTATTGTTATTTTTCTATATAATTATTTGTTTGTTATTCACCTCGTGAGGTAGATGCTCCTCGGCAGTAGATGGATGTTCATGAGGAAGTAGACGACGCGCGACTGCACGTGCCCATTCACGTTGTGCACGTAGAAGGACTTGCCCGCGTTGATCACCTGATATTTATTAGTCGTAATTAAGTAGTAAATAGATAATTAAAACAATTTTTGTAAATTAGTGTTATACATCAACAACTACGTCTTCAAAATACCCGATGGAAAATGATATTAGAATACATAGACAGTTCGAAACCAACTTGCATTATGTTTGCAAACAGCTAGATTCTTTTCACTTTGCCGTGCAAAACTTGGAATAAGAAGCACGGAGCAGAGTTGCTACCAATTCCCTTTTTCCCCTCCTCCCAAAGTGCCTCCCTCACCTTGATATACGACAGCTCCTCGTCTGCCTCTTCATCGATCGGCTCGTACTGCATCTTGTACATCTCGATGCGCTTGAGGAAATCCTCCTTCGCCGCCTCAAATCGATCAATCAATAATCAATCAATTAACAATCAATATTCAATCATAGAACATATCACAAAATTAGGACGAAATTGATACTTTCGGAATAAAGAGAAACATGATATTACGATGGCACAACAGCGTCGACTTTAGTCCGAACTGAGAAACCCCCGCTCACCTCCTCACTCATGATACCCTTGTAGTCGGGCGAGTTGATCTTCACCTCCTGTTAATCAGGTTGATTAATTAATTACTGAATTAATCTCTAATCTCATCTGTCTGCTCCATGTTCTTTTCAGTATTTACTAAATACTTGCTCACAATGAAATCCTAGATGAAAGCTCTACTGACTCAGGTAGTATAGATTGCCAGAACCGTGAAATTCGAAAAATCTAACCGTGATATTCGAATTGATAATATCCGGGTCGTCGCACACAGACTCGATGAAGAACACGCGGAAAGGAGGATTGTGCGCCATCTCACTGCAAATATCGGGGTTGAATTTCAGAATTTATCTATCAGAAAATGTTTGTTGTTTGTTTGTGTTACAATTAGTCAGTTGTCAGAGGAAGTCAATTAATGGCCCCATGATCTGCAACACAACCGCACCGACTTTGATGTCCCATGGTTTGGCTAATAGCACAACAGTCCTCACTTACCGACAGTACACAAGTGTTTTGCTTCAGATCAAAGGACTGTCAATTAACGTCTGGGGCAACTAACTGTTGTGCTAATGTCCCTATCATGGGGCAATTCACTCACCGACAGTAGTTAACAAGCAGCTTTCTCCTAGCACGAGTCGTGTTTGTCGCGTCCAGAATCTGTAATGAGTCACTTAGACTCTGGCTCGTATATCCCCGCGGAAATCCAATTGTAGTACACATTTGTAGTGAGTAGATCCCCGGACTACAACCCGCTGGCTTATGCTTTCATGAAAGAGTGTTATTACTGATAGTAGGAAGCTCACCGCCACTTCGCCCTCCTTCGAGTCTAGATATCGGCCCATATCCTCGATCGCCAAACGAGCACAGTCCCTGAATCAGGCCTTTGGTAAGATTCCGATTCGCCTTCTCAATTCCATCGCGTAATAGAATCAAACGTGCGCGAATTAGTAGAGGAAGTATACGGGCTTGGACAAGCGCTATCATAGCTTTTCTCACCAAAAGAATCAAGAGCAGAAGAATTGCATGGAAACGGGGGAAATAATATCTCACTCTCTGATCTTGTTGCCCTTGTTGTTGAGGGGCGAGAAGAATTCACACTCGCCCTCCTCCTCCAGATTGCACGCCTTACGACGGTATTCACCCACATTGAAAGCTGGAAGAAAAGGGTAATAGAAGGCTTGATGGAATTGGAACAAGTTTACTCAAAGGAAAGATACAAATGAAGGTACAAAGTCCATGGAGGAGGGAGAGGTGGAAAGAAAAGGCTACAAAACAATCCAATGAGCAATTGCAGGTGCAATAAGTCACAGACAAGCGATAAACAAGCAGGTATCAGTGATATATCAATCATAACATCACTGATCACCTTATCAGAGCAATATTCAAACAGAAAAAGCTCACCTCTCGTTTTGATTCCGATCCAGTTCAGGTAGCGGCACAGTTTGTGCGAGATATAGGTCTTGCCTCGAGCCGGCAGCCCGACGAGCGCAATGACGTTGGGAACCCGTACTTGTTCATTGGCACTGTCTGAAAGTGGAATACGATGAATACAAGACAAGAAAACGGAACTAACTGCTAAGGAGCATCCTTCAGTCGACTAGTCGATCCCTCTCAATTCATACGGCGAAAAGGACGTCACTTATGACAAAACGGCGATTTGGTAGTGTAATGATCCAACTCATGGAAAGTGGCGAGCCGACCCAGCGTACGGTATATTTCAAACCCAAGTTGTTTTGTGTCATGATTACGATTGCTTCTTCTACGTTTTCATGTCAATTATATTACTATTCTAGAGTTTTATTCATTTATAATGAGTGAATAAATCTTACCGGCCACAGAACCCTTTATGTTCCAATACGTCATCTTTCGCTGCGGTACACCCGCAGGGCCAACCATTTCCTGAGATGCACATTTTTTGCTCAAATAATACGATGGAAACGAATGAACTGGTACTCGTAAGACTATTAAATCCTCTAGGTTCAATGTGTAATAGGATAGAGAGGGGAAAAGAGAAGGAGAGATAAAAAGGAAACGAGATGGACGGAGAAAAGGTTCTAGTAGACTGACTCTACTGACTCTCCTCCCTCTCTTTCTTCCTCCTCCCGCCTCTCTCTCGAAAGAGAAAGCACCCTCCCTTTCCCATTCTATTCTTACGAATCCATCAACAAAACAGTGGCAAATAGGTGCTTTATCGTTCTAAATAATGTAGCGGAGATACAACAGTGCGCAAAATATTACAGTAATTGATACATTGAGAAGCAGGAATAAACCACAAAAACGAAATAATCGATTATCTCGAGCTAAAATGTTGCGTTTTATGTGGGAGTAGTTACAGTGGAGAGCGAGAGAGCATCGTTCATGTCCACTCCTGCAAAAACATTGATTCATTTTTTCCTCTCTTCCTCCATTTTCCCTCACTAATCATTGTGCATGAAACACCCCCACCCTTTTGCATCACCCATTTTTCCTTCTAAGCAAGATTCAAATGAAAATTGGAACATACAATAGCACATTTCCCGTTTTTGAATGGAGATAAAGTAGTGAGATAGAAAACGCGATTGACAGAGAAACCCGTTAAATTTCGATCTGCATTCTCACCAATAATCTTGGCCAAATCCTCATTCTTCTTCACTGGAAGGAGAGTCGTATCTATTTCCTATTTCTACACCCGTTTTCTTTTATTCGTTCAAGTACCGATAAGAAGGTACGCCCTAGAATACCAGAAATACAGAAGTTATCGTACCAATAATCTTGGCCAGATCCTCATTCTTCTTCACTGGAAGGAGGGTCGTATCGAAGTACTTCACCAACTCTCCTGTCTTCTTGAGAGTCTCTCCGAAGTGGGACTGAAGCCATTTGAAGCGATCCTCGCCATCGATCTGAAGGGTTGATTACTTCCATTCTTAGTCATTTCGATATTTTTCAGACTGCGTTTCTCAAGCATACTGATTGCTCTCTACAGTAATCAATCTTGAACATTGGTTGAAACTTATTGATTTTCATTGAGATTTGTGAGTCAGAGATGAGCTGAAACATACCGGAATGACTCGATTGAAGTACAGGTCGATGAAGGTCCAGTGCAGCAGACTTTCACGCAGAAGACTGAAAAGGTTTTATTGAAATGTTACCGTACCCCTACCACCGTACTCATGCCCCACTACCGTACCCCACTCAAAATACCGTACCTCTCCCTGGCGACTCCCTTGGCCTGTCCGACCTCGATATCCCTCAGGTACGCCCTCAACACATCCAATCTCTCCTCGTTCCAATGAGTGAGAGTCAGTTCGGTCAGGAGGAACGAGTTCAGTCTGCAATGTGCATTTCGTATTTTCATTTACACGAAAGAAATGAGTAGAGTTGAGTATTCAGATGGCCGTTTGATTTCATGCATGGTTCGGATAGAAATCCAAGGAGCAAACATGCGAAGATAGACTCTGACAAAGAGATGTAGAATCAAAAGAAATTCGGATGAAGGAGAGCTCGTTTTCATTTCATCTCATCTCATGGTTCGCATTGAAATTTGAGAAGAAAATATGAGAAGAAGGAGGATAATGATGAAGAATGAGAGATGAGCCTTTTCCTTCTTCTCATTTTAGTGACTGAGAAAAAGCCAAGATCGTCTGTCCGTGAAATCTCATTGAGCTTTCTCACCTCTCACTGGCAATCGTGCAGGGCAGTTCTCCCTCTGGCAGATGGAGAGCGAGGAGATGGAGTATGCCCAGATACTGCATGTTCGATTCCCTACCACCTGAATTGAATAATCAGTAGATTGTGTTCCATATAATTTTAGGGATACTGCCACGAACTAAAAAAAAGGTAGATGAAAGGCATAGATTGTTGCAATTTCAATAACGAACCGCCTCCCGCCGACTCGGAGAAGGAACGGTTCAGCACGAACTTGCGGATCTGTAGAATATTGATTAGAAACCTGATTCTCATCTCGAATTTCCAATACTGGTTCGACTCAAGTTAAAAATCAAAGAGATCAGTAAACTCACCAGATTGCACATATCGATGAAGATTCGGTAGCGCGTGAGCTTGCCTCCGCCAGGCACGACGGCTTCGAGATCACCCTGAATGAGATTGGTCGTTGGAGAAATATCATTGAAGTTCAATTTCTAGAAAGGTCCTACTTCTCCTACACTGACTAGTGCATCAGCAACCTACATCCTAATTTGTTCTTCTTCCCTTCCCTTATGCAACAGCTATTGTCATTTCAAGTAATCGATCGATCACAATTGAAGAACGAGAAACGAACCTCCATCCTATTCACAGCAGCCTGCCAATCCGACTGACTCGCTTCGGACACGGGGATCGGAACGACCATGTTAGTCTTGGCGCCCGAGTTGTGCAGGGCGGCCTGAAAGAAGATTTCGGTACGACAAGCTTGCGATTATGTAGTTCATTCTAATAAATGTAGAAAGGCAAAATCACATACTGATTCACAGTCAAGCCACTGTACTTGAACATTGAGTTATTGCACCTCCTTCTATCAATTATCACTTTGAGAAGAAGAAGAAAGAGAAGAGGGGTACCATACCTTAGTCCACTCATCGGCGTTCCTTCCTCCATTCGATCGTCTGATCGCATTGTAGTGACAGTCCACGTGGACCATCACGGAGAGGGACAAAGAGCAGTGAGTGGGGACCGAGTCTTGCGCTCTCTGAAACAATGAAGTTGACTGTGTTTCACCGGATTGTTAATTTCGTTGGCGTCCTATTAATCTCAATTCGTCTTCTGCTCTCCAGACCTAAACTCACATAGGGAATCACATAGGCAAGTGGCTGGCACTGGGCCCTTCTATCAGGCCTATCACACTAACATTAACGCTCGTCACAAACCCGATTAAGCCCTAACGTAGACTGATATTGAGAAACGTACGTATGGAATCGCATAGGCGTACGGAGTCTGAACTCTCGCCCCATTCAGCTTGCACTCTTCCCTTATCATTCCTACTGTGAATGCGTCGGGTTTCACGCTTTTTTCGAAACATTTTTAGAAGTAAACGTACGTATGGTATCGCATAGGCATACGTCGCCGGGACTCTCGTTCCAATCAGAATGCTCTCTCTGCAGATGCAGCAGGAGGTCAGGGGATCAGATGCCTCGCCCAGATCCGCCTCCCCGACGATGGCACGGGAGGAAACCTAAAACCGAAGAATCTTTCACAGTGCCCTTCCCTTCTCTTTTGAAATCTGTGGCCTCATTGAAAATTTGATCAACTTTTCCTATTGCAAGGTATATTTGATCCTTTGAGCATGCATGTGAGGCAATAAAGCGCAAGTCATTTATATTAAATTTTGTAGGTTTTGATGCAGTGGAACCTTTTTTTTAAATGCAGAATGTGGATGGGAAGGAGGATTGAGGAGTGAGAAAAAGACGTACCTTCACTTCTCCCTTCCTGCCCATCTGCATGCCCAGTCGGCTCAGCTGCTTCTCGCGCATAGCCATCGCCATCTGAAGAAATTAATCAGTTCACGATTGGCATGTACCGTAATTCGATCAGATAACAAGATCAATCAATAATCTCCTACCTGTCGCTTCTTCTGCTTCGTGTCGTTGCGGACGTCGTCGATCAGGGTTGCGACCTAAAGACAATAAAATAATTTTAAAATTGATGCCTTTACAGTGAACATTCTGGAATATGAGCAAATGCTCAGGTTTCCGGACGATCCATGAGAGAAAGATCATCTACAAACCTCCTTATTCTGACTCAGCGCCTCCATGACGTTTTCCGCCAGCGTGCCCAAGTGTTCTGCCGAGGAGACCTGAAATTCATCGTCTCATTTCCTCACCTTCTATCTCCATCTCAGAAACCTATTAAAAATCCAATCAAAACAGTGCTAGCTGATCTTATTGTCACGTTTCCAAATCCTCTCTTCCGTACCTGTTCCAGTCGATGCAGCATGGGCAGCGCCTTCTTGGCGATCTCCACCTGACTCCTTTCATCTTCTTTGGCCATTCCACGGAGAAGACCAAGGATCTGAAGAATGTTGAGTTCAACCATTCTTCAACGATTAAACTGTTACGAAAAAAGAAGCTCGAAAATAGGAGACCCAGAATCTGATGAGTGCACATGTACTCTAGAAACTCGTTCTTCCGAAACTACCAACGCATCAATATTTGTACTTTCGAAACTTTTCTCAATCGCGATTGAGTTTCACTCTATCTTGAAATGAGAATGAGCCCCATAAGATTGATTGTTAGCAGTCGCCCTATGATTTAAAAATACTGAATAATGATGTAGGATGAGGAATGAATATTAACCATTCGAAACCGAATTATCACTCACCAATTTCAACGCGGGTCTTCCCAGATACGTCTTCCACTCGGGACTCTCCACGGTCCCGTAGAGGGGAGGATGCATGTAGAGGAGGGCTTTTACGGCCTGGAATCGACAGTTATGCTTCTCATGTGCTTCATCTGTGTGACAAGTAGATACGCAATTGAGCAACGCTAATAATTCGCCGTTCTCTTTTTCACAGACTCTTTTTTTCGCTGATCGTTAGAGTAGACCATTCGCAATACGGATTGCGAATGGTCTACTAAAACATGTCCAATTATCCTAGTTTTACGCATCTCAGAAGGATCTCTTACAATCACATTATCAGTGAAATTTCAATGATCGACTCACATCCTCAATAATGCCCGCATCAATCAGTTTTCCCTTCAGTCTCGTTCCCTTCTCCGTTCCGAGTATTCCATCGACGATGAGAGTGAATGAATCCGCCCTTCTCTCGACGTCATCCATCCAGTTGAGACGACGCTTGCGACCGAGATGGTGACGGTGGTCCATACTGGAAGGGAAGATCTTACGTGATCATTGCAAGATTGCATTGCTGTCTTGCAATGACCTGCTCGGCTATGACTAGAGCTAATCATTGGGAACATATCAGATGATCTTACGTAAACTCCGTTCTCTGTCGACTCTGGAGCCCGCAAAGTCTATGCTCAGGTAGGTTTCAATGAACACTTATCCTACATCCTTGAGATTTGATGCTGATAAATTCGAGATTTTTCATTTACAAAAATCGTCTACCACTGTCATGACAACTTACTTAATTACTGACAACCACTTCAAGATAACTTCAGTCTCACAAACGAATGCGGAAAACGAACTTCTCTGGTTTCTCATTCAACAGATCCTCCCAGTTCAGTCCCTCCTTCAACCTCTTCACCAGAATCTCCTCCGATTCGTCCGATCCGAGCACGCCGTTGCCCAGAATCTGCAAGTATCATTTTCAATGTATGCTAAGTCGTCTCCGTTCAAGCCTTTTCATCATGCTTTGGGAATTGATTATACCATGTGTGTATCAAGGTCGGTTTCACACTCATTATGATCGATTATTCCGTCCATTTCGCTCTGAAAACAAATACATCAAAATGGGATCTTGCTCACCCTGGTTACTTGCAGCACCAACTCGGAGTGGTTCCTATCTCTGTTCTCTCCCAGCCCTTCTTCCGTTTCGAGCAGTGACAGCAGCCATTCACACTCCGCACCGCTCATTCCGGTTAGCATCTGAATTGACATTTATTATCCACTGTTTGCATCCGCTTCAATCAACTTTAACGAAATTCAGCAAGCCACATAACTCTCGAGCTTGAAAGTTTGAGAGCTCTCTTATCAGTGAAATTAGCACAGTTCCGATTTCAGTCTACATTTGAAAAAAGAGAAGAATAGCAGGCGTATGAGATTCAAATTATTTGTGAATTACACAGTGAGAGAAATTTCACATTATGTTTTCGTGATGTTTTCATGATTTTTGAATTCTCACACGATGGTTCTTCGCATCCGACACCAATGCATTCATCATCTTCAGCAGCTCACTCTAACTAGCTTAGACCTAGATTCCCTTCACCTATCTAGAAAACTCCTCGTGGAGGCAAACCTACATGATGATTCTTCGCATCCGACACCAGTGCATTCATCATCTTCAGCAGATCGATCTACCTTACCTAGACCTAGATTCCCTCCGCTTAGCGAAATCATTCCGCTACCAAGCTATCCCGTTTTTCTGATCGTTTTTCGAAATGCATAGAATACCAACATGATGGTTCTTCGCATCTGACACGAGCGCATTCATCATCTTCAGCAGGTCGATCTCTGCCGCGGCCATGCTCGTGTCCTCCTTCAGTCCTCCTTTGCGGACTCGTTGGACGACCCCGAGGAGGACGGAGAGACCGCCGGAGGAAATTAGTTCCCTGCAATGGATGGTTGATAGTGGGAATTACACTTCTTTCCTCCATCCTCTAGAGAGCGAGACAAGATGGACTGATACTCATTCATCCGTTTCTTTCGTACTTTCTGCCCTTCACCCAGAAAAATTGTGATTGGAAATGAGCAACACGACCAGATCAGTCGTGAAGACAGGAATCTTACTCAATTATTAGCCACGAAACATATGAATTTTCTCTACAACGAACGGCTTCGCAGAACTCCACCCTACGCCAAGCATCCATTGGGAGAGAGTGAGCAAACTCAGATCGAAGAGTCGGCTTACTCTCACCCAACGAATGCCTACTGCCGACGAAACTATCCCAGATAAGGACAATTTCTTAAAATATTGCGTAGGAAAAGTCTCACTTCTTCATCTTATCCACCTTCAGCAGATGGCCCAGCAGTTTCCTCAGTTGCACGAGAAGGAGGCATCCATTGGGGGAGAGGGAGCAGGAGGAGAGAAGGGCGAGCGTTGTCTCCACTCCCCCACAGAGGGAGAAGGCGGCCAGGAGACGGGCCTCTTCCTCCCCGACGCATTCGCCTTCTGGAAAGAAGGACGGTTCAGTGTCGATCCAGGAGAAAATTAATGAAAATGAGCATCTATGACTTTCTAAATGTAATCGGTTGATTTTCGGGGATGAAGGACGGCCATGGGTGTATTAGGCTACGTTTGTTCATCAAATAATCATCAAATAAATTCTCTAATCTGTGCATTGAGCGTGATGTAAGAAGTGGTTTTTTTGTGTAGATGTTGTTGAGGATTCAGAGAATTGCTACTCACCACTGGAATCATCAATCTTCTCCACGAACGGTTCCACCGCGTCTCCCATCAGACCACGCATGCGGTAGACGACTATCATTGGCTCTCCTGCAAGGAAAACTTCATAACCTTCATTTTATTTATTTTTCGAACACCTGCAGCCTCAATATTGTACTTTCTCTGTTCATACCGTTGATAAGAAGCTTTGGAAGCATACTCGATACTACGCTACTATGAACCATCCCAAGCATTCTTTCATGACTTTGATCGTTTTAGAACATCAATTCTTCCTGGATTACAATCTCTTAGCAGTCATGCAAATCAAGAGTGGCTGAAACATAGAGACAATAGGTACGTACCTGGATGGAACGGCTTCCACACGACATCGTACACTAGTTTGACGGGTAGACTGAGCGAGATGATCTTCCCGTTGACGAGGAGCTGGAAGAGAGACGATCAAGACAAATATACATTCTCATTCATAGGGTGAAGCTCTCACTGATAACATCGCTAGAATGAGTCCAACAACTCTTCAAAATTCTTACTGTCAACCTTTCTTTCATTTTTTAGCAACGTTTTTAGAAATAATGCTAGAGTCAGGAGATGGATGTCAAAGATCTAAAAACGCACCTCCATTCCATTATCATCGTCCAGGAAAGCGATCAGCTCGCTCTCTCTGAAAGGAAGAACAGGTTGATCATGTGTTTCAAGTTCATTATTTACATTTTGTTTACGTTTCTGAGATGATAAGGACTGGAAAAAGGGCGATACCTGCAACTCTTAATCTGTTTAACTGAGCTCATCATAATGAAGTGAAGATTGGTAGTTGGAGAAAAATCAACAAAGAAGAAGATGTCAATACCTGCAAATCTTATTCTTGACATCCCTCATCAGCGGTCCCATCGACGTGTCCCCACTCTTGTACGGGTTCTGTTGCATACGGCCCTGCGATGCGATGATTATTTTTTTCTAAACCGTCAATTCTCTTTCCACTAGCAGAAGCACACAAAGCAAAAGATAATGGTCGGCAGAAACATAATTCAATCAGCAACTTTATCGAAACTTTCAAGCATTCAATAAGTTCTCGAATACTACCAGAAGATTCCTACATCCAGTTCGCCTATTCTACATTTTCCCCTACCTGCAAGAAGTCCTCCTGTGCGGGGTCCTTCTCAATCTGGACGAAGAACTCGTCACTCGACTGCTTCTCACGAGGGTCGAGAGTCTCCAGGATGACGCCCACAACGTCGGCTCTGTGAATTAAATAGGGTTATTTTGTAGGTTTTTCGTATTCGAGACGCGGACCACGTCGGTACTGTAAGATTGCATCGGAATATTCAGAGGGTTTGCACAGTTTCATTTTAATGAATTCGAAAAAGTGGCCACGTGTGTTCGTTGTCTAGAAAATATCCTATGTTTCAACGTCTAAACATTAGCGTCGAACGGCTTTGAATACCACTGAACACGACTTTGACGGTAGATCAGAGACAAAAAATTTCGTGAGTTCGAAATACGTTTCTTCATTTCGTACACACTCTCACAGGTTAGAGAACCGAGAGAGTGTGCAAAAAGGAGAGAAAAAGAAAAAGAAGAGATGATTACTCGTATTTCTAACCTGCTCTTCTCGTCCTTCACTTGCGACAGACAAGCTACTGCTGCAGTCAGAAGTGACAGTCCTTCCTGCAATTGTGATTAAAGACCGTAAGATCCGTCCACTTCGCGCGCTAATGGGAACGCTCAAACACGTTGAAAGTTTATGAAATCAAAATTATTGATTGATATTTCTTCCCTACTGTTGATTGGTCTCTTGATAGCGTTGGACAGATCATTTCACTGTGAAGCACAATTAGAAATTTGGGAAATCGTTTCTGTTCTTCTAAAGAAAACTACTGTGATACCAACCTCGTGTGTGCATCTCCTCAGCAGATTCTCCAACTGATTCAGTGCCCGAGCGATGGGTCGATTCCTCTTGATCGTCACTCTTCGAAGAAGAATGCATCTGAAAGAGAACGATGATAGACACTGACTTTACTAGTGAAAATTTGATGCAACGGATCGAAATCATGGTTGCAAACTATCGCATGGAAAAAATGATTGCTTACGAGTGGAGTAGAGGAACGATGAGGCAGAGACGAGAGGAGGAGAGGAATAGCGATTCCAACCTACACAAATTCATGTTTGATTGATCTATGCTTCATCAGTGGCATAAGACATCAGAATTCGTCTAATCTTGATGGCTCGATGCAATTACATCCAATCTAATTACCATGATACATGCAACAAGTTCGTGAATGAATTCTTTCAGTTTCTCTTATTACTCGTTTTCATAATTATCGTACGTACCACGATCCACTCAGCAAATTCGTCAACAGATTCGTGCAGTGATACACGATTCCTCCCGATGAGTGCGAGACGGAGTGCTCGCCTCTCTCCCATTCAGCCAGGATTGTCGATTCCTGCAAACAATTTGGTTCGTAGTTCACGATTCTGCGATTTCGTTCAAATAGCTGCATGCTGTAGAAATTGTGACAAATGAAGAAATGAGTATAGATTGTGAGGTTTTAGTTCAATTATGATTCGAAAAAAGTGCAGCTTGTGATTTTCTGGAGTTGAACGAAGGAAATATCTCACCGACAGAATCACTCCAATTAGATGCAGCACGAAGTTGGATTGGAACAATCTCAGCTTGATCTGTCCTCTCTCGATGAGAAGATTGAAGGCGAGGAAGAATTGATCGGATCGAGAAGCATCGTCGAGGGAACGAGATTGAGCCAGGCCTCTGTAAATATTGCAATTTCATTTTTTTCAATCAGCAATTGAGATAAATCCCCTGCACAAGTAGGATTTTGAACTTGAACGCTGGATGAAACAAATCCGATATTCAATTCTATTTGGTCCCATTCATTTTTTAAACTCTTTCTTGGACTTTTACATTATTCATTTGACCAGCAAGATCCAGCTCTGTGTGTAGTATTCGAAACAATGAGATCTGCAACGAACCTCAAACAGATTGAAATCACGGCTCCGGCCTGTCCGGGGACACTGGCCATGGATCTGATCAGTCTTCCGACGAGAGATCGAACGAAGATGGAGCGAGAGAAGACGAGTCGCCAGAGGAATGACTCGATTTCCTGAGAAAGGAATAATGAATTGAAGATTTTTAGTGGAAGCATGAGTTTCAGAAACAGTCCAAACGCGAACGAATCCAGTGCTAGGTGATAGTTCTTTTCTTTTCTAGATTAAAAAAAATCAATTTGACTCTCATCTTCACGTTCTCGATACCACTCTAATCTTAATGTGTTTCAGAATTGTTTTGAACACAATCAGATCCAGCGTAATGCATCGATGTAATCATTCAGAAAACCGCGAAAACTCTACCTTCGCTCTCATCCTTTTATTCTCGGCATCTTCCGTTCTAATCTCTTTGTGCTTCAGAAACAGTTCTTACGCGAACAAATTCGTTTTTGATAAGTTCTCATCACTTCCAACAACCACAAAAAACCTTTACCTTGGCCCTCATCCTCTCGTTCTCTATATCATTCAACCTAATCTTCTTGTCCCCTGATTTATCCTCCACTGCTTTTTAATGAGCGGCCCTAGGATGAGAAGTTTAGGAAAGTAGAAATCGTTACTCAGATTGCTTACCTTTGCTCTCATCCTTTCGTTCTCGATATCATCCACCCTTATCTACTTTCCCTTCCCCCCGGTCTATTGCTACCTAGTGAGCGGACCTTGGATGAGAAGTCCTGTGAAAAGAGAAATCGGTATTGAGAGTGATTACCTTCGCTCTCATCCTCTCGTTCTCGATATCATCCACTCTAATCTCCTTCTGACTGTTGATGATTGCATCGATCATCGTCCAACTGCCGTCGTCTTCTTTCTCGTCGGTGACTTTACCTGAATTATCACCTTTTTCAAGTTTTCTCCTTATTCCTTGCATACTTTC
The DNA here is from genome assembly GCA_900490845.1 of Pristionchus japonicus. Classification (NCBI taxonomy): domain Eukaryota; kingdom Metazoa; phylum Nematoda; class Chromadorea; order Rhabditida; family Neodiplogasteridae; genus Pristionchus; species Pristionchus japonicus. The sequence continues at coordinate 111,244 of LS519795.1, read as the reverse complement.
ACGTAAATTTGCCTTATACGTACTGCGTACAATGTACAACGAAGAATTGACGAAGTAATGGAGTTAGCAATGAACTCACTGCTAGTACTCGGCCCCCTCTCTCCCATGAATCTCTTCGTCTTCCTTCTCTCCTCCATCATCTTCAGCACTCCCTTCGCCTCTCTCATCGTATCAATGAGGACGTGGATCAATCCAATCTGGGCTTCATCGTCGTCCTCACGAGTCATCGCAACCTATGATTAATTGTTTATTTAATTAGTTAATTAGCTAATTAATTAGATAATTGTTGTCCCAATCGATTCTCTGCATTCGCAAACTCTCTAGCATTGTTATTATGTTTGTTCTGTTTGACTATGATTTATACAACTTCACTGCGCTAACTGCAGAATTCAAAGCTATAGCATGTCAATGAAGCACAGCCTAACGATTGAAAGAGTTATTACCTCCAACAGCGTATCCATCCTCTCACTCCACCTTCCTGTCTTCACAGTGAGCAGGGATCTAGCGAGAGCAGAGGGAGCGATTCTTCCTTCTCTCACCTGTAATGTTTCATTGAAGTGGTTCTCGGGCAGAATGGAGGCTATCTACAGGAACTTACCGCAGTGCACAGTCTATCCACTCCCTCCTCTCCTTCGCGCAGCCTGATCATCAGTGACTCCAGTTCATCTCTCAAAATATCAATCGACTGCGAGACTGTGACCTGAAGAGAAGGTTACGGTAGACGAATAGGATTACGGTAACCGACCAATCGATTGTAGATCAGGTCCGAGTTGTTCAGAATAGTTGAGGCTATTGCTGGATGGGACGAGAGTGATCTCAGCAGGGAAATGGAGTGAATGAGAGAGGACGAGAGGCAACCGATGCAGCCGCCGTCACTGAAATGGGATATCTTTTCGCATTTTCCAAACGTAAGATTCCAATAAAAGAGACGCAGCCTGTCCTTTAGCATTGGTTCGAGACTTTTACAAATTTTTTTAATTATCTTTTGCTCAATTCAGAAACAAAACTATTGAACACTGCGAGTAACGCAATTACACTTGACTTGAAACATATCGGAACTGATGGGGAGTAGGAGAAAGTAGGCGTACCTCGCATTATAGAATCCCAAATGCGTCGTCGTATGGAGAGACGGGGAGAATACTTGCTCCATCTTCCTCATTGCCTCTCGGATACTCACTAACTGGAGTGATTGGGAGACGAGCGAGTCACTCGTGGTGCGGATCTTGCGCATGCACTCGGAGAGAGCGAAGGAACGGCACTGGAAAGACGAAGATTAGAAAACGAATTGTTCTTTGATCTTTTGAAATCTCCACAGCACCTGTGAAAAAGCAAGAACGAGAGTAATCTTCTCGATCAACCCTACTGGCATTATTCTCATGAATTGATTAGTACCAATTCTTCATACACTTTTATACATCGCTTGTCAAGAATAGCTAATCAAACATTACGTAAATCAACAAACACTCACATCGTTCGGCCCGATCGGCGTCAACTGCGGGAAGCTCGGGTCACTCGTCGCCTTTCCGTCCACAGGCCATGTCACTGTCGGGATTGGTTGAGCGTGGAGGGAGAGAGACTGCGCGAGGAGAGTGTTGGCACGGAGGGAGGCACGGTTGGCGTCCATCTCCCATTGCAGCTTGTTCATAGATTTCGAGGCCTGCAAAAGTAAAGCTCAAATTTATGAGAAACGGAAACGTCCATGTCATAGTCTAGAGCAGTTATGTTTCAGACAATATTCAAATTCAAATTACAACCTTCTAAAATAATAGATGAGAAGCTCCGCAGGTAACACCTAACCAACAAAGAGTTTAAAAAATAAAATCAGTATAATTTTGCAAGGAATGATTCAAGTGCAACGGATGATAACCCAAACATACAACCCGGCGTACTACTACTGTTTTGTATCATATTTTTATATGCAGTTTCATTTCACATTTGTAAAATTCCCAACCACTCACCCTGCTAGCCATCGGCTTGTCACTGTCCGCAGAGATGATCGCCGTCGGCTGCACTCTGCCCACCACCGCCACTTCCATGCGGGCGTACTTGCAGTGACCGCAAGTGGAGCAGAGGAAGGGTTCCTGAAATTGGCGAATTCGTAAGATTTACAAATGAAGCATTCAGCAAGAGTGTCTACTGATGAAAAGGAGACAGGAAAGAAGAAAGGAGAGAAGGGAAAAGCTTGCCTTCTCATCATAGTTGATCACTCTGCACTTCACACACTGGTAGACGTTCTCGCCGCAGTTGTCGCACACTCCCGGATTGGGACGGACAAGCGAGGAGCATCTGAATAACATTTCTTCTCCTCATCCACCTCCTTTCGTCTCTCCCCGCCGTCACCCCTTCTTGTTCATCACATGAATGCTAAAACCTTGCTGTGAAGTTGTGCAGAATCAACTACTTTCTTGGGACTGGGCGAAGGGGGACTGGGGTTAATAAGAGTTGTTTGTAGAGACCGCAGAGCGATTGATCAAATGGATCACGCATTCGTTCATTCGCCTTGCTCGCCAGGCGATTGACGAGCAAGAAAAATGAATCTCATTTCTCGTCAATAGGCTAAGGAATAAGCGGCTGACGGTCTCAAGTTGCTTGCTCACCTCGGACAGTGCACCTCACTGTTCGCCCTCGCATCCGCGACTTCCTTGAACTCGATCACCAATCCGTTCGTCACGATGGGAATCGAGACAGTGAGCGTGATCTCGGTGTCGGTCGGGGAGACCTGCACGAGTTTCAGTTTCATAGCGAAAATTCAAATAATTCGACGAATATGTTTCAGGCAGTCAATGTATCACGAATTTACACTTGTCCGGCAGTGAGTGGTGGCATTCCAATCCAACAACTATCATTCTCACTCATTACAATTTCGAACGCTTGGCACATTTTACATGTCAACGTAATCTTATAAAGTATTTCTCCGTAGATTCAAATACGCTTCAAGCGGTCAATACAATAACTGCCAGAAGTTGAACGCAGTATGTGTGTCACTTCTGCTGAAAAATTCGCTGCTCTCTCACCTTAGTAGTAGCCACGTGCTTCCACATCTCCTTGTTACTCTTCAACTCGATTGCAGAATCGATGGCCTTCCACGTGTAGTACACACTCACTCCACGAATAGATCGGGCCTTCTTCACGTCGGCCAGCTTGATTTGGACCTGCAAGTTGATGTTTGCACATTCATGAGAGGTTGATATCACGAGAAATTTTCACGCATTCCTTGAATGCAACAGGCTCACATTATGTTCCCGTGCGTTTTCGGACGCAGCTTTACAAAGCGAACAATTGACGAACCTTGCTGATTTCATAATGCCCGTTCAGTTTGTACATCATTGCATTGGTCGTGAATCTCGCCTCGCCCTTGATAGAGGACAGCTTGAATGCCTCGATCGATTCATGGGGCTGAAATGAATGATTTTCCTGATCTATCTTCTCCATTCATGCTGATGTAAAAATAATGAGCACAGTGTGGAACCGCAATCGTCATACACGATAGTCCGTCCTGCCTCGCATGCGTATAATGTTGGACCATGCACAGTAAGTATCTCATGCGAATGTCTATGGATTACCTTCAAGCACTGAATGCACGGGTCGGGCGACGTGTACAATGCCTCCTTCCATCCCATTCCTGCTAGGACCATCCAGTCAGCTGCGCCCTTCTGCTCACTCTGTTCCAGTCTGGAAGGAATTCAGTCACAATCTCCATTAGAGTGCGAAATGCGGGTAATCGTCTCTTCATTTCACACATTCTCGTGTATGCAATGAAGAAACGATTTACTCTAATCTACATCGACATTTAGCCCTTTTTGCTAATGAACTCTGCATCTAGACACTAGAGTCTTTCAGTGCAATATTGTCAAAATATGCAGCATAGGCAATTGATAGACATACTTGGACAGCATGGCCTCCAGATTGATCAGCTCCTCAGTTGCAATTGCGTGGAGGGTCGCAGATGGTAGGAGAGTAGGAAGATAGGCGGAGCAGAGATCGGCTAGCTGGGCTCCTCTGAAAGGAATGCAATCATGAGCGTATCAACCTTTCCGTTCAATTCGCGCTCTTGCTTGAGCTGGGACGACGAGAGTCAACGACTCAGAGGAGGGCTCAACTAACCTCTCTCCCAGTCTCCTTCCCATCGGGAGGACCTCGTAGAAGAGCATCTTGGCCAGCTCCATCTGCAAATACTTATGTTCATGTTATGCTTCAATCGCGATTCATCTCTGGTTTTCAAGTGCAAGAGTGATGTAAGCCTTGGTTGTTGTTGAAAATTAGATCTTACTCATCTATTATTCCACCTCAATGAGGAAAGTGAAATAATATGTGCTACACGGTCAGAAAGCGCTCCGACTCTCCCTCCTAACCTGATTCCTCCTCCTCGCCAGCTGCATCAATGACCGGCAGACGGAGTGCATCAACCATCTCCTGGATTCCTCCCGACCGAGCAGGTACTTCATGATTAGGACCTGGAACAGTTCAATTCTCGCTCCTGATCCTTTCAGTGGAAAACAGTGGTTCATTATTCAACGAAAGTGTATTAGAGAAGTGTGAATTGAGGAAGATAGGAAGGAAAAGGAGGCACACCTTGAGTATGTTCTTCGATTGCACACACTCGAACAGCGTGTCTGCGATGGAGAAGTCGGCCGGGGATGGGGGAGGTTGGGAAGAGCGAGACTGCAAAGATCTTACTTTTATCAGCTGTTTATCTTACGAAACACACTGGCTTTCTAGATCAAAACCTTCAACATTCTTTGTCAGATTACTGATTGATGAGAAGAATGAAGTCGTTTTTCGCCGGACTTCATGTCCACACAAAGTGGGTGGAGCTTGCGGCTAATAGATGAAGGAGAAAGGCCGTACCTCCTTGATATCGTCCTCCTTGGTGATCCTCAGCGCGGTCTGGATCAACTCGAGCATCGCCACTCCCACGGGTTCGGCCACCTTGGAGGTGAGGACGAGGATCCAACGGAGCTAGAAAGGTCTGGTTCACTATTTCCTTTTGCACAACTCGCTAAATCTTTCTGGGATAACGTAGATGCAAAGAAATAAACTTATGTTCTGAAAACTACATATATTTTTCATATTTTTTGTGAACGATCGCCTCATGAATCGAGTTTCGTCTACTGATCAAATATAAATGGCCTGGCAGAAACCTAACTGAATGAATCCTAACTGAATGAAAAACTCACATTCGCCTCACAAACTCTCCTCCAGCACTCGCTCTTCTCACCGGCCGTCTCTCGCACGCCGCTGATGATCTGAAGTATACATCTTTTCATCAGTTCATTCATCTCTCCTCAAACAGCCTCTTTCAATTTCAGATACTCCATTGCCAAAATTATCGAGGGGCGAGAGTATGCAAAATTGTACACTCCCTATTTCACAGAATCATTCAGATAAAACGAGAGAGTACGTGAAATGGAGAGAGTCAAATCACTTCTTCAGCAGAAAAAGAGGGAAATGTTCACCTCAATCATGGCCGTACTGTCCTCATGCGAGTACCACAGCTTGGGCAGGTACTCGAAACGGAGTGTCTGAAAATCAAGACCATCACTATCTATCCCAAGAACCACTTCACCAACTATGATTCCACAATACATAATAAGCGTGATGTTTTTCAGTTTAAGTCAGGAATAAGCTTGGACAGGATAATGAAGAAACTTCTCACATCAAGATTCCTCAGAATCACGTATTCATTCTTCGTATCGGCAGCACGCTTTTCGTCATAGTTGCAGGCAAAGAGGAGCAGTTGATCCGCCTTCTCTCGTAGGGGAACGCGCTCATCCACCATCACGAACTGAAGTTCATCGTTTTAACGATATTTCATTCAATACTTTGAGCATTTTGCAAAACTAGGAGTATGGGGGATCAGCTTCTCATTCTGGATTCTCTAGTTGTTTATGAGAACGCAGAATGAGTAGTTGATCCGCCTTCTCCCGAAGGGGTACGCTCTCATCGAACATCACGAACTGAAATTACAAGAAGTTTTTCGAAGAGCCCGTAAAGGCCTAAACATAATACACAGGGTGTGCATAATGATGCAAATATTTTGCAGCATAGAAAACATTTGCAATGATATTTTGTCATTGACTTGCGTTGTCGTACATTCCCTCGAAAATGTTCCGAAGAGTGGATGAAAGGAAAGAGGAATGCTCTACCTCGCAGATGATCCTCTTCCTGTCCTCACTCAGGGTCACGATGGGAGGACGCGGGGCGAGGAAGAGAGTCGGCAGATGGAGTGTCCATCTTCCCAGTCGGAGATAATACTCGAGAGTGCACGTGGAGGTGGACGCACCATCGGAGGCGAGCTGCATTTGAAAACTTTCTTTTTTTAACGATCTTCGATCTTCTCAACCCAACCAAGAACCTGCACTGTTTTTTTTAACCAATGATAAGTGAGAAATGGTAGTCTAATCAAATATAGAATTACTGACAACAGCATTCCACATGGAATCCATCTTCTGTCCCTCCTTCAGTCCCGACAGGAACTTCAATGACTCTTCCATCAGACGGAAGTTGATCGATAGCAGTTTGTCACGTCGCGAGGGTTCATCCAACTGCAAGAACAGGTTAGAAACAGAACTAGCACCATTTTTCCTTTTCCCCTATTTTTCCAGAAAACTAACATCACATTAGACTTTTTGAAAATGTTAATGCAGTACTTGCCATTATTGAAAATAACAGGGCGCTACACTCATTCATCATCTTTTTGAAACACATCTAGCAGTTCAGTGAATCTAACGAAGATTCAATACAAACAATCTTGCTGGATTTTTATCGAGTTTTTAAGTGGAAAGCAGCTCACCAACGGATAGACGATCTCATCAAACATCTCCTGTGTCTCCTCATCGACTTCTCCTCTCCCCTCCACGTCCCCATCCTCCTCCTCGCTCTCCTTCAGCTCCTGGGCATTCATACATCAAATGAGTCTCCCTAATCCCTCATTTTGAATGCGAGGATATCGTCAGTAAACGAATCTTCTGCTGTCTCGATGTGTACATTGGTTTTGCTCTTTTGCTCATTTTATTTGTGTATGTTTTATTAGTATCTAGTTTGAATGGCAATTCTGCATTTTATTTAATGAACCCCAGAGAAGAGTAAGATGCAAGCCTACCCCATCCTCCATCATCTCCATGCTCCTTCCCCTCCTCTTCCTTCCTCCCTTGCACACTCCTCCCACCAGGGCGACTACGGCTGCCATGCGGACGTGCTTGGCGCGGATCTCGTCCTCTTCGCGCCTGCAAGTTACTCATCACCAGGTTAGGCATCTCGAGTCACAGCTCCATATGCATCACAATTCGGATACTTTTGTCAAGGACTTCGAAGCTTGCGTAAAGTTGAGGCAATCTACTTCGTAATGAATGCATCTCAAGCTTACAATTAGCTCGAACTAGGAGCCAGTATTGAAAACTCACATGACACTGAGCGTGTCCATCTTCTCGATCGTCTCCGACAGAATCCTCACAATGGCTTCTCCCTCCAACTCCCTCACGGCACTGATGGTCACCTCGAGGAGGGCGTCCATCGCGTTGAGGGCTCTGCAAAGAATTAGATAATTACACGTATTGTGCTAAAAAGTTGAAATAAACCGAACCTTTCCGTGAGGATTTTCTAACTGATTGCAATTTACAATGAAATGATCTAATTCGGTTCAATCTCTGTTCAGATGCTTGAACAGTTATTGATAATGAGAAACATGATGACAAAATCACCTCATCATGGGAATATCGATCTTCTCCTCGACCACTGCCACTCCCTCCTTCCACCAGACGGGAATCGGGATGCGAGTATCGTTGATGAGGGCGTCGATCATCGTGGAGAGCCAGTGCTCCAACCAGTCGTCCTCTGGAATTAGAAATCATTTTCGAAATCCAACCATCAAATTTCTATGTGCTTCTTGTTCTGTTTGATTCTGTGTAGGACATGAATCATTTTCTGACAGGTTCTGTTGAATTTTTCTGCAGCCTTTCACTTCAGTGCTTGGAAATATGGTCCAACAAGTTGGGAATGAGGAATCACTGTATACTCACTCTCCGACCCGATTGTCTCCAGCCACTCTCGTACTCTCCACTTCACCTCCTCGCGTACCTTCTTCCACAGCTTGGCTGTCTGCAATGGATCACTCTCATCGCCATTCTAGCCATCGTTCCCCCTTCTCTGCATTAGCATATTGATGCCCTGAGGGCGGTTCTAGACAGAAGTGGGCGGACTCTCAGAAGCACAGGGGGTTGAGCTCACCTCGCGATGCGTGATCACTCCGATCAATTGCGCTGTCACTTCGGCGCTCTCTTTATGGTGAGCGGAGAGGGTGGCGCAGACGAAGTGAATGTAGATGGAGACGAGTCTGAATGTTGTTATTGTTGTTGTTATTGTTATTGTTATTGTTTTTATTTTTGTTATTGTTTTTATTGTTGTTGTTTTCAACTCACAGCTTCATCGTGACGTCCTCTCCCTCCGTCCCGTCCAAGAACACCATCTGCTTGTGCAGCAGGAGGCCTATGGAGGCCATGTTGCCGAAACCTGCAACGAATCTGTTTGCGTAAAAGTTATTGAAAAATTCTGTTCAATGCTGCATGAGATTGATACATTATGGAAGCTCATGAGAACTAGAGAAGGGGTTGCCCTTACTTCATTTCACTCTCGCCTTTCTGACCAGTGATAGAGCGTGTGAAATGAAGAGACGGCGGTGTTTCGATCTTGAAAGAGATGGACAGAAGTCAACCCACACTTCTCTGCATATCTGACGACATTCTCGAATCGGTTCTCCATCATCTCTCCGAGTGCATGGAGGAACGCGCGGAGGACGGGAGGAGGCATGCTGTGGTTGTACGTGCTGTATCTGGAATGGGTTCGAATTCTTCCTCATTGTCCACTAACTCATCCAGTCGACTTTTCTATTTCGAAAAGGAAAATAGGAAGATTTAATCATACACTATCCACAAATGTATCCAAAAGGATCAGAAAAAAAAATCATCGATATCTCGTGTCACAAAAATAGCTTATTTTGAAGTACTGATAGGTGCGATATATCGAAGATTGATCATCATTCGCAGAAATACTTACGATTTCAGTGCTTCAATCACTGCCTGATCCTTGGCGTTTTCGTACTTCCGCCGCTGTCCTTGCCAGTACATTCGGAGCAGGCGCTTGCCTGTTCGAGTATCAGTTAGGCTCCTTTTCTAGGCCCCATTTCACTTATGCTCTGCACAATGGTGTTGCGAATTGGGCAGAATCGAATCTCGGACAGAAAAATTGAAGAACTTGTGTGGGAAACAAGTATCAAATGAGTGGAAAAACGACAGTCCGATTTGGTAAACTCACCAGCAGCAGTCACAGCCGGTCTGCATGCCCTCGGGGTGGCGACCATCAAGGCATTCGCCGGAATCCACTCGCGACTCTTGTCTGCCTCCTCGGCAGGGACGTATTTCTGATAAGGAATAACAATAACAGGGTGAAAAAAACACTCTAGAAACAATAACAATAACACTCACCGGCAGGGTCATACCATAAGCCAGCAACTCATGGAGCATAGTCAGGGAGTGGAACACGCATTGGTAGGGGAGCGAGAGGGGAGGGTAGGTGAGGCATCTGCAACTTTTTCGTTAGTTGATCTTCATTCAACTCCAGAAGTGGTAAAGCGGTACACAATCATCGTAAGCCTTCATTACAAGTTCCTTATCATGTTTTCTCGCACTGTCAGACTGTCGAGAGGGGCTTGTTAGAGGGGACCAAGAGAATTGTGAAAGTAGCTGATCACTAGAGTTCGAAATCATAGTCACCGTCTCCTCATTTCACACAATCTCTCTCCGGTGTCAGGGACGAGAAAAGGAAGCTGCTTACCTCGCATACAGATCCTCCCTGCTGTCTCCGAATGCCCTCAGCGAGATCACCGTGGTCGGTCCGGCCTCCTTGCACTCCAGACGGAGGGTGAGAGGGCGCTCACTGTACTCAGTCAATGTGAATTAGGCTATTTTTTAGCATTCGATATTCCTGTATGCTCCGCATACAGGAGAGCTAACGTGACTATTTTACTTTTTTATTCCGGGAACTGTCACATTATTGCATTCTTCCGTTGCATCTTCAATTCGTATACGGAATGAAACTCATCGTTTGAGAAACGCAACCCAGTGAGTATGAATTGTGCTTTTCTTCTCACTTAGATGAGATGAGTTTCATCCCGCATGCAAAGTGGAGATGCAACGCTATTTGACAATGGTAGGACAAATGGCAATGCTCAAAGGAAGACAAAAAAATAAGACTTCAAGTTTGAAAAAGTTCAAAGTTCAAAGCTCAAACTCACGAATTGATAGTCTCTGTGGGCGCGAGTGGAATGTCGTAGACAGACTTCATCCTTCTGTTCAGTTTGATTTCCTTTCCATTGTAGAAGAGAGAGCGAGGACCCTCACTGCCTCCCACTTCCAGTCTGCAAAGTCTATTCATTATGATTGATTTTCGAGTGTCTGCGCAATTGGATAGTGCAATGATGAAATAGATACGATAAAAAAATCAATAATCGACAGTACCTCAATCCCTTCACTTCGTAGTGCCTCTTCGACACTTTCATGATGATGGTCCATTCGTCCTTCTGCAATGGGGTTCATGTTCTAGATTTTCAACTAACTGTTCATTAATTTAGATTGACCCCGTGCGCAGACAAACATTGAATGAGCGCACTCGATGCAATACGAGACATTTTTCTTGTGGAGACAAACGTCTCGTATTGCAACAATGTTGACGATCAAGCAGCAACTGGACGAAACTCCATGCTGTTCAATAGATTAGAAAACCAAATACTTACATTCAGAGAGGTAACGCTCATCTTCTCTGGCGTCTTCAGTCTCGCAGTCAGATCAGCTGCGGAGTAGAACTCTTCCAGTTCCTTGCACGTGTACTCGATCTGAGAAACGGTTCGTTGCAGAACATTCCCGATACATCAAACGATTTCCAAGTTCCCAATTTTGTATGTTAAACCGCACAGAGTGATTTCAACAAGGCAACACGCCAGATGAATCGTATCTCACCTCTCTAACTTCACTGCTCGTCTCGAACAATGTCACATGCTGATCCAACTTGGCCTCTTCTCTTTCCTCTCTCTCCGCCCCTTTCTCTCACTATGACCCGACTAGTCTTCTCCATTGATGATTTCCCGGATCATTGGATTCAACATATGCATACTCACTTCTCTAACTTCACTGCTCGTCTCGAACAACGTGACGTGCTGATCCAACTCAGCCTCCTCTCCCTCCTCTTCATCCTCAACCATCGCGATCTTCTCCATTCTCATCGGACGATGCTCCATCCAGAGGTCGGGCTGGTTCACCCAGTTGCTGCAAGTAAAATCATCTGTTCAAGTTTAGATTCACAGCAGTGTCCTTGTTGTGTCAAACAATACAGAGTTGGTGACATTACTAAAGACATTTTCGCTCGCAACTTTTTCCAGAACGAATGTGATGAGTTTCAACACGTCCATAAAAAGAGTGAACTACGAATGCGACAATGATGATAGAAGAAACAATTCATTTCCCCCTAGACTTACACAGCGTTATTGGCACAAGAGGAGACCAAAAGTACCCATCTCAATCACCACTGATAACCGACGTATCAAACGCACCTCGTGAACAACATCGCTGGTTTCCTGTATCCACTGAGGATCACCAGGGCCATCACTGATTCGAATGACGATGAGGGAGCAAGGGAGACGGAGTGACCGGATTGGGGAAGGGTGGCCACTTGGACTAGCATCTGACATGTAGGAAGGTGTTATCATTAGATAGAATCAATCGTGAACCTTACTCCAGAGATGGTTTTCTCCTCAGTTATGCAACTAAAATAATGAGAAAATAAATGAAGTACAACACACTTACATTGCCTACCTCTTGGTTGGTTGGATAGATGAAGATAACTTTATTGGAAGGAGCAGGATGGGAGATGGCTGAGACCATTCCATCGGACTCTGCCCAGCCTACCACTGATTCCACACCGTTGAGGGTAACTCTGGAAGGATTCGAACGTCATTATCACGATTCTACATAGTCATTTTCGTTGCTTTTATCATCACTTTTACAAAGTGGTTCAGTTCGAATGCGAAAGGCATGCGTGTTATTCAGAATGAAACGGTAGCAGATACTCAAACAGTACTCTAACAGTACTCTAACGGTACTCTAACAGTTTGAATATTTTTAAGAATAAAGCAAGGGAGAAAAACTTACTTATGGAACATCTCCGCCTCTAACTCCATCACGTCTCCATCCTTGACGTGCACACAGTGCAACTCGCCCGTGAATGAGATGTACAGCATGCGGGTGCATTGAGAGAAGTGGAGGGATCTGGAAGGAATATTTTCAAGTGTCAACCCACCTTCGCAGTTTACAGGCGTGTTTGTTTTTTGTCACATAGGTTTCATCACGAATACTTGTCCAACTCTTAGCAATTCACGTGCTCTCTTGTACTTTCCTCGCTCAAAAAAGCAAGAATTCACTCACACAGCGCCAGTCTGCACAGGTAGTGGTAGCATGTTCGTCAGATAGATTGACCTTTTTCTATTGATCTCCCCTACTCCATTTCTCATATTGACTCAAATAATGTCTACGAGTTACTCACACAGCGCCAGTCTGCACTGGCAGTGGCAACGTATTCGTCAAGTAAATTGATCTCGTCTCGTCCAGAATACTCGGTCCGGGTCCGCCCAATTGATGGTAGTAGAGATGCGAAGGAGAGGAGAGGATCGCCACCCACATGTAGTCGGCGTCCTTCTTCTGTAAAGATTATTATTACAATCTGTCGTACTCTATTACATTCTAACAAGAAACGGGCAATTTTAGGAAGCATAAGATTTATCTTCGTTCATTTGAGTCTAAAACAGAATGGAGGCCTTGTGTGGAAATGCCTCTCGCTAGTCATTCATCGCGGCTGAGATTGCCGAATTAGAAGACAGTGCGAACCTTGATGAAGGTCAGATCGACCACATTGCCCATGGGTAGCACCAACTCGACCTCGTGGTTCTCGAGATCCCTGAAATGATTGCTGTATTCACCCCTAAACCACCATAAATCTCCGCCATGGTTTGACACTGGAATTGAATTCAACTTCTGCAGTTTTCACTAGGCTACTCGATCACAACAACGGTGCAATGAGGTTCCAAACTCACTTGAACACGTTGTATATCCTGACCCACTGGAGGGTGGCCACAGCCAGAAGGACGCCCTCCTTCTCGCCCTCGTCCATCCACCATACTGCCTGAAACAGAATGGAGTAACACCATTCAGCACATGCGGAAAATAAAGTAATCGTAGCCTTCTGTCCACCGTACTGTCTGAAATAGGATTCGAGATTCTCGGGATTGATTGCTTCTCATTGATAAGTGACACTCTCGATTTTTTTCTAATTTTTGAAATTGTAAAGTCAACATGATCATTTCGAGACTCTTCATCTTCGTAATGAAGAGTTTGTGAAACCGATGTGAATCTTAACCATCACCCACCTTGAGAATTGGATTGGTCGCACTCGCTTCCTTCATTCGGATCGACTTGTTCTGGATGATGTCGCCCGAGTCGAGGGACAGTTTGAGGAACGCGACCTGCGATGTTGACAACTATTGTTTAGACACTCCCGTTCATGTGCTTCATCTCCCTTCCTTCATCATATGTTTCAGCATCTTTTCTTCATTGAGAGGTACTCGAAATAATTAATAGGTGGGACCGATATAATAGAAACAAAAATTCACCTCATCCACTCCAGTTATCGCGATGTGATCATCCTTGACTGTGATTCTCTTCGGCGCGAAGGGAAGCGACTCACGCTCGACTCTCTGAAAAACATCATTCATCGATCGATCCTACCGTAACAGTCTACCGCAATCCGTCTTACCGTATCCCCCAGATCGCCGGGACCCGATCCGATTCCCATGTACACGAGGGAGAGGTAGTTGGAGTGCTCGTTTACGTGCAGGAAGAGGGTCGATCCGTCCCTCAGGCGAACCATCTCACTGCATTCTCTGGAAGGATTTGCATATCATCGCAATCTAATGATCTCTCCCTCTCCAATATCGTCTCAAAATAGGCCATAGAATATTTTTGATTAAGAGTTTATTGGGACGCCAGTCTTCCACGCATTGTTTCACTTTGCTCATCCTGAACTATGAAGAGACTTGAAACTCACTTGGTCGCATTCCTCTCAATAGATTCGGCTGTTCGGTCCAGTTGCTCCAGACCCTCGTTCTCGATGATCTTCCCGACCTGAAAGCATCACTTACAGGTTTTTCTTACTCATAACGGTACTACGTCGTAGTGAGAATTTTGGGATTCGAGAGGAGAGACAACTGTAATGTCAAAGACTATATTGCGAAACTGTTCTCATACGATATGGTACAATGAAAAAAGCGGACTCACCATGATAATATCCTCATACTTGAAAGTCGGTTTCTGAAGCGTTTTCATAGCTCCTTCTCTTCTCTTTTCAATTTCGTACTTTCCCTCATACGCCAATTCAATGCCGTAGATGATATCGGACAGGGACTTGGTGTACTCTTTGAGCACTTTGTGGGAGATTTTCTGGAAGAGGGATCAGTCAGAGTATACTCCGAGAAAAACAGGTGTGATGATGAAAGGCTTTCTAGTCAGTCTAGTCTAGATCATCCTAGAAAAGTGATGTCACGTTGGAGAAAGATTGAAAAGTGTTCATTTCATATCATACACCTATATAAAGTAGAGGTGTCAGTGCGTCCGTCCGTCCGTCCGTGCGTGTATCCATTGCGAAATACACGTAAACAAATTTCGTAACACGCGTGCCTCTCCTCAGGATTGCGAAATATTGCGAAACTCAGGATTGCGAAATATTGCGAAATAGGTGCCTCGCGGAAGAGGGAAGGGGAGGAGAGGGAGGAGAGAGGGGAGGGGGGGGGGAAGAGAGGAGAGGATTCTCCAATATTCTCAGGGAACACCGGGCATGCCGTAGGCATGCAGGACCCATCTGGTGTTTTATAGAACAAAAAGTTAGTGAGCAATCGCAGACAAGCAAATGTCGTCGGGGTTCTATCAGTAAATGATTACATGTCTACTCACCAAATACGACTCCACCTCTTCCTTGCTCACATCCTCAGGAACGATAACGGCATTCGTCCACTTTTCCTCCAGATGGGCTCGCTTCAATCTAAAAAAAAATATCTGTGACTTTTGCTCAACATTGAATAGCTGATTGATAAAAGCATCTTCATGGGCTTTTTTGTTTCGCTACTACACCGTTCTGCCTTTTACCCTAGCTGATATCGATGAAAAAACTTTCTCACTTCTTGACCCTCTTCACGGGTGGTCTCTTCTCAGCTCCCTTGAGTGCAGCGCACTTTCTCTTGTTCATTTTGCCATACCTTTCACTTTTTGTTACTAATTGTTAGCTTTCCTAATGACGTTAGGTAACTAGTGTGTAATTTATTATAAGACTTTACTAACTTCTTGACTCTCTTCACGGGCGGTCTCTTCTCTGCTCCCTTGAGTGCCGCGCACTTCTTCGCGCCGCAATCGCAGAAGAACGAACCGAGTTTGCTGGAATGGATTGAGTATCGTCTCTAGGATGAGCTCGATCTTCTGACAGATAAAACAGCATGGTGATGTTTTTTTTTTCAAGCACTGCATCGACGGAAACATAATATTCTTCTACTGTCAATATTTCTTCCTTCTCTGAAACACACCTGTAACTCAGATCGTGTCCTCTGTGGCAATTCAACGCACAGACCTTACAATCTCATTTCATTTTACCATACGCTAACAGTTTGGACACTAATAGTTATCTTGTCACATTTCGCAACTCACCTATAACTCAGATCGTGCCCTCTGTGACAATTCAGCGCGCAAACCGTGCACACTCCCTCCGAATCGACCATGTTGCATGTGTAGCAGTTGTACCTGCATTGGGATTTTTCAATGTTCCAACTATGTTTCAGATCCAAATTGTATGTCCGTTGGCTTTTGTTCCGCAATATAAGTATGGTTTTTATCAATTCATTCACCAAATAGAGTATCAGAAGACCAATTTCGAGATGAATCGCATTCGGTAAAACTTCTCACCAGTGCTGCTTCGTGAACTCCTTGGACGTATTGACGAAGGTGCACGCAGTCAGTTCAGCCTCGCCTCTTTGCTCCCTGCAATGAATTCATCATCATCAACTACCCTCTACTTGTTTCTCTTTCAACTGCACATTAATGTTCGTGATGATGAAAATATTGCATTTCATGGTCTTTGACCCAAAAAATGAATCGTCTATTTACTAGCTCTACGGTGATCATTCATTCCCCCTCACACTTTGATGGAGCGGTTCAGCGGTGGTCAACTAACGGGAATGTTCCACCTAGAGTTTTGGAGATTTTCAAAAAAAAACTCACAGCAACAACATCTTGTCTTCCTGCTCTTCCTCATCCGATCCATCCTTCTCCTCTCTTCCCTTCTCCTTCTCCTCCCTCTTCCTCACTTGCTCAGCCACTGAGGAAATGTAGCCGAAGGCCTGCAAGAACTCGTTGCTTTTACTGCAATTCGTTTTATTGTGGCTCTTCTCAACGACGAAAGTCCGGAACATCATCTTATTTTGTACACCGAATTTCATCTCTGTCGAATGTAATTGTAACATGTAAAACTTCAGACCTGTGACAGCAGCTGCACTTTCCAGATGACTGCCTGGTTCGTCGAGAGTTGTACTCCCTGCAGTGATCCATTTTCACTTGCTTCATCAACTTCGTCGACATCACACAATAACAATGATGTTCAGATAGAATTCAACAGCTAACTGTAGTGAAGGTCTCCATAGATATCGAATTCGGTAGAAAGAATGATGTTATTGGGATCGCGAGGGACTCATTGAGCGCTCTTTTCACATCAGAGAACATCAGAGCAACTCACCCTCAACACCATGGAATCATCGTGGGAATCGCTAAGCCACTGCTGCAGACTCCTACCGAGGGTTTCCATCATCTGAATTTATCTTATGGTTACCTTAATTTCCTCGGTTTCATATGTTGTTCGACTATTTTGCTACAGCCCAAAATGGCTCAAATATGCTGAAAAACGTGATAGAACCCAAGTGAGCAGAGATCAACTGAGGACGTACCGTGAATATCAGTCTCTTGAAGGTGGACAGATGGGCGAGTAGCTTGAAGGAGGCGAATATCGGGTCGATGACCTCCGTCTTCCCGTCCTCGTACGAGGAGAAGGCGATGCTGCGCCACTACAAACGTTAACGGTTTCGGAGTTTTCGCATTTATTTTAGGAGATAATTTATTATGTGCAACTGCAAGTGGAATTTGTTTTCGAAAATCGTAGTTGTTAATTTTGTAAATTTGGGCTACAAATGAGCCTTCCCGTCGTCGTACGAAGAGGAGAAGGCGATACTGCGCCACTGCAATATTTCCGCATATCTGGACTCTCGAAAGTCATCAAGTCTTAATATCATCAATGCTGCGCCACTGGGAAAAAGCAT
The DNA here is from genome assembly GCA_900490845.1 of Pristionchus japonicus. Lineage (NCBI taxonomy): Eukaryota > Metazoa > Nematoda > Chromadorea > Rhabditida > Neodiplogasteridae > Pristionchus > Pristionchus japonicus. The sequence goes on along the minus strand of LS519795.1, from coordinate 93,795 downwards.
TCGAAGTGATGGGAGATGACTAGGCAAATGTTAGGGTTTTGGAAATCAGTGATTCGACGGAATCAAACATTCGCGTTCATCGTGAGACAACTTCACTTCCTGAAACACATCGCAAAGCAGTGCAGAAAAAAACCCGACAAAATCGATGGTATCTCACATTCAAATGAATCTGCGCATATCTGTCCGTGCACTGCATCAGAACGGGGAAGAAGGAGAGCATTTCATTGACTGGATCGGAGAAGAGGAGAGGCACACACTCCACCAGCATGTCGTCCACGGCGGAGGAGATCTGAGAAAGAGATTATTTTTTTGTGAATCTTGCAGGTGCTCCGATAATTGTCTAGTAAAGACAAAGAGCCTCTTTGATAAACAAGTGAAACACATTCAATTATCCTTGTTGAGTTCAGAGTTTTGTGACTCAATCACAGCAAACGATCTCATCACCTCACTACTCTCACAATCAGATACCCAATGATTGGAGTGAGTGAGTGGAAACAGACGTTCTATCTCTAGCATCTAATCATATTCCGGGGTGTAAGGAGTCTTACCTCGGTTCTCCCTCTCAGATATTCAATCACGGGCGTCAATGCATGGAAGAACACGGGTCGGCAGGGGGAGGCTCTCAACACTCGCAGCACGAATGCCGCGCCCTTTTCGTTGAGATAGTTCATCACGATGCTGCGAGTCTCTTCGCGCATGTCTGCAGAAGAATTATTGAAAAATCTATGCAGTGAGACGGTTTCTTCATGAACTTTCACCATGTTTCGTGTATTTGCGTGGGTAGTTGTAGAAATCACGATTAGTTTCCTAGCGCAAGTCTAAATTAGTATCATGTAAAGTCGAAAACCCCATCGTCACTATCAATTTTAATGCGGATCGATTAGAAAGGAACAATGAAAAACACCAATATGCATTTTTTGATAGCAAAAGGTAACATCACAATAGATTCAAAACTCACTCTCTCCCTCGATAACCTTGGCGAGGAACACGAGCAGTGGCAGACTGACTCCCGCGCCGCCAGAAAGATCGCCCGTCGAGTCCAGCCAGTAGTAGACCTGACATTTTACATGCTTGCCGTTGTCTAGATACCGAAAAAATTCATGCCGAGTGTACAGAATCACTATAAAATTATGCGATTCCAACTAAGTTTTGGTCTGAAAAGAGATGTATCTGGGAGTCTTGAGGGACTGTTCGAGCATATTTTTGAAACCACAGTCTGACATCGACTATGGACGTGGTGACCCCTAGTTTTAGATGCTGATGCATCGTGAATATGATTGGCAACGGCAAAGAAAGGATACGCACCGGCTTCTTGCTCACTGCATTCCACTCGATGTGGGGGAGGTATTTCGAGTTGTTGGTGGAGAAGAGCGAGAGGAGGAGACGGGTGAATCGGTCCATCAAAGGTCTGGAATGATCAAAACGTTGTGAATGTCTGCGGTTGTAAATTCCAACTCGATACAACTCGATAGACCATTCGCTATCGTCGTATTTCAAGCTGTCGTTGTGAGCTCTTTCGGTGGTCTTGAGGTCCGAATTCGAGTAAATGACGATGGACTCACGTCGTGATGTAGTGCGACAGCGGCGTCTTGCCCATCCTTCCCGATTCCATGGCGTACTTGAGAGTGGGAGACTCGCAGAGGGCACTCAGGAGGAGGGCGATCAGGCACTGGAGTAGAATTAGAAGTGAACTCCGCATAAATGTTCAGATTTTTCGCAATTTCTGGGCAGTTTGTACAGTTCGGTACAGTTTGTACTAAGTGCAGTTTTGCCTACAGTGTCTGACGAGTGTTGGGTTACCTCGTACGAGTGCTTGGCGTTGGCCTGACGAAGCTCCATCAGATAGAGATCCATGTAGGAGACGGTCGCGGGTTGGATGCTGAAAATCGATCGTATCTCTCTCAAACCTCTTTCTCTGCGAATCTTCTGTATAACCATGAACTAAGTTGCACAGAGACCACCTATCGAATGACGAAATCGAATGACGTTTGTCATTCGAATGGAACTTTCGGGTGTTTTGTGTGAATGACATGTTCAAAGAATAGAAGAATGAGCTCACCCCTGCATCCCAACATGATGCCTCAGAATGGCTATCAACTTGTGCTGAATGGACAGAGGCTCGTCGTTCCTGCTGATGGGAGCGTCGTTATACGCGACCAGGATGTTGTTGATGGCCTTAATTAGTTAATTAGCTAATGAATTAATTAATCAATTATAAATTACCTTCTGCACATTGCCCTTCACTCCGTCCAAGAGGCTCTTGCGCTCCTCGGTTGTTAGCAGGGAGCATTTGGTGATCTGGAAATGGTTCAAGTTCTTTTTGTTGAAATCCGGAAATCGCCGATCAATCGAGAACTGATTTAATTCCCTAACCTGAATCAGTTTCTGCATTCGATGCCTTGCATGCTCTCTGTCTTCGGCCTCCGCGTTGAATTCAGACAATCTGAAAAAGGAACTATTTCAATCTCTTCATTAATCACATTCTCTCTCCTTTTCTGCCGGAGAGCTTTTCAGCAATTTCATGTTCTGATTATTGTGCTTTTGATACAAAAAAGTGAACGTTTCGTCGACTCACGCATATCTCAGTTCCACATTCGAAATCGTCGATGTGAGCAATTTGAGTGTTTCTGGTGAGAGAGAGGGGAGACTGCCGTCCTGGAGAGAGAAGGGATTAGCGTAGTCAGTAGATAGGGCCCGCAAGCTCAGCCCAATTTATGTGGGCATGGCGTCCGGTTAAACAATTTTATGCAGGATCAAATCAGAGGCTAATCATGAACATTTTAAACATTTTTGGGTGTAATGCGTGGCTTCGGCTATGGACGTTGTGGTCAGTCTTTGATCAGTGAGAGAGTGTGCGAAATGAAGAAACGGCCATAGTTCTCACTCTACCTGCAGACACTCCACGATGTACTCAAGGGCGACGCCGTATCGACTGCTGAACTTGAGAGGGAACATGTCCTGTAATAGAGGATGACAATCAATTACGATCTGAAAGCTGAAACAAACTCTGATCAAGTTGATATTAGGTCTAGGATTCCAGAATGCTGCGAAATCGCAATATTTGATTGTTTTCTCTCAAATTAAAGAGCGTATAAAATATTTTAAACGAAAATTCATGGATTCACCCAATTTTATGACTTTGTAGTAAAAAACCGTAATGCGAATGCTAAAACATTTCACTCACAGCCCTTGCCCTTATCCTGAGCATGATCGTGAACATGCTCTGTATCATCCTGTCTGTGATGGAGAAGGAGGAGAGTTCTGTGAGGAGAGCATCGATCTCCGGACCCCCGTTCATCGCCTGAAAGATTGATGAATCAGTAGAGCTCAGTTTTCATCTTTCATGTTTCTTGGGGCACCATTATTGTGCATTGTGGCTGTTTCTAGTTTGCAAAGAAGAACGCGAAAGTGATTAGTGAAGGAGGAGATAAAGAAGTACGTACAATGAGGTAGTCCAGATACTCCTTGCTCTTCGACACGGAGGAGTGGATGAGGAAGTAGTGGACGTGGTGGTAGGAGAGCAGTTTCTGGAATTAATTGATTATCCACTACGTATCGATTACTAAACTTCGATTCACGACTTCAACAACTTGTTTTCTGCAGCGTATGAATAAGCCTGGCGCCAAATGCAACCTTCTTCGGCCAAACGGAAGCAAATCAATACCTCTCCATTCACAATCCTCCTCACATACTCCACATTCACAGGTGGGAGAAAGATCGCGTCCGCTCCCCACACCTTCCTCCTTCGTGTTTCGAACCCGAAGTAGACCTGAACAAATGGATTTGTGCATCCGCAGTTCTTGCCCCTTCATCATGTTCTGATCTAAATCACCCTGCGATAACAAATAGAGGTCTTTTCACAATTGAGAGATAGGAAAGAAAGTAGAGACATCGAGAGTCAACATACCTCCATGCTCACTTCCAGCATTCTTTTGTACTCGATCGAGTTGAGCAGTTCGTTGAAGTGAGAGAGATCGGTTGATGGGTCTGAAATTCGTCCTGCATCATCCTCTTCATCCTTTTTTGCATACTATGCCAGTGTGTTTGTTCATAAAGATGGGATTGGTATCCTCGAATCCTCACATTTGCACTTCCTGATGTATCCCTGGCACTCCTCGTCCATCTTCGCTCCAAAGACGACGTTGAGGAAGCAGAGTCGATCCAGAAGGAGATTCTCGCTCTTCTCGTTGCGGTTCTTACTGGAATCAATCAATCAATTTTTGTCAGGATGACGCTAGGTACGGCGTTAAAGGGCATGCTGATCACTTCTTTTGAACTCGTACTGGAATGATCGAAACTTGTCTCGTTCTGACTTTGGAGAACCTCTCCTATCACTGGAACAAGTCCCGTGCAACCGAGGCGCAAATAATTTGTATTTTGAAGACCGGAAACGGCAAGATCAGATCCGATTTTGCAATAAACGATTTCACTATTCTGTGAAACTCACGCATCCATCTCATTGATCTTCTCCACCAAACTCCTCGCCAGTGCCGTCTTCGTCTCTCTTCCTACTTTTACTTTCCCACCTAACTCTACTTTTGTGCCAACATTTTGGCTTCAAATTTTGCTACAATGATTGTTGTATTTTCGAAATACTCACGCGTCCATCTCATTAATCTTCTCCTCAAGACTCCTCGCCAGTGCCGTCTTCGTCTCTCTGTCCTATCTCTGTCTCACCTACATACCTCTCTATCCGAGCTTTCGTCTAATGCTAAAACAACCCAAACGCCTAGCTATTACGCTTTTTTTTTGTACTAAAAAAGAAGAGCAAAACTTACGCATCCATCTCGTTAATCTTCTCCACCAGACTCCTCGCCAATGCCGTCTTCGTCTCTCTGTCCATGTATCCCACACAGTCCTCGAGCAGAATGTAGTTCTTCTTGTCCGATGACTCGTCCTGATCAACGATCTTCTTCGCCGATTGGAGCAGGATCGAGTGCGAGGAATCGGCTGAAATGGGGTTATTGTTGTTGTTGTTGTTGTTGTTGTTGTTGTTGTTGTTGTTGTTGTTGTTGTTGTTGTTGTTGTTGTTGTTGTTGTTGTTGTTATGATTACCTTCGAACATCTTCTTCAGCAAAATCAGTGCACTGGGTTCGTTCGTTGCTGTCCATAATTCGAAGACGATGTCGACCAGTTGGTTCTAAAGAAATAACCTTGAATCAGCTGTAAGAGCTTTCGATCTTCTTATTTGGCATTAGGGATGTCATGAATACTTTTTTTTCGTTATTGAAACCCCTAGGCACTTCATCTCTGCCGTCAGACAGGAGGAAAGAGATCTGAAGAAGTGAAGTACCTGTTGTTCCAGATTGTATACATCATCCTGCATCAACTTCGTGTACAGACGGGAGAGGGACGAGCAGAGAGAAGGCGAGTGCTCGGCAGAGACAGAGAGGCACGTGCGGAGGACTGAAATGCGTATTAGACAATGAGAATCGACGTTACTGGGCCAGAGCTCTTTCATCTAGAAATGACTTATTCAATGAAGTTCTTGAGAAGTAAATACGCTTCCTCTTCTTTTGTGAACATTTTGATTGACGGAATGATCTGGATTCTGGATTACCTTACCAGTTTCAAAGTCCTCAAAGCTCGGATGGATCTTGCACGAGGAGACGGTGAGGGTGGAGATGATCCAGTTGCACACTTCTTCCTGTAACAAACGGTTCGTAAAAGTGTACTTTGATTTATTCAGAGATGCAGAAATGGACAGTCAGAAATCGTTCATACCAAGATAATAAGGTACTTCTTCCTTTTTTGGCCCATATTTTTCTCACAGAGTATTCCCTCCCTACTCTTCTCATTCTTCACCTTGCCGAAAATCGAAGAAGTTCCGATAATTTAGAGTTGTTTGGTTATTTGAAAGAATCAGCGAAAGAATCAGAATCTGCACTCACCCTCTTGTAAACCTTCTCCTCCAGACTGTCCTGGATCGTCGCCTGGATGAAACTGCTCAGCCAGATGTCCAGACTCTTGTGGAAGTCAGCGTGAGGAGAGTTGTTCTTCTCCTTCTTCGAGATCTCCGCGTCCCCGTCGCGGATGCGCGTGCACATCTTCATTAGCATCTGGAATTCGAAAAATATGTTGAGCATTTTCTTTGCATTCCTTATTGCTTTTTCGATTCTGACCGCTAACATCAATAATTTGATCAAAATTCGCTCCGTAAGAATATGAGTGCGCATCTTCATTAGCAAGGAGAGGTTAAGGCTTATTTAGTGATTGATCCTAACATAAGCATGAATTCTATCCGACTGTTCTGAATCAGTCATGGAAATGGCAATTTGAACATGAGGCGCTACGTAAGAATGCGAGTGCACATCTTCATCAGCATCTAATGGAGTTATTAATTGATAACTGTACTCTTCCTTCATTTTAGCGGCTCTGTCCCTTCACTTACTATTCCTATTCAACTCTGAAAACTTTTGTTATTATCGGACTATGACGTCGAGAGGATCAAAGGGGATTGCAAAGGTATTCTGGCTCGTGACTTTGATCGAGTGCATGAGAACATGAGAGACATTGTTTCGAAGTGCATACCTCCCACAGCATGTCCATTGTCTCCTGCGAGTTCTCACTTCCGACCAGGCCATTCAGATTCATAATAATCTCTAACCGAGTTTTACAAGTGCATGGGAGTCTACTACCAAGATCCTTAGGAAGCGATCTAAAGGGAACTTGGTACTAAACAGCGATAGCATTACCTCCCACAGCATGTCCATGGTCTCCTGCGAGTTCTCGCTTCCGACAAGACCATTCAGATTCATGATCATCGACGTGACGACGTGTTCCTGGTCACGAGGGTCGGGTGTCTGGAATTTATAAATCAGCCTGCACAATATCTAAGAAAACTGAATTTCGAAAGGTAATAAGGAGTCTGAAACGTACATCAATCCGAAACATATATCAATCAAGTTGGAATCAAGCCTGGAGGCAACTTGGGAACCCCCACAACGAGCTTAACTCCATCTTGAGGCGGCACCCCAGAGTGGCTTACCTCCGCAATGACTTCTCTATACAGCTTGAGAATCGACTCTGAGAACTCCTTGAATCCTTCGTAACCGGAGACCAAATGAATGACTCGATTGATGACACGGAGAATGGAGCGAATGAAGATCTGATGAACTCACCAATAATTAGGCATTTATACCAATTTCCGCTCCCTGTAAAACGTGTAACGATTGTCTCAACATCAGTTTTATCTATCTCTTGCACCTTTTCTGTCTTTTCTGTCACAACTCTGATATAATTCCGCACTTCCACAGTAACACAGCGTGCCATTGAGGATCAAATCGTTCATTTGCGCGGCGGACGTATTCTAATTCACTAATCCCATTTCGAGTTGTTGTTCTCCTCCTAACTATAGGTTGGACGTGAAACCGAAGTGAAACATTCACACTTTTCAAAAACATTTTTAATTTATAAAATTTTACAAGTCGAAAATGAAAAATCGGGTGTGGTCAATATTTTTTAAATGTGCTTGTGAGCAAAACCCATTTTTCCGTTTCTCGAAATTCCTTTTCCTCGTGGAGGAGAGTGATACCTCCATGACTCTCCTCAGTGGAGAAGCGGAATTTTGAGAAACGGAAAAATGGGATTTGTTCCTAAGCACATTTAAAAATTATTGACTTCGCCCGATTTTTAGTTTAGGCTTTTATTATTTCTAAAACAATTTAAAAGTAGTTTTCACCTGTATCGAAGTGATTGTTTCAATAAGTTTCATGTGAGATACATTTGATGTTGATGTTTGATTGAGTTGGTATTATCGAGACGAAAAAAGGGTCATCGCCATGTAAATTGGCCTTTTGATCCTCGACAGCACGCTGTGAGTAACAACCTTCTCCGATTCCGCCGAGATGGCCGGGATCATCAATTTTTATTCCGTTTTATACATGATTACCCTCTCATCGACTTTACTCTCTCTCTCTCTTTTTAGAGAACCTGCTTACAGTCTCTCTCGCCTCGTTAATATGCCATTACTGCGCACTTCCACAGTAACAACCTTCTCCGATTCCGCCGAGATGGCCGGGATCATCCTCAGAATGGTCGATGCGGAGTATCTGAGTGCATTGGCCTGCTCGATCGTCAGCTTCTCCCAGCCACACTCGAGGAAGTTGCAGAGGAGCGAGATGCGACCGTACCAGTTCCTGCGATTTTTAATGTTTTGGATTTTTCTGAGATGAGTAGAGAAAATGGATGAGAGATTTGAGTGGACTGAGAGAAAGCAAATTTGAGAGTAGTCAATTGGAGAAGTTGCAGAGGAAGACAGTATCAATTCCTAGGAAGATTTGCTCGAAAAAAATGCTGCAAACTGCATGAAAACGACGTGAATAGCAATGTTTGCCCATATTCAAGACACCAAGAGAATGAGGATTCAAGAATGACAGCGGATTGAGACGTGATGAATGATGATTACTTGAAATCAGCCGCAGCCTCGCTCTCTCCATCAATCTCGAATGGTTCCTCTCTGCAGAAGCACATCTCGATCAGTCGAAGGACGACGTTACTCTCGACGAGAAGAGCCACGTTGGTGCGGAAGATTTCCTGACAGGAGAAAGTGGAGAGACCAATGATGACTATGATGATGAACGGATAAAGTGTTGATGATATGTTTCATTTTTCTGGCATCGTATGCCATCATTTTGCATGCTGAACTACTACTCCACTTACATGTGAGATACTTCCATTCAGCTCTGAGTCTTCATTGTTGAGATCCAATTCCTGCAAAGCGAGATTGAAGAAAGCTATTTCTCAGCGAAGGAATGCTTTGGGTGTCGCCAATTCGCATGTTCTCGCACTCTGTCTGACGAGAAACAGATGCACTTACAAATACAGTATCCTATCGAACTCTCGGATACTGTATCCTACCGTAATCCAATTACAGTACCTTCTCCGCCGTGCACAATCTTCTCACAATGGAGAACCAATCCTTCTTCTCCAATCCCTTCTCATCCTGCTTCGACAGCCACTCGATCACTGTCTTGCAGGCAGAAGCGACGCACTCTCGGTCGCCGATTGATACTGAAGTCGGACTTGGTATTTTTACCGAAAATCTCACAAATGCTCTTCGCTCTATTTCGCGATTGTCGATGAACAAGACTAGATTGAACACGTTTTTGTATTACTAACGGATGCCACGCACTCCCGGTCTACGACGCTTTCTGGAGAATTCCAAAACATTGCATGCATGTTTCAAGAGAAATCAGAGAAGAGATTATAGAGATGAAAGAATTTAGGCCCTTGTGATATTCATATCGGAATCGAATCCTACAGCCTTTAATAGGCACTCTCGCACTGCTCTAGGTCAGATGAATCAAATCTGGATCACTCTCTCGGTCGAGGATGCTTACTGAATTTGAGAATGTTGGATGGGGTTTGAGAATGAAGAAAATCAAGAATGAATGATGTTATTCAGTCTTACATGTCCAAAATTTGAGATGAAGACTGTTAGATCTGATCTGATGCGCAAATTTACTTCATGTATCTATCTTGAAGTATGACACCGATGCTTACTTAGAAATTAGGGATATTCAATACAGTCAAAATGACAAAATGTGAACCGTTTATGACAACTTGGGAAAAGTTGTCCCAAGTCTTCATAAAACATTGATTGCAACGCGGAGACTGGATGGATTGCGCTGCAATTTTCACAGAATACGTGTTTCGTGTGCCCCGTGAGCCCGACGATCGCGAAAAGTTGATATTTTGTTTGCGTCGCGTGCGCGCGACGCGTGCGTGTAGAGGTCGAGTGGGCGGGGCTTAGATGGAAATGATAAGTGACTCCGTTTTGTGCATCTTAAAAGTTCCAGATGAGCGAACTAATGAAGATATTCACTAAACCAGTCGGAAAACACATGAATCCGTCGCCGTTCCAAAATTCGTCTAAGCCCCGCCCACT